>BMAU01001043.1:0-285723 GCA_019973935.1 Trichonephila clavipes
GGTTTTCCTGTGAGGAGGCTGTTCCTAGACTTTGTACAGATTTATGGGCTCATGGATCTGGTCTATTTTCACTAGACCAAATGGGGATTAGTCCCACCACCACTTCTTTATCATCTTTTCTGCCTGTTTTATTAATTTTTAATGTTTAAACTAACTTTTGGCTCACCCAGTATATTAATTAAATTATCTAAAAATTGTGATTTCTAAATGTGCATTTAATCTAGGTGTGATTATTTGGCACATTTACAACTCTTTTACTTAGTGTATTTTATATTAAAAAATTTCAGACCATAAAACCTGCAGATATTGCAACAGTTCGAAAACTGCCGAAACCACCTCATCTTATTATGAGAATCATGGACTGTGTGTTGATACTTTTCAATATCCTTTGAAGCCAGTTATTCCAGATCCTGAAAGACCTTGTCCTACACCCTCCTGGGAAGCATCTTTGAAGGTAACGATAAAATCACTTATTAATATAAACTAATCAGAATTCAACAAGTGTAATAAAAAGTAAAATATACAGATAATTTTTTTTAATTTTGTTTTTTGTGTTGCTATTGTTAGTATTTATTAAATAATACATTTTCTGTCAATATATGTTACTATTAAAGAGTGAAATCTGTTATTTCATAGAATAACTAGGTATTTCATGAAATAACTAGACAAGTCAGTTAAAGTTTATAAAATTATTTAATTGTATGATTTAACTAGGTATTATATAGAGTGACGATTACTTGATCGTTAAAGTATCAAATACACTGCTCAAAAGTTCTTCAAACCGATTCTAACTGCTATTAGTCTGTTTTGAACCGCTTATAGCTGCTTTGCAATGCCGTGTGTGGGCTTACCATTCATTCCATTGCTTTTAAACGTAAAATTTAGATGGTGTATTTATGTTAGAGTTTTACATTTGAGAGTATTAACAAATATTTTTGTAACCTGTTTTCAAGCAATGATTTCTGCAGGGGTGAGAGACCAACCTGTAAATAAGAAAATGCAAAAGAGATTTGAATTCGGGGATGTAGCTACCTCTGTATCAATGATAATGGATCCCATGCTTCAGGGACCCCAAAATGCATAAGCAAAAAATCATAAAATGTTCAGGGGCCCCAGAAAAGGGCCCCAACAAATTTTGATTCAGGGCCCACTCAAAGCTAACTATGCTAGTATTTGAATCTTTATTTAATAAGCGTGGGACAAAGAAAAACAGTGCTGCACTAACTAGTGAAAAATTATTAACTTTAGTAGCAGAAGTAAAAAGTGCTAAAATAGAACAGAAAAAGTTCATGTGACTATTGGCAAAGCCATCTTCAAGAGGGTTTTGGTATTGGTTACTCCAGCATTATGATATTCTTGAAATTCAAGGAGTAGAAAAGGTAATTGTACCAGTAAAAGATACAAAACATTTTCTTTTTCCCCCTTTCTGCAGAGGTGGATTAAGATAGTTGGGGCCCCCTGGCTGTAAAAGATTTGAGGCCCATGAGTTTGAGTCAAAAAACTAAAATAGTGAAAAAATTTAAAAATTATCAAAATAATTAAATGTATTTTGAGAAAAAAACAACTTAAAGGCTATAGTGAAAAAATCTGAGTACATTTTTAAAAAAATTAAAAACCTTACTAAAGAGCTTACAATATTGTAATACAACTTTACTTGATTTTTATTCAGCAAATTCATCAATTATTTTTATTGTAACTATTTTGTCTAAAACATCTTGTTTTATATATTATATGGCCATAATGTCTTCTCTCCCATAGTGCTTCTTAAATAATTTTTAACATGCCTTATAAAATTGAAAGATATTTCATCTGATGCATTCGATATCGATAGATGTCGGACTACCCGAGACCTCTTGCAACTCGATAAATTTCTAGTGGGTGTCTTCACTGTACTTTTTTTTATAGAAATAGTAAAAGCTGATTCAATTTGTCAAAATTAAAAAATTCAATGTCGTCCTTGTAAGTTTCCTTTAGTTTTGTGTGTAGACTTCTTAATTTCACGTAATCTCTCGTCAAAAAATAGAATGAAGTAATCTAAACAGTTTCATATATCTCAGATCTTTGGAATAGTTCTGCTCTTGTTCTATCACATATGACATAAAATGTAAATAATGGAAATTCACATAAAATTTTTCTTTTTTTCAAAATTTCCCCACTGACTTCTTTACTTTAACTGAAAATGTTTCTTTTTTGCTAGGCGCGAGCTTGTCCAGCCTCCTCTTCGAACGAGAGCCCTGATGAATCAGTTGCTCCTAGTTCCATTTTTCCAAATTCATTTCTGAAATTTTAGATAGAATTTTCTAGAGATTTTTTAACAGATTAGATCTTTTTGATAATTCACTTTTAACTTATTAATGATTTACTACCAGCATTTATTCTTTGAGGTATGGTATTTCCAATCATGTTCATTAGGGAAGTTTCATATTTGTCCGACCGTTTCAAAAGAAAAGTTGCTTCCATTATTCTGGTCTTTTTCCCCCTCAATCATATCTCGGATTTCATCCAAGAGGCTATTTTTTTAATCTTTACCTTACCATTAAGGTCTTAATTAAACTACCTTGAAATAGTTTGCTTTAAACTAGACGTATCATTTATCGCATAACATTTTGTTTCGTTTATCTTCGTTAGTAAAATACACTGATGGATATAAAAAATCCCATCACCAAGATGGAGTTGTGTTGTATCAAAGAAATTTGGTAGGCTTATTTACACATCTGAAAGATGGCTCATAAGTGTAGCACCAGTTGTGCCGCTTTGAGAATGCGAATCAAGTGTACTTTAAATACGCGCTGTAAAGTTCGTGAGTTGTTACTCCAGCATGACTTTAATACGACGAAGTTTTTATCAACAACTAACTAGTATTATACAGAAGTATAATAGAGCTTAAAAAAGGTTCCACGATATTGCAGAAAGACTTGGTAAGAATGAATCCAATGTGCATGATTTTCGGCAGCAATGGTCTTAGAAAGGCACTTCACGATAACTATGGTCCAACCACGCACTGGTCACCTCAAACATAAGATCACCATATTCACCACAAGGTTGGGAAACATCGTAGTTCATTTACAATAGAAATATCTGGTTGTTTTTTTCGGCATCAGGCTGACACAATGAACTGCAACAAATCAACAAATCAATTAGAAATAGTTCCCAGCGAGACGCTCTTTGGCGTTCATACAATTAACTCCAAATCACAATATCTGCGACTTCAGTGATGTCATGCTGAGATCATTGGAGAGCGGAGTGGTGATATGTTGTGTTCTTCAATCAAAGATGTTTCTGTCTTGCTGCCAGTGATGCAATAACGTAAAGAATATTTGGCCCCTCCCCTGCAAAGTCGGGTTTTGGGCTCCAAGCCATACTTGACGTCAGCCTCTATGGGCCCCCTAGAATCCTGGCCCCATTGGGGGGACTTGCAGGGTATACGTTACACCAATGCAGTGATCGATGTATATTGATTAGGCTCCCTTCACACCAAACCACTCCGATTCATTCACCATCAAACTTGTCTGATCGACCAAGATTCGACTTCGTAATTTCCCCCGCAAATAAGCTAAGATTCGCTTCACACCAACCGAAACCGGTTCAATCCGCTGTCATTCGCATTCACACATGATTCGGCAGGTCAGATTTTCTTCACTTAATCACCAGCATCCGGGAGCTATTTCTTAAAGAAAAAGCGAATTTAAACAAATAGAGTGTTTATTTTTATTGTTTTTTATGCTATTAGTGATTTTTTTCACATAAAATTTCTATTAAAGAATCTGATTTCAGATGTTTGAAGATAATGAATTTCTCTGTTAGGGTTAGCATGAGTTTTTATGCCAATAGATGGCGCTTTTATTTTTGGTATTCAAAAAGTATTATTTTTCATTATTTAAACTAACTTTAGTTCTCCCTGAGTGTGTAGGCTGTATTTTATCCATGCTAATCTTGCGCAAATAATAAAATTAATTTTGCATGTATTATTTTATTCAATTTTAGAAATTTGAAAACTTTATTCTTTACTTTTTAATACTTTAAAACAAAATATGTTGTTTTTTTTCGGAGGGGAGGGAATAATCTGAAGGATGTTTGAAGTAGCTTCAAAGATCAATTTGATAAGAATTTATTTAATTTTGGGAGAGAAAAAAATAAATATTTATAAGAATGCTGAAATAAAATAAAACACCAATATTGTCGATAATTTTAATTTTTTGAAAAGACTCCATTTTATTACTACATAGATCTCAAATCTTGTTATATGAAACAAACAAAATGTAAATGGCATGTAAAATTTTTAATTCATTAATGTATTAGCAAACCATTTTTAGATACATAATCAAAAAAATAGTTGTTATATGCTTCAAAAGCTGTAGTATACAACAACATTTGAAATGCCTTTTAAAAACATTAGATATATTATTTGTAAAAGTTATTGCATTATAATATAGTTCCAATACATATTTATTATTTGTTACTACTTTTCAGACTATAATTACACTTGATACTAACAGGCAAAATATAAAAAATAAATAAATAAAACCGTTCTTATATTTTTTGTTTTATGTATTTCAATTTGAAAATAAATGAATAAGGATACAGTTGTGAAATTAATAGTTTGAAACGTTAATCGTCTTAAAACATTAAAAACAGCATCCATGTTCGACCGCAACGGATGGAAGAAGGATTGACCCGTGGCGGTGCGAAGGCAAATCTCTGTTCATTCAGAATCGCTGTGAATTGGAAAGATTGCTACAGACTCGGAATCGTTTGGTGTGAAGGAAGCCTTAGAAGGCCACGTCAGCGCTTGTAAACAATCTTGCTGCGGACTAAACACACTGGACCGGCACCTAGAATTAAGGTCTGGAGGGTGAGGGGGTCAATTTTAGATTGTAGGAACACTCTGAAAGTTAATGCAAACATCCTGATTGCAAACTTGTACGTCAGTCTGATGATACAATCCGTTTTACTGCTATTTATAAACGTCATTCAAGGGGTGATTTTCAACAGGATAACGTGCGTCCTCACACCCTGTTGTAACTCAACATGCTTTATAGAGATTCTACGTGTTGGCCTGCTAAATCACCAGATCTTTCTCCAATTACGCGTGAAATGGGACATCATTGGATGGCAATGACAGCGTCATTCACAATCGTAATCAAGCAACCTTATATTGACCGACCAAGAGAGATGGGCATGCAATACCATCCCACAAACTGATATTCGAGACTTGCACGACACGTTGTTTGCATGCTTGCTTTAAAAATTCTGGCGGTTACACCGGTTTTAAATATACCATCATTTCACATTTGAAATGGCTCTTCTAGCATCTACATTAACCTGTGCTCTTGGAAGTTTAATCATATAAATATGTTACCTAGACAAATGCATTGCCGAATTTTCATTAGTCTGCAATAATTTTTTCTTGGGATTTTTTCACCCATCAGTATAAGATGTATCCAAGAGTAACTAAGGAGGGCCGTGAACTAAAAACGAACTTGTTTGACTTGAATAGTATTCGCATGTTTGAAATAAAATTTGTGCAAAAAAAAAAAAAATGCATGCGAAGATTTTGTGCAGATTGTAACAATACAGATATACAGCAGAAAGATGACTAGGGCTGCTACACGACTCAAATGCGTGGAAATCATTGGGGTTACAGTATCTGTTCAATATCTTGTTGCGCGCTGAGTTTATAACAAAAATTCATCAAGCTTGTGCCCTCTACTGGCGCTGGAGGCCCCTAGTGGGCGCCAGCCGCTTAATCCGCCTCTGCCTTTGTGTTTAACTAATGTTAACAATTTTAGAAAGAATAAATAATATCTCTGCTTTTCCTAGTTATTTATCAATTAATTATCCATAATTGGGATAAAATGTATTTTTCGAGAGGTTTTAGCTATTTATAATCAATTAGTTTATAAAATACCTTTGAAATTGCTTATTTTTCACTCTTTAACGGTCTGTAATTAGTTATTTCATAGAATAACTAGATAAAGAAAAAAAATTCATCAATATTATATACTTTAACTGACTTATCCAGTTATTTCATGAAATACCTAATTATTCTATGAAATAACTGAATTAAACACTTTAATGGTAACATATATATTTCTCAGCATCAATTATATACAATTATTTGATGTTCATATAAATATATAATCATCAAAATTTTTTTAAGCTGCTTAATTTTTTGTTTTTTGAATAATTCATTACCTAATTTTTTGGGATAAATTACATTTATTGATGTAAAACAAATTCACACACATGGAATAAATGAAATACTTTCTTAACACTTTTCCTATGCTAATTATCTTCTAGATCTATGTTTTTATTCATAGGTACTTCAATAAAATTAAAAATAGGATCATTACCATTCTTGAATGAATTATTAAGTACTGTATAAATAAAGAACCTTTTAATGTTATTTTCAGTAATAGAAAATACTGCTTTTACTCTACAAATAGAAAAATAGGGGCAGCATTACTTTTCTAAAGTTTAAAAGAATTATTATAAAAATTTAAGCAATAATTTCAAAAACTTTTTATCCGAAATGTGAATAAACATTTTATTTTCATAAAAATAAGATTCATATTCCAATATACACGATTTAAATTAACACAGGTATTTAAATCTTTTAAAAAATTAATATACTATGAATTTTAATGCTGTAAAAATAGATTGTTTTGTTTTATTCTTTGCAGTGCAGACAGAATGTTTTTATTTTACCTCTTAGTTACCTATTTACAATTTTATTCCTACTTTCTATGTAGGTCATGAGCAGTGGAGCTTTCTTAAATAATCTTCAGGTATTTCCTAAAGATAATATTAATGATGAAATGGTTGAATTAATGGAGCCTTATATTACAATGGCAGATTACACTTTGGAATCAGCAATAAAAACTTGTGGACAAGTTGCAGGTTTGCTCTCTTGGACTCTTGCTATTTCTAGTTTCTTTGCAGTAAATAAAGAAGTTTTACCTTTGAAAGTAAGTCATAATATTCATTGAGAAATTGATGATTGATTTTAATTTATTACTTTAAAAATTTTTAAACTTTCATTGTGTTTCAAATTGTAGCTAATTAAAATTATTTAAATCTATTCTATAATTTACCTGATTTATCTGTCTACTTTACTTTAGTATGTGTTTTTATCTTAACTACTCTTTACTCTACCTTGTCATAAAGATAACTTTCAATGCGGAAGAAGCACTTGCTCAAAGTTATGAAATTTGTTTCATAAGCCTACTATGTTTTTGATTGGAAGGGAAATTATTAGCTGTGTCTTAACCAGTGTTAAACTTTTGATTTTCAACATATATAAAGAGAAAAGAGATGTATGCTTTTTAAAAGTTTATTTTTCTGTTTTAGTTAATTTATTTTATTTATTACTTCATATTTTTATTTGTATTTCATGTTTTTCATTTATATATATAATGTTTTTCATATTTTCTTCCCTAAGACTTAAGAAATTTCTTTTTATAATATTCTCTGGAAAAACTATCTTATATTTATGTTTATATTACAATAACTTTTGTAGTATGAAAATGATTTTTATTGTGATTGCATTAAAAATTCTTGTAATGCACTTTTAACAACATTTAAAATTAAAAACAAATTAAGGTATCCATTAATGGCTGATTTTGAAATTCATTTTTTCTTTGAAAAAAAAATTTCATAAGTTTTATTGTATATGTATTGCCAGTATTTAGTTTCATAAAGTTACAAAAAAACGTTTCAATTTATAACTGGAATTATATAAAAATAAATAATCTCATCAAATAATTAGCATAGGTTTTATGGTTTATTGCAGTCAAAAAAACTTTTAAACTCTTATATTATACATATTTAATCTGAATGCTATTGAACTAAGTGAGAAATTACATACATTATATAACTATAATTGAATATTTTATTTTTCTTTCATCTAGTCTGCTAATTTCTTTTTTTTTGGATCAAGTTTTTGTTTAATGATCAGGCAAGAATTTTTTTAAGTTGTTTATTTGGTAGGCTTTAATGTTTAGTATTGAATCTGCTTGAGACATATTGTGTAGACATATGACTAAAGGTATTTTCAATTCATATGTTAAAATCGTATAAATATTTCTATATTTAATGCATTAAAAGTTTTTTTAATGAAATGCTTTTTTTTTCATTATTATTATTTTGCTGATGTACGAGGGTTGTTTTTTAAGTAAGGTCTGTTTGTTTGAGAAAATAATAACACTATTTTGTTTCAAAAAACTTTTATTTTAGGATTGTACATACTTTTGCCTATTTTTCTACATAGTTGCCGAGTTTATTGGTGCAGTTGTCATACCCCTTAGAATTAAGTTTTGAAAACCCTCTCCAAAGAAGTCTGCTTAGACAGCCAAGAGTTCACAGCCGTTTTCACTTCTTCATTGTCACTGAAAAGCTTCCCGCCAAGACTGCATTTGATGTACCGGAAAAGGTGGAAGTCGCTCGGAGTAAGGTCGTGGCTGTATGGTGCATGGTCCAAAACCTCCCAGCCAAAATATTCAATTAACTCCCGAGTCGTTCGAGAAGTGTGAGGCCTTGCATTGCCGTGGAGGAGCCAACTCGCCGTTTGTTTTGCAATGCTTTTCGGAGCTTCCGTAGAGTTGTGCAGTAGGCACCTGAGTTGATGGTTGTTCCTTGTTGCATAAAGTCCGCGCCGGTCCCAGAACACTGTTGCCATAATCTTGCGCTTTAACAGCGTTTGTTTGGCATTTACCTTGACGGGAGAGGGTGTGTGTCGCCATTCCATCGACTGTTGCTTTGATTCTCGGGTGATATGGAATACCCATGCTTCATCTCCAGTAACGATTCGACTCAACATATCATCCCCTTCTTCCTCGCAACGAATGAAAAAGTCCAATGAAATGGCGAATCTCCTGTTCTCATGAATTTTGGTTTCAACTGCTTGCATCAAATGATTTTAATGCTAAAATTATGTATGTCTTATTAATATACATTTAGTTATAAGCTCACATAATATGATATTTTAACAGATACTACGTGATGCTTTGGATAGTATTTATGATGCTTGCATTCCAAAAATATGGCAAAAAGTATCTTGGGACTCCAGTTCATTAGGATTTTGGTTCACTGAACTTCTGGAAAGGAATAATCAATTCTCTAATTGGATTTTCAAAGGCAGACCTAATTGCTTTTGGATGACGGGTTTTTTCAATCCTCAAGGTACTATTTCATTTAAAAATTGTAATGTTTTGCAATTAAGGTTAATTTTTAAAATGTTTTGGATTGCAATAAACCCGTTTAAATATAATTAATGTCACCCAATCTCTTGACTTTTATTTTTGTAGTTAAAATTTGATGATCTTAAAAAGAAAATATATATATTAATCTATCATTCGTTTTTTTTTTTCAAAAAAAAAAAAAAAAAAATGTCGGAACATTTCTGAATTACATTATTAAAAAAACACATCTGTTGGTTACAAATGCTTATCTGTATTTAAACCAGATTAATTATTAACCAATGGAGTTTTGTAATGATAAAAAGAAGGAATTTTAACAGAGTAAGTTTTTTCAAAAAATGTTTTATAATTAGTAAATTTCTTTGAAAAGAGAAGAGACTTTTATAATGCTTGTACTTTTTGACATGTAATATTATATGATTTGTCTTGAATGCTCTTGATTATCAACTCTATCTTAATTTATTTTTACAATATGCATGAGCACTGACATGAGATGCTTTTCCTCAGTATTATAGTTGGTTTCTTTTTCTCGATCTATGTCAAAAATCTTTGTTTTAATAATCCATCTGTTAGCATAGAAAGAGAAAAATCAATGTTTGGAATTTTGTTTTTTAATTTTAGATTGATATACTTCTTTTTTTTTTTTTTTTCTATCAGGTTTCCTGACTGCGATGAGGCAAGAAGTAAGTTGAGCTCATAGAGGCTGGGCTTTAGATGCAGTTACTCTTCACAATGATGTTACACAATTAACACGTGAAGCAGTGAAAGATGCACCCAAGGTAGGTTGATTTAATAATATTCATCAAGAAAAAAAGCTTATTTATTTTCAGAAATATTTTAAAATTTCTGATTTTTGTTCCAGAGATATCTCTTCAATTGCTTGATTATTTTTCGTTTAATTGACTCATTAAATTAGTAGCTCTCTTACTGAATATATAGACTCCCTATTGCAAACCACTTGAAGCTATTTTTTTAAAAAATTTATAAACTTGATCCTTACAATGTATTTAAAATTATGTAATCAAAGTTATATAAGTCTGAATCAAAATAAAAGAACATCTAATTTTATTTTATTTTTTAGTGATAAATTGTTATCAGTATTGTAAAATTTTTCTATGTACTTTTTTAAAATTCAAACTACTAAATAGATTTAATTTTAAATTTAAAAGAAAATTAAAAATAGAATGAAAAATTATATAAGAAAATATTGGAAGTATCTCTAAATTCATAACTCTGTACAGGAAATTTAGATCGATTTTTTTTTTCATATAAGAAAAGAATGTTGAGCATTAGATGCAAGTCTTAATTCATTTAGGGGTGACTACAGTGACTTTGTGGCCATATCTTTTAGCTTATGGGCAACATTAATATTTCAATCAAAAATGTATGCTTGCGATTTCTCTAAGAATCCATCACGTATCGGTAAAAATTCTCATGTAAGGCGTTATCCCACGTGCACGTTTCGAGCAATTTTCCAACCAATTTCTACCTAGTTGCTATAGCAATGGCTTTGAACAACTTTTTCTCAGTGAACTGAAAAAGCTGTTCCAAATAAAAGTTGCTTGAAATTCCAGCCAGTGGGTTTTTATGCGCTCTATGTCAGAAACAAAATGGCGGCTTCGGTTTCGTTAAACTCATCAGATATAGCGTATAATATTTTAAACAGAATGGTGCTCCATTTCTGTTTGCGTCCATCATCAAATGTGCGAGCGAAATAAAAGAAATAATTTTGGATGTTCGTTTTCCGAAGCAGAAAAATCGAGTAATTTTTCAATGTGGAGATAAAGCGCGGCATCAGAGCATGTCGTTTTGTTTACGGCAACCCTTCACAATCAAATAGTTCGAAAAAGTTACACGAGAAATGCTTGTGTGATGCATGATGTGGAAAGTATGCAGAGAAGGAAATTGTGATGTCCATTACCAGTAGCTCTTGTGTTGCTTCTAAATCCGACATTGATAAACTTTCGATCAACTGTTTAAATTCTTATAATTAAAATAGTTGAAATTTTTTTAAAAATAGATTTTATTTTAACAATATTTTATTTAATAGTTTCCTGCCTGATATAAAAGTATTTCGTATGTATGTTTCCTCAAAAAATTTATAATATCTTAATTTGTTTCCTTCTAATTTTAAAACGTGTTTTGTGCATATTACAGAACCATGTGAGTGTTTATAAAAATATGCTTAAGCTAAAAATCCATTATATAGAAGAAACTTATGAAGCATATATGTTTTCTTATTTATTTTCAAAAGTATAAAATTAATTGTTACAGTACAAATAATATGAATACAATTATATATTCTCATTTGTTGAATTGTCTAAATGTTTTATTTTTTTAGAAAGGAGTTTATGTATATGGACTCTTTCTTGATGGGGCATCTTGGGATAAAAAGAACAGCATACTTACAGAACCACCTCCTAAAGTATTATTTACTCCTCTTCCAGTTGTCTATATTTATGCTATCAACTCTACTGATCCCAAAGATCCAGCATTGTATCAATGTCCAGTTTATAAGAAATCGAGGAGAACAGATCTCACTTATATCACTCCTCTTTGGCTTGAAACTATTGTGAACCCTAACCATTGGATTTTACGAGGAGTTGCTTTACTCTGTGATATAAAATAATTGTTTCCATCTCTTTTTACAATTTTTTTTAGTTTATTTTTGGATGTTACTGTTCAAGTTTAAGAAATTCGAATAAAAGTTGATATATTCATGTTTTTATCATTGTTTAATTTCGTTCTAAAATAGTAATATGATATCTGTATGGTTCTATTTAGAATCAATATACAGATGATTGAATTTAAAAATTGTGTAAATAGAGTTAAAGAGGTTTTTCCTTACAAAAACAATTTATTAGAACGTTACTCTCTCTCTCTGGTTATTTTGTAAGTACAACCATATGATTTATAAGTAATTATATATCTTATTTTTCAGCATACTCTTTTAGTAAGAGAGTTTTTTTAATTATAAAACATTGTAATTTTATTTAGTATATACAGGGTGTCCGGGCTAAAAGTATCCAAAAGTTAGGACTTATTATTATCGAACAAAAACCATTAGAGTTTTAAGAATATAAATAGGTAGAAAAAATATGCCACCAAGTTTTTATTATGATCAATAGATTTCGATGTGTGCACCTTTTGTAGTACTGCAAATGTCTAAACCGTAATCTAGTTCTCTGCAAGTGTTTCATAGCATGTCAGGAGTTATTAGACAACTTTCTTGAGTGATACACTTCTTCAACTCTCCCACAGTTGTAATTTTTTGTTTATACACAACGGATTTAATGAATCTCCAAGCAAAAAAATGGAATCAAATCTGGAGACCTTGGCGGCCAAGTAATTGGGCCTCCTCTCCTAATCCAACTTCCTAGAAATGTTCTATTTAAAAACATCACCCTGATAGTGTGATGGAGCGCCATTCTGTTGGAACGGAAAACTTGGTGGGATTTGTGGAACGGCAAAGTTTTCCAACATATCAAAATAAACGTGTCCTGTAAGTATCTTCTCTACGAGGAAAAATAGTTCAATGATGCCATTTGTATGCATTCTTACGCCCATATTCACCGCTAACCTGACCGCCGGTTAGAGGAAGGAAATCTGGGTTTCGCCGAAAACGTTATTCACCATCGCAAGTTAATAGCTTAACTCCGGTTCAAGTTAAAAAATCCTGGCCCAGTGCCACAGCCGGGTCAGTTGCAACCGCACATGCGCAGTAAGCGATTTTTCGAGTGTTTATGTTTTCGTGCAAGTTTTGAGTTAGGATAGATTTTTATTTTACGATGAATACCATTCAGAAAGTTTCCACTTTTACTGAATTAGAGTTTTTAGAAAATTAGTTAGAAGGATTAATTTGTTCGAGGAATTGGACGATTACGAGTTTCAGAGAAGATTCCGACAAAACAAAGTGTCGCAGAATTGACTCTGCTAATTGAAGAAAAATTAGAGAGCAAAACCCCGTGCAATAATGCCCTAAATCCACTGGAGCAAGTTCTGATTGCTCTGCGATTTTACGCTGTTGCATGCATGTATGCAATTAGCAATTGCTGACTTGTTCAATGTCAGCCAGCTGACTGTATGTCGAGTAGTGCACAGAGTCAGTGAAGCCATAGCATCCCTCTTGCCTGATTTCATTCACCTACCAGTCAACAGAGAAGAGTGCAAAACGGTATGTAAATCTCATAATTATTTATTTTTCTTATGATTAATTGTTTCAAATTAGTAGAAATTTTTTTTGAAGTTATTAATTGTTATTCATAAAAGAATACATACTTATCTTTATTTTGGCTGTTCAATAAAATAAGCTTGTTACAAAATGAGATTTTGAATTTGTTAGTAGCTAAAATTCCAATAACAAGAATACATTGACTGAACAAGATTTAAATGTGTAAGATGTTTTTCCTTTTACATTTCCTAATTTTAATTAAGTGACTCAGACATGTGTGCTTGTATGCTTTTTTTTTGTAGCTCTATCTAGAGACATTTCCTTGATGTACATATGATGCTAAGTTTGGTTTCTAGATTTCTCATAATTAATAATTATAAGGCAGCATTATCTGAAGTAATATATGATTACTTATACAACTAATGATTTGATGATACATGTTCCACATTTGGTATTTATTTGATGCTTATATTCTACCTTGGATGTTCTGATCTTTATTTGTTAAAAGCATAAACAGTTACTTCATTCTATGTATTATATATTCTGTAATTTTACGCGTTTAAAATCATAAAAATCAAAACTAGTTGGCCATTCAAATTGCCAAAATTTTTTTATTCAGGTGTCAAGGAAATTCTTCAGTATCGCTGGATTTCCAAAAGTTATTGAGCTTTGGATGGCACCTTTGTACGTATCGTGTCTCCAGGTGGTAAAGATGCAGAAAGATTTCGCTGTCGAAAGAACTACTTTGCACTGAATGTCCAAACAATTGTGGATTCTGATCTTGTGATCAGGAACGTTGTTGCAAGATGGCCAGGAAGTGCTCATGACAGCACTGTTTTCAACAACAGTGCAGCCTGTCTTTCATTAAAAACAAATGCATTATATCAAGATTTTCATTTGCTAGGAGATACAGGCTATGCATGTGAAAAATATTTATTAACTCCTTTTGGGAATCCAAGATCTCTATCTGAAGCTAGGTATGTAAAAGGTATTTTGGTTAATTAATAGATGTTTCTAAAGCCTTATTCGATAAATAGAATTACCAAACATATTGTACCAAGCAACCAGAAAATATTTTAAAATCAAAATTTATCTTAATTGTCATATACTAAAAAAAGTAATCTTTTCCTTGGATTGTGTGAATAATAAATATATGTAAAAAGATATTTAGATAAAGACAGAAATAATTGAATGAATTTGAAGCTGAGAAATTAGTTTATAATCTGAAGAACTAGCTAAATGACACAATTCACATCTCTCTTTTGAAATAAAATAAAGTGGAGTGATTCACATCTCTTTCAATGACAGTACAAAACCTTAGCAGAGCTAATATTTTTTTTTAAAAATAACTTTAAATGCTTAGGCTTTGATGATAATATCTGCATAAAATGTAGACAACATATGTTCTCATTTTTGTTTTCACCTCAACATATAACTTGCTAATATAGTTTGACAAAAACACGAACTACATGTTACTGACATTTCTTGACAGTTCATCAAGTTTTATTTTGTTTCAGGTACAATAAATCACATGTATTAACAAGGAACACGATTGAGCGCAAGTATGGAATCTTAAAAAGAAGATTTCCTTGCTTATCAGTCGGCTTGAACTGCCACATTGATAGAGTACCAGCTATAGTTGTGTTCTTCACAACTTATGTATACGCCTGGGTAAGAATATTTTGTAATTTATTTATTTGTCTAGCCTTAAGCTTTCAGTGTATGTAAATTTACATAATCGCAACTTTTAACATGTTTAATGCTTACATTTACAAATTGTGTACATATTTTTTAATGTATTTTGCATGAAATATCTACTTAATTTAAAACCTTAAAAAATACTCATAAATTATAAACATAATATTCTGCATACTGAACATAATTTTAAAAAAAAACCCAGAAGGTTATATTAACTGATTGGAAAATTTTTTACAAAAATGTTGAATACTCAAAATTTTTGAGAATATACTGCAGAAAAATTTTATTCCTTTTAAAAGAATTTGTATTTTACAAAGAACACGCATGAAACAGATTGAGAAGAAAATACATCTGTATTCTTGTTATACTGTTGTCTAGACGAAAATTTTGTTTGCTTCACAAAACATGAAATTTCGGAGGGAAATACTTTGAATTGATTTGTAAAAAAATGTGTTTAAAAATGGGCAGTGGCACTTTGTTTATGACTGTTAAATTATCATAGCTAATACATCAATGATATCTGCAAAGTGTCCTATTTTTAGAACCAAAATCAAAACATTTTAAGGTCGAAGTTCTTTTAAAATTGTATTACATTTTTTTATGTATATGTATATATGCTGTATTTTCCTGTATATAATCCGCGGATTATGTGTTAAAAAAGTTTCAAATTTCGTTGTGCGTATTATGCGCCGCCGCGGATTATCTGAGAAAAAACATTCTCCATCAGAAAAGCGAACAATAAAGTTTTGAAAGAAATGCTGTTTATGTTTTCTAAAATAAACAATAGATGGCGCATTAATGACTCGGATGATGCATATCAGCCATAACTAGTTTTTGTCCAATTACATTCAAAAACGAATTTGATTCCTCGGAAGGAAAAAACAGTTATGAGTCGCTGGCGCCATTTCCAATTTTCTCTTGACTAGAGCTATTACGACCTTCGAAAGTTTTCATCATGTTGAAACAAAAGTGTTAAGTTACACTGCAAACTTCAAGGTAAAAGTTATAGAGAAGGCTACCGAAATCTGGAAGCTGCAAGGTTTTTCAACATTGACGAAATGAATATTCATTTCTGGAGAAAAACTAGACAAACTTGAAAATTGTGATCGACGTTAAAGTGCCGATCATCGTGGTAAACCTCACTGGCCAGAATTAGAGGAAGAAATAAATAAAAGGATTTTAAAAGAAGGAGTTACAGTGGGAAAGCAATCTCGATCATAATTTTTTTGCTGTTAACTTGCTAAATTAAAAAAAGAAAGATTTTTTCTGCATGGAATGTTTTGTTTGACAACTCAAAACATAGATGGCAGTAGCAAATAATTTTTTTGTGTTATTGAGATTATCGTAAAAAATATTATCATACATATTTAAAAAGACGTTTCATAATAAATTGTTTTTCCTGTACAAATTCTTACTTCTATTTTCAATTATATTGTGTATTTTTTATCTTATATGACACTCATTATCGGCAGTTTATATTTTGTATTATTCGGCCTAAAAACTGCCGCAGCTTATACAATGTTTTTTTTTACTCGAAAAAAAAAGCTTTGTGGATAATACGCCGCTGCGGATTATATACATGAAAATACGGTATATATATCAAATTATAATAAATTTATCTAAGTAAAATTCAAAATTGTGAGATTCATAAAAAATGTTAGATATACATTTAGGAAAAAATTCATTAGCTCGTACACCGAAAAGCGAAATTTTAAAATGCATATTCATAGTTACGTGCAGAAAAGTCATGATTTGATAATTATTTGTTTTGGTAAAATAGTAAGAACCATGTTGATGTTTATAAGAATACATAGTTTCAACTTATTCCCAATTATAATAATTATGCTGTTTAATGTACTATTGTAGAGGATCCTGAACCACCTGCAGATCCCCAGATAGAAGCTCTAGTACGCCAATTAGAGCTGGAAAATGAAGATGCAACACTGAGCTTTGAAACAAGACCACGTTGCCCAGCCGGTTTTGCTAAAAGAAATGTCATTGTGACAAATTTTTCTCAAATTAATTGTAAACATTTTTATAAAAATCAGTTTTAATAAACAAAAAATCACAAGTTTTTTATTAGTATTGATTTATTCAGTATTTTGTAAATAGATTTTAGGGCTACCTTTCAAGGTAGTTACTAAAATTTTCTGCGCTTTGATTTTCTCCTTTGCATGTGCAATTTTAATTCTCAACTGCTTCATCCACAGCTGGTGCTCCTCATTTTTCCTTTCCTCGTCCATCTCCATGTATTTGATTTTCATTCTATGTTCTTCTTCGATGCATGCTGCAGCTCTGGCAGCAGCAGAGGGAGCTGTTGGTGTTTTGGCACGTTTTGGAACATAGCTAATGTCTCCTTCAGTGGCCTCGCTATTTTTGGCGTTGGTTTCAAATCATTCATGTCCATTACTGCATTCTGTAAAATAAATAATTCTATGTTTAATAGAAACACAAACTAGTTCTTAAATCTAATAAAACTATGCATATCTACTTAGTGAAATAAAAACATTCCTTTTACTTCCAGATTGGTAATATCCTGTTTTGTGTCTTGATTCAAGGAATTAAAAGTTTATTAGTGAAACTATTTAGTAGCAGTGTTATTGACATTTCAAAAAAAATTTTTTTTTAATTTTATAACTATTCATTTAAATTTTTCTTAATTTTTGAACATATAATGCTGAAAAATACATTCCTCGTGTAGTAAAAATTAGTATTTTATAATACATATTAATACAAAACAGATTTTGAAGAAAATGTACCTAAATCATAGTTGCATCAAATTTGCTTACATCTTATAAATAGAATTTTCTTAAGTTCTATTTATCGAATTATCGTAAATTGTACAACAAAACACCCTCTATTTTTTAAAAGTAAGATAAACAAAAAAAGCAAAGTTTGAAGCATTTTAACATTCCAGTTACCCTAAGCAGCTGGATGGATTTAAAAGTAAACGATTACTTTCATCCAAATTACTATGGCGAAAGCAAAACTGATTCAAATTCCAAATATGGCATCGATTGAAATATAACTTTTCTTTTTTTGATATTATATTCATAAACTTATTTCTCAAATGATAAATTGACCATGTTTGGAAGGAAAAAATTTGCAATGTTATCACCAAAAATCGGAAAAGGCTATAACATTTATTACTTTATTTTTTGTTACCAATACAGTTCATGAACTCAAGTATTTTTATCCAATTTATTTGTCGTGATAGTTGTAATAAATTTTATATTTATGAGTTAAAATAGTAAAATATACTTACTGAAGGATCTGATGAGGAATCATATTCTGTGATTTTGTTAGTGTTCTGCGAAGGAGTCACAGGGGGAATCAACAAAGCAGAAGTTGATGTACTGAGGTATTGAGGTTCTGTTTCAAAGAAAAATATACGTTTTAAATAAAGCAATTAGTACAAGTAGTGAAACGATCTCTACTTGACAAATTAACTATCTACAGCAACTTTTTTTTTAATGTTACCTTAATACTATTTACTGGGTAGTTTTAAAGAAACTTATGAAAAATTTCAAAACAGTATTTTACTTTTTAAACATTTAAAACAGAATAGAATGACAAGACAGTCTCCATGCGGAGTGAGCATTAACGAATAGCTTTCTTTTTTTTTTTTTTTTTACTGACTACAATTTAATTAATTGTATAGTAACTCAAGAAATTTACTTACTTCAAATTTCGATATCCGTACTGTCGCTGTCAAAGGGCGTGGAAAGTGGCAGCGTCAGAATCGACTCCTCCAAAAACCTCATCTCGAAGTCCGTCAATTCTGCTTCTTTGGGTACTTCACCCCCCTGTTTGTCTCCTTTCTTGCCGCAAAACACTACTTTTCTTTGCCATTTTCTTTTTAAATTTAAATAACACTGACGGATCTGTTGTGGTGTTCGCGGATTCACCACTCCGTCAGTGTCATTGAATTGCCGCGTTATTTCAAAATACGCTTCATTTTTTTGTGTGCTTCTAACAGCATTTGTTTCCCTACATTCTATTATATGTAAGTGCGGCTTCATCAAAGCCAACACCAACTCTCTCTTTTTTTTCGTACTGCGTAAAATATATTCTGTTGGTATTCATTTCAGCGATACACGAGGTTAAAAACACGAACGTAAAAATTGTAGCTCCAGCTGGAAGTCACGGGGTTTATTTTGACCAATGGGAATCGACCAGTAAATCCAGGTTAGGGAACTGGAGGTCGAAAAAGAGCTGTGAATTGGAGTTCTAACCTGGGGTTGACTGCCGGTTACTTAACTCCAGGTTTCATCGCTGGGTCAGGTTAGCGGTGAATACCACCGTTAACCGCACATTTGTGACAAACCTATACGGAACTTTATCACTAACCTTCTGAGTCGTCTTTTTTAGGGAAATTTAATTCCCCTACCTATTTCCAATCAGCTCCAAAAAGAGGGCAGGATTCCTTGTTATGCAGATTAGATAAAGTATTTAAGTCAAACGGAATAGTAAAGCAAAAAGCAGTAGGAGAGAGAGATAGAAGCAGGAAGGTATAACGGTGAAGTTAGAGATTTACTATTGAAGATTTCTAGGTGGATAAATCTCAGGAAGAGCTGAGCTGCAGTGTGGTAAATATTGATTTATAATTAAAGTCTCATTAAAGTTTTATATTAGGAGTGAGATTAAAGTGTTAAATGTTCAGTAGGAACATAATTGAATATAATTCTGGGATCTCTTATCGCGGTAATCTCTGCGTGATCGATATTCTAATTGTTAATTAATTGGATCATTAAATGTTTAAGTTTATTTAAAGGAAAGTCTCTTTTAAACCTCATATAACTGTTTAGATATATTTGTTAATAAAAGTCTTTGATTCTATTTGGAAAAGATAACCAAATAAAGAAAGTTATTTATAAAAATGGCTACTGGCTCTTATCTGACTCCAAATTATTCTCGTTCTCAAAGTGAGATCCAAGGGGATCTTCATAATGGCGCCCAACGAATAAATCCCGAGAATAGAGTCTGATCCAGTTTTAGAGTCATTCCGAAACAATACTTTTCGGGGGTTGAGAACATAGATGATTTTTTGGAGAATATTGATCATAATCTCGCGTATTATGAGATACCTGCACAACTAGCGTGTGCTTACTTGAAAGGTCATCTCAAGGGACGGGCACTGGACTGGTTCGATGTTCTTGGTTATAGGGTCATTGAAGATAAGGCAACAGACTACGCGCACTTAAAACAGGCCTTGTCGGAACAATTCCGCGTGGTCAGAACTAGAAACGCGATTTTATTCCTCAGCGCAAAGGCGTGATCAACAGCCTTCGGACTTTATTTATGAATTATTGAAAATTGATAAGGTCCTTAAACTAGAAATGTCGGGGGAAAAATTAATTGATCACGTCGTTAGTCGATTAGAACCTCAAATTTTGGATTATGTCGAAGTTCGACATCCACAAAATACGACCAATCTCCTGCAAATCGTTGATAAATACGAAGAACGTTTTATGCATAGACAGATCAGAGGTTCGAGTGAGGGATTTAGAAGTTCAAACCCTAATGAAAACAATCGTTTTCATACCCGGCATAGACAAGAAAATTGGAGGGAAAACGGAAATAATGCGAGATCCGCCAATAATAGCCGACCACAAAGAGAGTTTAATCGATTCGAAAACCAAGGTTTCGCAAATAATCGGAGATTCGAGGGTCGACGCCGAGGTGGACAATCGGATCAGCGATTCCACAATCAGGGCGATCGACAAAGTGGGTCGAGAAATAGTTCATTTCGGGGTCAAAATGAACGACGTAGACATTTAAACTTTTAAGCGATCGATGTGTATATGGGGGTAATCGATCGCGGGGTACGGAAAATCCTCCAGTTTCGGATCATCGGCCTATCAGAGTATCCTCTATAAGAATGACCCCAGTCGAATTACCGTATGTCCCTATACTATTAAACGAAACCTTTATTACAGCGCTATGGGACACGGGAGCGGAGAAATCTTTTATTTCGGAGGAGGTATACCGCAAATATTTTTCATACCGACCTCGTCAAAAGACGAAAGACAGAGTCGTGACAGTACAGGGTGCCCCTTGTAGTCACTTAGGTCGGATCGAATTGCTGATTAGGATCAGGGAATTTCAGAAACCCTTGGAATTCCATATTCTAAACATGCAATATCAATGCATCTTGGGAATCGATTTTATGAAGGCGTCACGATTGACATTGGATTTTGATCAGAAATCCTTGATCATTCCCGACAATCAGATCAAACAATTGCCGAAAGTAGAGAAACCGGTCGATATTGATCTCGCAGACACAAAACTTGGTGACGGGCAACAGAGGCAATTAAAAGCTTTATTTAATAATTTTAAGGGGTTATTTTCCGATCAGCCGGGGTTAACGCATGTTCTATATCATGAGATAGATACTGGAGACAAGGGACCGGTAGTGTCGAGACCATACAGGTACGACCGGGTCAAGCAAGGCATTATTGGTTATCACATCGATAAGATGTTACGGGATGGTACAATTTGTCCTATTAATTCGCCTTACGCATCTCCAGTCGTTCTAGCACGAAAGAAAAATGACCTTCCTCCAGATTCTCCCGAGGCGTATCGTTTCGCGATCGATTATCGCAAATTAAATGGAATTACCAAATATCCTAGATATCCATTACCGGTGATTGATGACTTACTCACCAATATTCCTCGCACCGGCGTTATGTCCACTCTCGATCTCAGAAGTGGCTATTTTCAATTGGCGATTAGTCCAAAGGATATAGAGAAAACCGCGTTTATCACTCGCAATGGCACTTTTGCGTTCCTCCGCATGCCTTTTGGTCTTTCTGGGACGGTGCCAAATTTCCAACGGGCCATCGATATCATACTTAAACCTGTTATTGGGCGTTTCGTGTTAGTCTATATGGATGATGTTATAATCACATCTCCATCGTTTGAAGACCATCTCGATCATTTAAGTCAGGTTTTTACTTTATTACGAGACGCAGGGCTAACTTTAAATAAGGAAAAATGTCACTTCGCCCGTGACAAACTACAATATTTAGGCCTAATTATTAGCAAAGACGGAATCTAAACTGACAGTAATAAAATTAGGGCAATTACGGAAATGAGACCTCCCAAAAATAATAGGGAAGTGTCAAAATTTTTAGGGATGACGGGTTGGTACCAAGAATTTATCCCGCGATACGCAGATATATGCGAACCATTGTACCAATTAAAGAAAAAGGGGGCGAAGTTTAACTGGTCGGGAGAAGCACAGGATTCTTTTGATCAGATCAAACGCACACTAACGGAGGCACCGATTTTGCAATTACCGAATTTTTCTGAACAGTTCAATTTATTCACTGATGCTAGTGGGGTCGGAATTGGTGCTGTGCTTCAACAAAATCAAAAACCTATTGCTTTCGCGTCTCGAACCCTTAATAAAGCAGAACGTAATTATACGGTTACCGAAAGAGAATGTTTGGCAGTAATATGGGCTCTAAATAAGTTTAAAACTTATTTTGGACCCCTGCCTGTGAAAGTGATCACTGATCACGCAGCGTTAACAAAGTTAACGAATGGTAAGAATTTGTCAAGTCGGATGATCCGATGGACATTGAAATTGTCCGAATTTAACATAGAATGGGAGCACAGGCCTGGTGTTCAAAACGTGGTCACAGATCTTTCATCGAGAAATCCAGTGGACAGTATCGAGGGGTCACAAATGTAGTGCGCAGCTCTTAGAGCCCTCGCAATAAATTCACTTGAACAATTAATTAGGGAACAAAGGGAAGATCCTGAATTAGGACATATTTACCGATATTTAGAAAACCCTGATGACGGTTCTGTTAATGCGACGGTATGCGAGGGTTGGTCCCAGGACTTCAAGTTAATAAATGGTCTCCTCTTTTACGCGAAGTATTTTTCTACTCAGGGAGAACTACGAGTTTATATTCCTGGTTCTCTTAGAAAAGATATGAAAGAGTTTCATGATCTGCCACTGGCAGGACATCTCGGAAAGAGGAAGACATATCTTAAGCTTCGTGACACGTGTTATTTTCCATTTATGAGAAAATATATATTTGAATATATTTCAACCTGTGACCGGTGTCAAAAATTTAATTATAAAAAAGCGCTACCAGCTGGTCGTTTAATGCTTATAGTTTCAAAATATCCAAATGAAATTGTAACGCTAGACTTATTAGGCCCATACCCCGCATCCCGACCCGAGAGATATAAATTCATATTAGTTATATCTGACCACTTCACTAAGTGGTGTGAGCTGATTCCTCTTCGTAAAGCTTCAGCCCAGGCAATAGCTAATGCCCTTTTTGATAACTATATAGCGCGATACGGAGCTCCAATTTCTTTGATAAGTGATCAGTTCAGTTCAGTTCAGGTTTTGTTGGGATATGGAGCAACAAAGGCTATGATCCCCTAAAAGGCAAATGTTATTTAAAAATTAGTAGATGTCAAAATATTTCAGTTTCTGGATAAAAAATCTGAATGGTAATCTGTTAGACATAGCTTTCTCCAATAATTCTTTGAAAGTCAGGTTGTGATGTGGATCGATTTTGAGAAAATGTTTGAGATGATTTCGAGAGAGGATGAATATATCTATTGCAGTTTAACAAGATGTGGTCCAAATCGTTTAAGCAATTACAAGATCTACAATTTGCGTTGTCCGATAAATTGAATTTATGTAGAAGTCCTGGAGTGATGATCATTTTGCTGAAGATTCGAGTACATAGGATTTCTTCTCTTCTGTTTCTTGTCCATTTAGAGATGGTGCTTATGTTAGGAATATTTCCCAAGTTTACAAAATATTTACTTGAATAGAAATTATCATTGGCTTTTTTAAAACTCTCTTGATATATTTTTTTTATTGATGTCTTCTGAGGAAATCCAGTCGATGTAAACATTAGACTCTGTGACAGTTCTTGCGAGATTATCCGCCTGTTCATTCCACAATATATTTGAGTGTCCCGGAGTCGTCCAAAGTAAAATCAACTGGATATTATAAAGTGATAGAATGTAAATCTTGCTAGCTAGTTTATGGATGACACTATGGGATTTAATTGAGTAATTTTGAAGAGCAGAGAGAACAGAGAGACTATCAGACAAAATTAACAAATTCTTGTTTATAATAGATAGATCATCTAGAGCTTGGCAAATAGCCAGAGCTTCAGCTGTAAAAATAGAATTATTGTGATTTATTCTATAAGCAAAATAGGAATTTGCCGTAATACCTGCAATAGATGTAATTTGCTCGTTTTTTGAGGCATCAGTAGCTATTATATAAAAGTCCTGGAAGTTACGGTTTACCGTTTCATCAAACAAACCCCTTATAATTTGAACTGGTAAGCTTTTATCCTGAAATGCGAAATTATTGATATATATTTTGCATGGGAGAATTGAAAAAGATGTTATTCTGGGGATTGAGATAATTTGACTATTAACAGCATTCAAAGGGTTTAGTATATTTATAATAGAATTTTTATCTTCTTCCATAATATTGAGATTCAGAAACTCAGGGTTATTGCTATATAATGGAGAAAAGGTTTGATTAGAAATTTGAGAAAGGAAAAACTTATTTGCCAATCTTCGTATTTTGTCTGACAGAATTTCTTGTCCAGCCAATTTTAAAAGTACGATGTTTGGGGTCCATTGTGGAAGTCCCAGTGCAATTCGAAGTGCTTTGGTGTGAATGATATTAAAAGGTTTCAGTTGGTTATCAGACCATTTATTTATTATATGACTAAAGTAGTAGAAAACACTGCATATACTATTATTTACTATTTTGATTAGATCTGCTGTTCTTGGTCCAAGGTGTTTATATGCCATAGCCTTAAGGCTATTAATTTTTTTCAAGGCTTTGTTATTTAATTGATTTCTTAATGAAATATTCTGGCTCCGCTTGGAAAAATGAACTCCTAAATATTTGATAGAGGATTGCCAAGGGAGAGAATGTCCCTCCAATAAAATATTAGGAAACGTATTAGTTCTTTTGTTTGATAACTCAGATATTGTACTTTTATCTGGACTAAGAGAAAGCTTCCAATATTTACACCATTGAGAAATTCTGTCCAGCGTGTTTTGCATTTTTTTGCAAATATAATCAAGAGAATGATGAGAGCAGTAAAAAAAAACGTCATCCGCATAAACAGAGCATTCGATGTCATTTTCCAGAGTTTCAAAAAAATCATACATATAAATAGTATATAAAATGGGGGATAGAACACTGCCTTGTGGCAGACCTTGGGGAAATATCCTTATGGAGGAAAGATAGCCCCTCCATTTGATTTGAAAAGATCGATAAGTGAGAAATTTGTGGATCCAAATAGCTTGTTTTTCCTGTAATACCGATTTGTAGGCATTTATAAAGACCATCTACATAAACTGAATCGTATGCACTTTTTATATCCAAACTTACTCCAACAAAGTATTTCTTTTTTAATTTTGCATCCATTATTGCTTTATGAATGAGATAGGTAGCACTTCTGCTATCTTTAAAAAGGACGAAACCGTAATGTTGAGGATGAAGTTTTCGTTCTGTGGATAGAAAATAGCTTAATCTATTGGTGAGAACTCTTTCAAATGTTTTTGAAAAGATGGAAGTCAGTGCTATTGGTCTATAGGAGGATATGCGAGTTTTGTCTTTACATTGTTTAGAAATCGGGAGAATGACTGCATGCTTCCAAGAGTTTGGAACTATTGCATTATCAAATAAATCTTGAAAATATCTTAATATTATTTCACAACCATTACGATCCAGATTTTTTAAAAAAGATGCTGTAATATGATCAGCTCCAGGAGTTGAATTTTTAGAAAGTTTTATTGCTCTATGGATTTCAAAAATATGAAAAGGTTTATTAAGATTGTTGACCTCTTTGTGGAAAAAGTCCAAAGGAATTGGTTCATGATAAGCGTTTTTAGATGCAAAGAAGTCCGCAAAAATATTTGCTTGAATTTGAGGTTGTGTAATATATCTATTATTAACTTTTAGAATATTATACTTGGGTTCTATTTTCTTAGTATTAGAGAGCTTTTTCAGAATATTAAAAAATATCTTTGGATTAGAAACATTATTGCAAATATTATCCCAATACAATCTTTTGACATTTTTTATATGAAATCTGAGTTTACTAGCGTATTGTTTGTATTTGATCCATAATTGCGGAGAAATGCTACGAATAGCCTTTTTTCTGAACTTCTTTTTTAATTTATAAAAATTATGGCAAGTACCATTCCACCATGGAGGGAAAGATTTGTTAGAAATTTGAACTACTCTGGTATTACTGTAAATAATTTTTGAAATTGTATCAGTAAAATTATCTATATTTTCCTCTGGGTTGCTTAATATAATCTACACTTCATTTTTCACCCTTTGCCAGTCAATTTTTTTGATTAACCTTTTACTGGGTCTTATTAATGAAAACTCGGTAATTACTGGAGAATGGTCGCTGTCAAAGAAACAATCTGAAACGTAACAGTTAGTATGTCCATAGAGACTCGAGGAGCAAATTGTGAGATCAATTAAAGAAGTTTTACCCGTGGAATTTCTATAAGTAGGAACAGTTGTGTTTAGAAGTATGGAATTAGAATCAGTCAACCAGTCAATAAAAATATTACTATTCCTTGAGCTGTGATCCGATCCCCACATCGGGTGATGCAGATTAAAATCGCCAAAAATGAAGAAAGGATCTGTGAATGATTCAAAAAAAAGATTTTATTAAGTTAATATTTAGTCCACGTGGTGCGTAGATATTTATATAACATAAAAAGAAATATCTTCAATATATATTTTGACAATAAGTATTTCTAAATCGTCTATTTATGATATCTGTAGAGGGATTTGTTGAGCAGAAACGTTTAAAGGTACAGCTATTATCAAGCCACCTCCTGATCTATTTTGTCTATCTTTTCTGAAAATCTTTTTCCCTGGTAAATTAAATGTATCTTCACTGGTTAAAAAGGTTTCTTGAAAAATCAAGATATCTGCTTGAGAAAAGGGAGGGATATTTAACCATATGTTTTTATTTTTTAAGCTTCTACAGTTCCATTGTAAAAAGTTCATAAAATGGGGGAAAATTATTTCACTGAATTTTCAAAAATTTCTTCCCTTTTGAGGAAAAAAATTATATATATATAGATATTTATATATTTGTAGTAAAATACTAAATGAGAAGATATATACAAAAATCAAGAACATATATACAGTATTATTTTTTTATCCGAGTTCAGTGTTAGGTTTTCCACTATTCCCAGAAAAAACTTGAACTGGACTTATGGATGTATTTAACATGTCGGATGCTCTTTTTTTCCTGCCTGGGGGAGAAGAACGCGTAATCGAATCCACTATGCTACATACTTGAGAGAGCATTGTTTCCATTGATTTTTGTAAAATTTCCATTAGGAATGCCGTTTGTTTTTCCACAACTGTTTGGAAAGCAGTCATCATTTTCTCAAACTTCTTGTCTATTAACTTGAAGGATATGTTGCGGTAATGTTCAATCAGTATGCAATCGGATAAAACTTAACTTTAACTTTATTGTAGACACATGTTCTAAATCATCTGCGTGCTTAACACTCTAGTAGAGAGAGAGAGAGAGAGAGATTATACCCATGAGCACAACGTATATATATATATACTGCAACCCTAGCGGAGAAAACTAGTACTATTCTAGATGTACACTTCATTGTAAGGTGCTACCATCTAGTGAGTTAAAATATAGGATATGCTACAATAGTATCCCCCAGTGATGGAGAGAATCGAAAGAACGATATATGACATGCTCATGAGCAAACAATCTCAAATACAATTATTTGAAATATGCTTGAAATTTACATTGAAAAGAAAATTATATATACATATGCTTGAAATTACGTTGTAAGAAAATATAATATGCATACAGATATTTGAGATTACATTACATAAATATACATAATATGAAAAGGTATGAAAATCATAAGATATGAAAAGTCAAACAAATTTCCTTAGAAAAAATATATATGTCCATCTGGTACTTGAATAGTTTATTTAATTTCAGTTATTAGTCTCTGAGGAAATTTTACCCGTCTACCTGATTTGGTAGTTTGCATGTTTGTTGTCACTGGATGGCGATGTGATGATTCTGCACTAATGATAGGATCAGGAATGGTACGGGCAAATCTTTGAACACAAATGCTGGTTTTACTCTATCAAGTGATACACAACTTTTCTTTCCATTTATATTAATGGTTATGTGTTTGTCATTCCTTGATAGGACTTTGTGTGGCCCTGTGTAAGGCTGAGACAATGATGGGGAAACTTTGTCAACACGGAGGAACACATGAGAACAGTCATCCAATTTAGGGTGCACAAAAATTTTTGAAAATCCATGAGTGGATGTTGACAAGGGTTTTAAATGATTCATTTGGTTTTTCAACTGTTGCACAAATCCATAGTCTAGTGGCATTGAAGATGTGTCAGTGCATATCTCGGCTGGTAATCTGAGGGAAACACCATACACTAATTCTGCACTTGAAGCATTGATGTAGGGTTTCACAGCTACTCGCAAGCCAAGAAGAACTGCAGGTAGGGTCTCAGTCCACTTGATATTCTCATGAGCCATTAAGGCGCTCTTTAGCACTCTATGTAAACGTTCCACTAAACCGTTTGCTTGTGGGTGGTATGATGTGGTCCTGATGCGGTTTGTGCCCAGGAATTTCGTTAATTCTTTGAAAAGAGCAGCTTCAAATTGTCGGCCTTGGTCAGTCGTTAGGTAAA
Source organism: Trichonephila clavipes (assembly GCA_019973935.1). Taxonomy (NCBI): domain Eukaryota; kingdom Metazoa; phylum Arthropoda; class Arachnida; order Araneae; family Nephilidae; genus Trichonephila; species Trichonephila clavipes. Next base: position 28,805 of record BMAU01001043.1, read on the forward strand.
CTGGGCAACCAGATCTAGAGATCCAAGTGTCAAAAATGGCACGAGAAACTGTTTCTGCAGTAATGTTCTCTATAGCTACTGCTTCTGGCCACCTAGTGAATCGATCGACAATTGTTAAGCAAAAGATTTTCCTTCTGATGATGGTAAAGGACCTATCAAATCCACATGAATGTGTGAAAATCTTGCATCAGGTAAGGCGAAAGTGCCCAGAGGTGTCTTCGTGTGTCTGTGCACTTTTGAACGTTGACAAGCAATACAATTCTGGACCCAATCTTTCACTGTTTTCCGCATGTTTGGCCAAACATATCTGGATGCAATGAGTTGGAAAGATGCTGCAACACCAGGGTGAGCTAAGTTGTGAAAATGCTCAAATATGGTCCTACGAAAATTATGTGGTACAAATGGTCTGGGAGAGCCAGTGGAAGTATCACAGATAAGTTCAGTGGCTGATACTGGAGATGGCACACGTTTAAAGACAAGGGAAGATTTCTCGTCATTTTGGAAACTTTGTAATTCGTTGTCTTCTAGTTGAGCCTTTGAAAGTGCCTTGAAATCTAAAAATGAATTGGATATTTGATTCACTTCAATTCTTGAAAGTGCATCAGCGACTGCGTTGCGGGTACCATTTATATGACGAACATCGGTACTGAATTGAGATATGAAATCTAGATGTCGCCATTGCCGTGGACTGCACTTGTCAGATTTTGCATAAAGGCATACATGAGAGGCTTCTGGTCTGTGTAGATTATGAAGTCTCTTCCTTCGAGCATGTGACGAAAACGTTTGACCGAAATATACATTGCCAGGAGTTCTCTGTCATATGTGGACCATTTCTGCTGACTTTTCGAGAGTTTCACTGACAAAAAGGCAACATGTTCCCAATTGTTTTGGCAAAGTTGCATAAGAGAACCACTTACGGCTTTGTCACTCGCATCAGTCCAAAGGCTTAATTTTGCACCTGGAATGGGATGTCGAAGAAGAGTTGCGTCAGCTAAAGCGTTTTTGGCATCATTAAATGCCTGCTCTGCCTCCTCAGTCCATTGAATTGAGTCACGCAAATTTTTACAGGAAACTTTTTTAGACTTTTTAAAATTTTTAATTCCTTCCAAAAATTTATTTAGTGGGGCTAATAAATGAGCAGCTTTGGGAACAAAGCGTCGATAAAAATTAAATAACCCGAGGAAACGTCTTAATTGCGTGAGTATAGTAGGTTGAGGAAAATTTAAAATGCAATCGACGCGATCCGTACAAGAAATCAGCACCGATAATTGGGGTTGAAACGTTACCAACTAAAAATGTCCATTGGAAAATTCTCCTTAAGCCTAAATCCAAAGAAAGTGTTTGGGTTGTGTATACGTGTATGGGTGATGTATTGGCGGCAGAAAGTGTCATTTGTGAATTATTTTGCCTTTGTGTTTTTGTTGCTGGAATTATGGACACATCAGATCCCGTGTCAATTAAAAATGTGACATTAGTACGTCTATCTCGAATAAAAAAGGCGACGAGAATTTCTTGGCAAGGCAGTAGTCGCCATTATACCTAACCGGACTCGTTTTTTTGAGAATTTACATGGAGGGTGACATTTTTGAGCTGCTGAGCCAAATTTGTAATGGTACCAGCACTGCTCGTATGTTTTTGATTTACAGCGATTACGTTTATGAAATGGGAGATTACGATTACGACTACGACTTCTGCTACGCGAAATTTCATCAATGCGCAAATTTAATTTTTTTATTTCTTCAAGTACAGGGCTTTCAATGGAATTTTTGTCTGAGGAAACGGAACAGGCACTTACCGCAATTGGCGTCACCTCCATGACTCGATCGGCTACTTTGGCAGCTTTCTCCAATGTCAGCGGGCTTATAGCTGCAAGAATGGATTGTACACGAGTGGGCAGATGCTGCTGAAAAAGTTCAAGCATGAGGTCATCCGGAACGCTATGAGATTCCGCGCGCCTCCTCATGACGCGCAATAGTTCGCTGGGACGTCTATCTCCGAGTTCTCCGATGAGTAATTTCCAGATTTCTTGATGGGATGATTCACCGCTTCTTTTTATTAGCTCCATTCTCGCTTTTTCGTAAGGCTCCACAAGGTCGGGATTCATAATGACGTCACGAATGATCGTTGCGGCTTCCGGTGGTAAATGTGCGATGATGTAATTAAATTTTGTTTTGCTGTCTGTTATTGCTTTCAGACATCCAAGTTGGAATGTGCTATCGCACATTGTGAACCAGAGAGCAGGATCGTGAAAGTTATATGCCGGTATCTTGACGGCACCTACGTCATTCATTTTGAAGCTTACACGTGGTTACCAGTTCTTGACGAAAGATTTAGCTATTGCGTGAAAATTTTAAAAATAAAGCATTATTTTAATGCCATAATATCTTATTAATGCAGGTCACCATTGAAGGATATGTTGCGTTAATGTTCAATCAGGATGCAATCGGATAACACTTAACAACTTTAACTTTATTGTAGACACATGTTCTAAATCATCTGCGTGCTTAACACTCTAGTAGAGAGAGAGAGAGATTACCCATGAGCACAACGTATATATATACTGCAACCCTAGCGGAGAAAACTAGTACTATTCTAGATGTACACTTCATTGTAAGGTGCTACCATCTAGTGAGTTAAAATATAGGATATGCTACAAACTCTTGTATGTTTATTTTCTTGAGATTTAGATTTAAGTACTGTCGAAAGATTTTCGGAATTAGATGCACGAAATCGTCGTCGCGCCTCACTTAATGTTACGTGCTGTCTACATTTTAATTCCATAATTTGTTTTTCTGCTAAGAACGAAGAACAGAGAGAAAAATTTTCCGGATGATTACCCTTACAGTTTATATGCATTTCGCATTTACAGTGCACTCTCCTGAGTGAGAACCACAATTACAACATATAGCTGGACTCTGACAAAATCGAGATGGATGAGAAAAACTGAAACAATTGGTGCATTGTCTAGGTTTGTCAATGAATAATTGAATCTTATGATTGATAAACCAAAGCTTAACATTATCTGGTAATACAGTTCCAAGTATGGTTATCAGAACGGGGGATATTTCAGGATTTGTACCTGATTTTATAAATCTGCGAATCTCTACAATCTCAAAATTATTACTGTCTTGTAATTCCGCAGATAATTCTTCCAATGATACATTAGTAGGAATTTCATATAGTAAGAAGCGGGATGTAATACCCTCCCATATGACACTTGCATTAACCGAAATATTGAATAATCGATCTAAAGATAGAATTTGTATTGCACATATACTGGATCCGAGGTGGCAAAACGTAATTTTCCATTTCTAGTGAATGACATATTAGAAATTTGATCAAATTTGGGGATTTTACTTTTTATCTCCATATATAACAACTGTGGGTTTATTTTGGGGATAGATGACGGTTTTTTTTTATTTTCTAAAAACATATTTATCTCAGATATTTTTCTTTGACCGGCTCGTAAGACGAGTTCCTTTATAGACACAGGAGTGCGAAAGTATTTTGCATTCCCTGCGTCCATGCTATCTTCCATCTGTATTTTTATTTGTTTTTTAACCTGGGATAGTCAGACTTTCAAAAACTCACCTGGAGTCTCTTTGCTTTCATAAAAGAAAAAAAAAAGAATGCTTACCAAGTCCTTGTAAGAATATAAACTTAAAGTAAAAAAAATTCACCAATTTCAGAAGTAAGAACAGAGTATAATTCACACGGGAAACCGACCTCAACCTGTTTAATTTTCTTTTCAAACAAATCAACAGTAGTCTACAAACACACGCGCGGTTCTCACTACTTCAGTTTTTGACGTATCTTGATAAGTGATAACGGCCCCCAATTTATTTCTGACGTATTTGAACATCTCAGTCACAGGTTGGACATCAAACATATGAAAACGGTAACGTACCGACCGCAGGCTAATCTCACGGAGAGAGTGAATAGAAATTTAGTTCAAAGGATAGCCTCTTTTGTTGAAGAAAACCATGAAAACTGGGACCAATTTCTACATGAGTTCGCTTTCGCACTGCGCACGGCGGTAAATGAAACAACAAATAAAACTCCGGCAGAGTTATTTTTGGGAAGGAAAATCATAACCCCGTTTAGCAAGCTCATAAATGTTACAGAGGATACGAAATATGTTGGTAGGAACATCGAAAGATTATTCGATGAGGCAAGACGAAATATGCGAAAAAAGCATAAGTCTTGGGGAAAATATTACAATCGCAGAAGGAGGGATGTTCACATCAAAGTGAACGATTTAGTTTTACTTCAAACACATTTCTTAAGTGCTGCGGGTAGAAAACAGGTTGGAAAATTTATGCCGAAGTTTGAAGGTCCCTATAGAGTTTTGGAAGTAAACGGCAATAATTTAATTATTTGGAAAAGCGGAAGAAAAATGACAGTTAATATTGACCAGGTTCGAGTGTACCGACCTCGTCAGACAGACACAATTAGTTCGGAAGGTCTGGTAGAAACTCTGTATGACGAGCAAGAAGTTAGTCATGGGTCGAATAGATCGAATCAAGGGCAGTTTAAAGAGCACAAGAAATCCTCTAGTCAGGAAAGTGAGGGGTGTAGATCACGGCAGGGTAACACCGCACGGGAGATCCCCAGAAACAAACGCAAACTAAGTAGGTATGAGTCAAAGGACCATGTTTTAAAACGGTCCAAGATGTGCAGGAAGAGATCACTGCAAGGGTCTGAGCACCAGGATCGGAAAAGACGCGCTCCTGAGCAAAGGCAGGGAGTCAAGAGGTCGATCCCATCCTCGATCTCGTCCAAGAATTACAAATTTAAGAGACCTAATACCTCTTCACAAGGAGTAGAGTCCATTGCAGGTCCATCAAGGTTGCCTGATCGCAGATGGAGTGAATCAACTACAGTCGGATCCCGGACGGAAGGTAGTGGACTTGATAACCAGACCCGCCAGACCAGAGCAACAAAGAGAGCACGCAAAGCGGAGAGATCAGTCCGGTCGAATCAAGCCACTACAAGGAGACCTTGCCCATACTATCTACGCAGCCGAGTGAAGGAAAGCGACGGAATTCCGGAGGAGCAGAGGAACATCGAAATCAACGGCATCCCTCACAGCGAAATAAGGAGAAGCCTCAGTATGGAAGCGTTGGATGGAGACCCGGTACATAGGAGAATTTAACAGACAAAAACCAGGTTGTATTGTTTCTTTATCTTCGCGGTACGAACAAGTGAAGAATTTTTGCAATTGAAGCAAGTCACGGGCGGACTTTAAAATTAAAAAGACTGGCAAAGCACTGCATTGTGTGTGTTTTTTTCTGTAGCAGAAAAAACAGCTTTTGTGATAATTTTTTGTGTTCTGGAGAAAACATCTGTAAAATTTGCATTTGTTTACTTCGATGTATGACTTCGTTAAGATGCGACAATTCCTTTGGTTGTTTGTGTTATTTGTTTATTGCAAAATGATTGTTATTGTATGATGTGTATATATATATGTGTATATTTTGTTTCAAATCTGGTGACTTGGGGCGCGGCGAAGTTAGATAGGATTAACCATTAACACTAACTAGCGCAAAAATTTTTTAGAATGGGAAGGCAAAGGAACCAGATATATATTGTATGTAAAATTTATGTAACAAGTGTATAACTTCATGTCTGCTTTTACCTACCACTCAAATGGAAATTCATCTTTCAGAGTAGCTGACCCTGAAGTCCTCGATGTTCCAGTGCCAAAGAAGAAAGAAATTGTTTTATGTATAGCGATTAAGTAAACTCTATGGGGCTGGTTTTTTACCACCACTTGGGTGGTTTTTCCCACGCCTCCGTGGCCGAATGGATAGAGTGCAGGGATTAATTTAAACTTGTAAAGTGTTATGAGGTTTAAACATTAATTATAAGTCATAATTTTATTTGTCCTTTTAATTAAGGAAAGAGAGTTCAGTAATATCCAATTATCAGTTAAAGTCTTCGGAACTATAAGACACAGATAAGAATTACGTAATTTATTTTCAGGACGTATGAGACCTTCGAATAAATCCCGTTTTCTTTTAGGAGGGGCTTGTGACAAACCTATATGGAACTTTATCACTAACCTTCTGAGTCGTCTTTTTTAGGAAAATTTAATTCCCCTACCTATTTCCAATCAGCTCCAAAAAGAGGGCAGGATTCCTTGTTATGCAGATTAGATAAAGTATTTAAGTCAAACGGAATAGTAAAGCAAAAAGCAGTAGGAGAGAGAGATAGAAGCAGGAAGGTATAACGGTGAAGTTAGAGATTTACTATCGAAGATTTCTAGGTGGATAAATCTCAGGAAGAGCTGAGCTGCAGTGTGGTAAATATTGATTTATAATTAAAGTCTCATTAAAGTTTTATATTAGGAGTGAGATTAAAGCTAAATGTTCAATAGGAACATAATTGAATATAATTCTGGGATCTCTTATCGCGGTAATCTCTGCGTGATCGATATTCTAATTGTTAATTAATTGGATCATTAAATATTTAAGTTTATATATTTAAAGGAAAGTCCCTTTTTAAACCTCATATAACTATCTAGATATATTTGTTAATAAAAGTCTTTGATTCTATTTGGAAAAGATAACCAAATAAAGAAAGTTATTTATAAAAATGGCTACTGGCTCTTATCTGACTCCAAATTATTCTCGTTCTCAAAGTGAGATCCAAGGGGATCTTCACACATTGAGACTTTAGGTGTCTCTCTTTCGGATTCACACTATTGGTGAGTATTTTCATTTTCCCAAATATGACAACTATGCTTTTCCACATATGTGAAAGTAAGATTCAACATTAAAAATCACATGTTCTGACAAATTTGAATCCACTCCAATACGGTTCATCATTTCAATGGCGAATTCCAACCTTAAGGCAGTATCACACGTACATTTTCCATGCAACTTTTTTGTCCAAATCTGAGGGGGGAAGGGTTGTCGGAAACAAAACGACATGCTCTGACGTCAGCCGCGTTCTATCTCCACATTGAAAAATTACTCGCCGATTTTTCTGCTTCGCAAAACGAACATCCAAAATTATTACTTTTATTTCACTTGCGCCATGGGTGTAAACAGAAATGGAGCACCATCCTATTTAAAATATACGCAGTTAAAATTTTATGCACCATTAAAATATTATACGGCATATCTGATGTGTTAGACCAGTGTTTCCCAACGTGGGGCCCACGCCCCACAGGGGGGAACGTGCGTTCCGCAGGGGGCCAATTCGAAAATGGATACGACACAACACTAACCCTTCCGCTCCGGGCCATTTAAATGCAATGCTAGATATCGGTGCCAAATTCATCAAAAAAAGCAAATTCTTAAATAATTATTAGGTATAATTTCGTTTGACGAGACCAAAATATCAACTGGGTGATTGGCTTTGTCCGGGGTTCACCGCGGAGTGTGCCGTCTGCCGGGAGGGGGACATAACCCCGGCCAGTCAAGAAATTTGCTAAACAGCGCAGTTGTTTGCACCTAATTGGACTATCGTAACACCTGTAGTGTTTTACATCATTCTGTTGGTCTCCTCTTGTGCTTTTTTAAGCTGTAGGAAATAGGAGAGTTATTATACGAGGCGATGCATTTGGATGTAAAACTCAGTTTATTCTTAGAGTTCTATCATCTGCTCTCGGAGGGATACGTGCGCTAACAAGGAAGTCTGAGTCCGGAAAAGAGAGGGAACGACATTGACATTTTGACTTCAAAGAGAGGGCTGTGAAGTGGTCCCTTCACTCTGCCTCTTATCTGGCACTGAGGTTCAATTGCGGTGTGAGTCGTTGTTCGGTGGGTAGGAGGTGTGGCTTCGGAGGCAGGAACCAATGGGGTGATGGTTACGATTTCAGCGGTTACATTGCTATTGGTTTGTGAGCTGTGGACTTTAAGATTGTCTGACCCAGTAAGGAAAAATATTGCTATTGAGTTTAAGATGAAAAACAGACTGTGATAATTTAAATTATTGGCAATAAAGAGAAGATATGTGAGAGATTGGTATAAGGATATTAGATTTGGAATTAGAGAAAAATTTTAATTTAATTTGATTGATCCATAATAGCTGTTCAAATGAGAAACGTTTGTTCCTTCATATCTTCAGTTGCTTTGAGTGCTGGAAGAATTTGAATTAGCTTTGGAAATTGTTTAACAATGTTAACTATTATTTTGAAAAGGTCCATGATATTTTGGGTTTCATTTACATTAGTTTCCGTGTTTTTATGAGATTGGGAGGTGCTTTGACTTTCCTGGGAATTGATTTCAATTTGGGGGGGATTAGTGACTGGGGTATTTCCTGAAAGGACGTTGGCGAAGGACAGGCCCTCAACAACTTTATTGTTATTAAAATTTGCATTATGTTTATTTCTATTTAGAATTGGGGCTCCTTTTCTGGGTTTTGGAAATTTTGGGCATTTAGTATAGCAGGCAGAGTGCCCGTATTGAAGACAATTAATGCAATAAGGGTTTCTAGTCGGGAATTTATGTCACATTCTTTAGTGGTATGTTCTTTTCCACATTTGAGGCAACGAGGTTTCATGAAGCAGTTTGCTGCAGTATGAAAAAAGTTGTTACATTTGTAACATTGAGTGACTCCATTTATTGAGTAGCCTTCTTCTCTGACTTGTAAATATCCTAAGTGGGTGAGGTCAAAAATGGTGGTGCTTTTGTCATTTCGGGGAAGCGTAACTAGGAAAAAAGGGAGTTCTAGTTTAGTGCGTTTGGAAATTAATTGACTACAACTAAAAATAGTGTAGCCAAGAGCTTCAAGATCAATTTGAATGTCTTCCGGCAAAGTAACGCGCGGGAGACCTTTTAAAACTACTTTAAGTGGTTTGTTAGCCTTAGTCTGGGTTACATAAAATTGGTAATTTTTATCTAATTCAAGAAAGTTGGTAAGGTTTTCTTTTTCTTCTTTCGTTTTCGGAAAAAGCTTGATGTATTCTCCTGCTGTTTTAATGGAGATATTAGGGAAGTTTTCATTAATTTTCTTTAGATGGTCTCTGTAGTTTTTATCGGTTTTCAGGGTAATAGGGTAAGGAGGCTTGATTATGGCAGAAATATTTTCTTGAATAGAGTCAATCATTGGTTCTGGTTCCTGATTTAAATTTTCAAAATTATTTTGAGTTGGAATGGGTTCAAGTACTGGCGTTGGGGTGGTAGGTCTAGCGGATTTGGTGGGAAAGGCAAAGCCCTCCGAATCTTGCTTTTTATTTTTGCGTTTTCTAGGTTTCTTCTTATCATTTGGTTTTGAGTTATCTAGGGTTGGTTCATTTTCCTTTGAGAGGATAGTATGGTCAGTACAGTCTGGGTCAAGACATGGGGGTATAGTCCGAAGCTCACTTACCATTCTTTTCCTAATCTCCTTAAGCTTGTCAGCGTTCTTCACATATGCTTCATCATCTTTTAGGGAGCAATACGATGAGTCATCTTGCAGTATGTTTTGATGGATAGCAAGGTTCCTGTCCAGTGTTTCAATGGCCTGAATTCCTCTTGTACGCCTTTCGCAATTTGAAAGGGTAGAACTTGGGGTAGAGTTTCCTGAGAGCGAGGAAATAGAAGACCTCGACTTGTAGGTTGTTCCTGAGACTGAGTCCATTTCCGTATCCGAGTCGGTCATTTTCCTTAAAAATCGTAAGAAATTCAGTCGTCAAATCTATCTTAGCATTAGAGGCAACCCCCTTGATATGAAAGCCCTGAAAAGGCTACAAAGGACTTTACGTGCTCTCTCTGACTATATAGTGATCATAAAAATAGGGAGCTCAGACTCGCACGTCTGAACTGCTCGGTGTCTCCTTCCGTTCCCTTTCTTCCGATGTGATCGATCAAGAGAGGGAACGAAAGCACGGGGTCGCTTTTGTAGAAAATCTAACACATGCGCAGATTGCATCCAAGGTGCTTGCGCGAGTAAGCACTGCCCGCAATTGCTCTAGATCCTGCGCACGCACAGATCGTAATGAAAAACTTACGAGGAGTTGATAAACTCTACAGAGTATCCCCCCAGAGAGTATGCGAACGATAAATACATACAGAATACAATTACTGAAATACAACAAATGGTACATAAAACAATATACAAACATTATATACATGGGAAATGGATAATACAATTTGTAAGGGTTGAAAATTTACATAATGTTAAAATAAATATGAATGAAAATATCATGGTCTACACAATACAATAAAAAAAACCCAATGATTTGCGCAAAATACTTAATAAGATTTTGAAAATATGTACATTTAGAAATTGTATTTTATATGAAATGACAGTAGCATTATAGGTTTCAATAGTAATATACATATGAAATCAAGGTATATGTTGCAGATTATTCACATGTAGAATTATTTAACTATGCATATTAAATGTAAAATGTACTCACTAATTCAACTTTACAATAACAATTGAAATATTACATTATTTCAGTAGCAAGATAAATTCTTGGGGTTGTGAAAGTTAAGAATCAAAAGTTAATCCTAATGTAAACAAACAATTGGGATTCTTACTAAGACCAGAATTAATAACTTGACAGTTTATTATTTAAAATATATGCAATCAAAATGTACTCAATCACTAGTAATAGACTCATAGAAGGCATAGGAATTAATGGATATTTACAAATACTGGCTGAATACAGGCAATTTCTATATTGCTGACAACACTGAAATACACAAAATGTACACAATATTTCTGACAAGTATTTTAAAGAAGTTGAAAATAACTTGAATTTTCAAGAGTTAACTTCTCGCACACTTACATACAAGGCATAACATTGTTAATACAGAATTATTAACAGTAAGTATTAGTAGTATCAGTAATAAAGTAATTAATAAGTAAAATTTTGTATATATATATATACACGTATAACACTAGTTTAGAATATAAAATTTTCCACTATCAATCACAATGAAAAATAAATCTATCTAATATATACAATGTTGAATTTCCTTTTGTTTAACACAAGATTTGATACATAATGTACATTTTCTTTTTAAAGTTTGGAAGAAAGAAAATAATTAGACAAATATTATTATTGATATATCATTTATCAAAAGCTATTTGTAATATTAATTCATATGTGCTATATATATATATTAATTGTAGTAGTCTAAACTTATATAGTTTTAGATTTGCATATATATATATATAAACACAGAAATAAACAATTGAATAAAAATATATATACATATTAAAATGCTTGAAAATACACAATTCACCAATTAATATCTGAAATATAATTATCTTAAGTGTTTGAAATTTATACAAAAGGCAATTTACTGTAAATGTAAATAAAAAAAACATACATATTATGTTATATATTGTTCCAGATCTTTGGGAAATCTGACATGTCTTCCACTTCTAGTTTTGTTTATAGTTTTCTCATTTGGTTGAGGTTCAGCTTTACTTATGTGAGACATAGTTTTGTCTTTTGAATGATGATCAGTTTCATCTGTTTGTTGCTTTGATATTCCAGTAAGAGGAATATCATTGGTGTCATCCCAGACATAAGCTGGTTTTACACGATCAATGGAAACTGTCTTCCTTTTTCCATTTATGAGGATGGTGAACACTTTGTCTGTTCGACGGATTACTTTATGAGGTCCTGTATAATTTTGCGAGAGTGGTGGCTGGACACTATCAATTCTTAAGAAAACATGTGAACAGCTCTTTAATTTAGTTGGCACAAACATAGAGCTATTTGAATGAGCAGATGTAGGTGTCGGTTGTAATGCTCTCATTTTCTCACGTAAAAATGATGCATAAGTTTGGTTGCAGGTAGTAGTAATCTTGTCTGTGGAGAAAAGATCAGATGGCAATCTGAGAGTAGTTCCATAGACAAGTTCTGCACAAGTAGCATTGATATCTTTCTTTACAGCAGAACGCATGCCGAGAAGTACAATTGGAATGATTTCGCTCCACTTTGAATTCTCATGTGCTTTGATGGCACTTTTGAGATGGCGATGCAGTCTTTCAACAAGACCATTGGCTTTTGGATGATAGGCACAGCATCGTATTCTATTTGTGCCGAGAAGATTACTCAGCTCTCTGAAAAGGCTTGATTCAAAGTTTGTACCTTGGTCTGTTATAATAGCCGGACAACCAAAACGTGATATCCAAACAGATAACAAAGCTCGACATACTGTTTCCGCAGTCATATCAGCAGTTGGGATTACTTCCATCCATCTCGTAAAGCGGTCAACTACTGTCAGGCAGTAACTTTGACCATTGGAAGGTGGAAAGGGACCAATGAAATCAACGTGAATTTGGGAAAATCTGGCATCAGGTAAAGCAAATGTACCGATTGGTGCTTTAGTGTGCCTATAGATCTTGGATCTTTGGCAAGGATGACAAGAGTTAACCCATGTTTTAATATCACGCCTAATATTTGGCCATACAAAACGTTGAGTTGCTAATTTGGTAGAGGCAGCAATTCCAGGATGTGAAAGACCATGGAGATGTTGGAAAACAATTTTGCGATAATCCTTGGGAATGAAAGGTCGAGATACGTTGGTGGAAACATGAGAAGTAAGAGTAATATCTTCCAAAGGAAAATATTGTTGTGTTGCTTAAGTGTTAAAGATGTTGAGTTGGATTCCAGGAGTTGTTTAAGTTCCTCATCTACCAATTGGGCTGCAGCAATGTCCTTGTAATCGAGACAACTTGCTTGGGAAATGGAATCAATTTCGATACGAGATAATGCATCTGCTACCAAATTCTGAGTTCCAGGAACATGTTGTATGTTCGTAGAGAACTGGGAGATAAAATCCAGGTGTCTAAGTTGACGTGGACTACATTTGTCAGCTTTCTGTTGAAAGGCATAAATGAGAGGTTTCTGATCAGTGTAAATCACAAACTCTCTTCCTTCCAACATGTGCCGAAACCTTTTGACCATTGTGTATATGGCCAGGAGTTCTCGGTCGTAAGTAGACCAGTTCTTTTGGGATGCAGACAATTTCATGGATAAGAAAGCAAGTGGTTGCCAGACATTGTGATGAAATTGTGCTAATGCACCACCGACAGCAAAATCTGAAGCATCAACCCAAATCCTAAGAGGTGCATTTGGCATGGGGTGATGTAACAGAGTAGCATGTGCTAGGCTTGCTTCACCAGTTCAAAAGCTGTAGTAGCTTCGTCCGTCCATTCTAGCGCTTCTTCAGGCTTGATTTTGACCTTTCGCTTTGGACGTTTTTTTATTTCTGATGCCTTTTAAAAATTTTACTAAAGGTGCAAGGATATGGGCAGCCTGTCTAATGAAACGTCTGTAGTAATTCAGCATTCCAAGAAAACGACGCAATTGAGTGATGGTGGTTGGTTTAGGAAATTTTAAGATTGCTTCTACTCTATCCTCTAAAGGCTTAATTCCAGAACTGCAAACTTGAAAACCAAGGAAATTTAAGGTGGGTACTCCAAAAGTACATTTAGAAGGGTTTATAGAGAGTCCATATTGATCCAACCGTTGAAAAAGCAACCGAAGATGTTGGATATGCTCGGCTTCAGATGATGATGCAACTAAAATGTCATCAATAAAAGCATAAACAAAATTTAATCCCCTTAAAACCTCATCAACAAAGCGTTGAAAAGTAGCGGCAGCATTACAAAAGCCGAATTGCATTCGAGTACTCTCATACAATCCGAATGGGGTTATTATTGCAGTTTTATGTATATCCTCTTCATTTATAGGAATTTGATGATAGGCTTTAACTAAATCTATGTGTGAAAAAATATTTTTGCCATGCAGCTCTGAAGTGAAATCTAAAATGTTTGGAATAGAATATTTATCTTTTTTAGTTTGGGCGTTTAATGCACGATAGTCACCCACTGGCCTCCAATCATTAGAATCTTTTTTAGGTACTATGTGAAGAGGTGATGCGTAATTACTTTTAGATGGTCTAACATGACCTAAATTCAACATGTGCTGGAATTCAGATTTGGCAATTTTTAAACGATCGGGAGCTAAACGTCTTGCCTTAGCAAAAACAGGTGGACCAGACGTCTCGATAAAATGCTTAATATTATGCTTAACCTCTTGTGAGAAAGAAGGCGGTTTGACAATTTCTGGGAATTCTCTCAAAACATCATGAAAAATGCTTTCACCAGAAACGAGTTTAATGGAATGCACTTCAGGAGAAACGAGTTTACAATTTGTACTAATTTTAGTTGTATTATCGATTAATTTTCTATTGCGAAGGTCAGGTGAAATATTAAAATTGTACAAAAAATCAGTTCCAATGATTGGTACAGAAACAGAAGCTATTAAGAAAGGCCATCTAAATACCCTTCGCAGATTTAAATCGAGGGTTAAAAGTCTCTTATACCGTAAACGTTGATAGGAAATGTATTAGCGGCTGACAGTTGCTGAATACTGTTGCCTTTCCTTTTCTCGGAAAGTGAAGCTGGGAGAACACTGACGTCAGATCCGGTATCGATGAGGAAAGCGGTGTTGGATGATTTGTCTTTAATGAAAAGGCGACGTGAAATATGTGGCTGCGAGAAGGTAGTCGCATTTACTCCTCGCTGGATTCGTTTTTTTCTTTATAGCTGCAGGGTAGAATACATTTCTTAGCTCGTTCTTGAAACTTTTTGTGATACCAACAACAAGATTCCCTGGAACGTGAAAATGATCGATTTCGGGAACGATTTCGTGGGCGAGAACTATTTCTTCGTTCTGGAGTTCTTTCTTTCATTGTAAGATCGTCTATCCTTTTATGCAGTCTCTCGATTTCTTGGAGGATACGATTTTCGCTGGATGAAGCGATGGCGTTTGTCGAAAGTGAAACGGTGGGAGTGCTCACTTCGAGGATTCTGTCGGCGACTTCTGCGGCTTTCTCGACGGTTATTGGCGTGATGGATGCCAAGATAGTTTGCACTGCGGTCGGTAGCTGCTGAAGAAAAAGTTCCAACATAAGCTCCTTCGGAACGTTGTGCGAAGCTGCACGCCTATTCATTGTCCTGAGGAGTTCTGAAGGCTTCCTATCTCCTAGCTCTTCGCCGGTTAACAGCTTCCGAATTTCTTGTTGGGTCGACTCGCCGGTTCGCTGGATCAGTTGAGCTTTAATGGCGCCGTAGGGATCCGTTTCATCAGGAGTTATTATTAAATCCCTTACAATTGCGGCGGCTTCCGGTGGCAGGTTGGTCACAATATAATTAAATTTTGTGAAAGTGTCCGTAATTGCCTTCGGTACTCCGAGGGCAAAAGTTCGTTCGCACGTGGAGAACCAGAGTTGAGGGTCATTGAAATTAAAAGGAGGGATTTTAACTGCAGTTATTTCCGCCATTTCTTCAGTAAAATAAATATTCAAATAAAGGTTGATTTTCGTGAATTGTTCGGGTCACCAATGTAGGAAAAAGGAGAGTTATTATACGAGGCGATGCATTTGGATGTAAAACTCAGTTTATTCTTAGAGTTCTATCATCTGCTCTCGGAGGATACGTGCGCTAACAAGGAAGTCTGAGTCCGGAAAAGAGAGGGAACGACTTCCGACTTTTATTTTGGGAACTGGAACCTGGACAGATTCCTCCATCCCATATCTGGATCTTAGGGTGCCTTGCGCTGTTGTTCCTGGTTCGGTGGTTGAAGGGGTGTGGCCAGTACGTGAGGGACCAATGGCGTACGAGGAGGTTAAAAGTGGGAACACGATTGGATGAGTGAGCATAGGACTTTAAAGAAAAATTGCCCGATCGGTTTTAGGAAGAAAAAAGTTAAAACTTGGAATTTTAGAACATTATTTTAAAAAGATGGAGTATGGAGAAATAAAAAATTAGTCCATAAACGCATCCATTAACATTAGTGCTTGTTGTTTAAAGTCATTGGTTTTCTTGAGATCAGGGAGAATTTGTTTTAACTTAGGGAATTGCTTAAAAATATTGCTTACGATTTTAAAGAGATCTATAATGTCTTGGAAGTCAGAGGTATTAATTTCATTAGAGGGGGAAGCTCGGGGAGTACTTTGTCTTTCCGACCTGTTATTATTATT
Source organism: Trichonephila clavipes (assembly GCA_019973935.1). Taxonomy (NCBI): domain Eukaryota; kingdom Metazoa; phylum Arthropoda; class Arachnida; order Araneae; family Nephilidae; genus Trichonephila; species Trichonephila clavipes. Next base: position 44,749 of record BMAU01001043.1, read on the forward strand.
ATTATTGGAGGGGGAGAGTCGTTGTTATTTTTGTTTCCAGAAACCATGTTGGCGAAGGAAATTCCTTCAACCACATTATTACAGGTGAACTTTTTGCTATTTCTGTTTAGAAGAGGGGAACCTTTTCTCGGCTTAGGGAAATTAGGGCATTTGGTGTAGCAGACAGAATGCCCGTACGCGTTGCAATTGATACAATAGGGATTTTCCTGCCTTTCTTTAATGTCGCAGTCTTTTGTTGGATGTTCTTTGCCGCATTTTAAGCATCTTGTGATCATGTGACAATTGACTGCGGTATGAAAGAAATTGTTACAATTGAAGCATTGCGTGGTTCCGTGGACGGAATAACCTTCTATTTTAACTTGCATGAAGCCCAAGTGGGTAAGGTCAAAAACGGTTAAATTAAATTCACTTCTGGGCATTGTTATGAGAAAAAAGGGGAGTTCTAGTTTAGTTCTTTTGGAGATCAATTGATTAACACTGTCAACAGTGTAACCTTGATCTATTAAGTCAGAGATAATATCATTAGTTTTAGTGCATCTGGGTAATCCTTTTACTACAACTTTAATGGGTCTGGTTTCTTTTGGTTTTATTACATAGAATTCTATATCTCTGTCCTCATCCATAAAATTGATGAGTTCTCTATGATCTTCGTGGCAATCAATGTTTAATTTTATGTGTTTTCCAGAGGATTTAGATCTTACATTTGGGAATTTTTGCGTTATTTTATTCAATTGCTCTCTATAGTTATTTTTAATTTTTAGAAAAATCGGATTTGGGGGTGGGGGTGCTGGGATATCAATAGGGAACGAAAGCATGGGGTCGCTTTTGTAGAAAATCTAACGCATGCGCAGATTGCATCCGAGCAATTGCGGCGAGTCAGCACTACCCGCAATTGCTCTAGATCCTGCGCACGCACAGATCGTAATGAAAAACTTACGAGGAGTTGATAAACTCTACAAAGCTTTGAAGTTAATGTTTCATTGCATACTTTCATTACGGGATATCGGCTAAGAGCATCAACATGCTTCATACAACTTCCAGCTCTGTACTCTATTTCATAATCGAATTCTTCTAATTGAAGCACCCATCTGGCTATGCGAGTAATTAGATCCTTTTTTTGCATAGTCTTCTGAAATGCTGAACAGTCAGTTACTATTTTAAAGTGTTGTCCTAAAAGATAAACACGAAACTTTTTAATGCGTTGATAATTGCTAGTACCTCTAGTTCGTAGCTGTCATACTTTTCTTCTGCTGTATTTGTCTTTTTCGACATGTAGTAAACGGGATGTAACTTTCCATCTTCGGCTTCTTGTAACAAAATTGCGCCGTACAAGATTGTTTACAAGCGTCTGTGTGCAGTTCTGTTTTTCTTTCATACTTGTAAAGTGCAAGATTGGGCCTTCGAACATGATTTTCTTCAATTTTTCAAATGCTTCTTTTTGTTGAGTCCCGAAAAACAAAGAGGTTTTCTTTTCTTGTTAAATCGCTAAGTGGTTTAGCTATCTTTGAATAATCTTTGATTTACTTGCGAAAATACCCAGTTAAACCAAGAAAACTTTGTGCTTGTTTTATTGTTGTTGGTTCTGGAAATTTTCGGACAGCTAGTGTCTTCGTAGGAGATGGTTTAATAGTTCCGCTTTCTACAATGTGACGTAGAAATTCAATTTTCTTTTTTGAGAATTGGCACTTCTTGAACTTAATTTCTATTCCGTATTTCTTTGCGACTTCGAAAATAATTTTAAGTTTTTCTAGACCTTCCTGTTCGTTTTTCGCTGGAATGACGAGATCATCTGAATAACTGATTACAATTCCTTTCCGAGTAAGATCTCTAAATATACTTGATACGTAGCGTTGGAAAACTCCTGGACTTGTGCTTAGTCCGAAAGGAACTTTGTTGAATTCATATTGTCCGTCTGGGACGAAAAAGGATGTATAATTTCTGCAATCTTTGTCAACATCGACGTGAAAGAAACCATTGCGTAAATCTAATGTAGAATATACCTTTGCTTCTTCCAAAGTGTCTAAAACATCTTCGATGAGAGGTAACGGAAATTTATCTTTCACAAGCTTCTGATTCAATTTTCTGTAATCAATGCACATAAAGAAAGGTCCATCTTTCTTTTTTACCATTACGATTGGACTTGCATATTCCGAAGAACTCGGACGTATAATGCCTTCGCTGAGCCATAGTTCTATCTGTTTACTTCTTGTCTTTCTGTGAAAGCTAGTCGACGAGAGAGTTGACAGACTGGTTCTTCGTCTTTTAGAATAATTCTCATTGTGACGCCGGTAGATGCTGTTTTTTCTGGCTTGTAGTCTTGAATTAACTTTTCAAGTTCCTTCTTGATTTGACGATTTTCAATATGACGCAGGTCTAGTTCTTCTTGAAGATTTTCAGCAGATATTTGCATAAGTTGTGCATGATTCTCATATTTGTTGAATTTAACTCCTTCTTTAGTGAAACTTATCGATGCTTGTTCCAAAAGATCTGATCCAATAACTGCTTCAAATTTTAATTTATCAGCCGGTACAACATGCCAAGTTAACGAATAATTTTCATCATCTATTTCGAACTCATGTTCAAAGGAACCGATAGTTGTCACTTGTGCTTCACCAATACCTGTGAGAAGCATCTTGTTCTTCGATAATTTTGTTGGATCCATTATTCTTCTGCTCGTGTGTTTTCTCGTAGAAAACTTACGGTACTACCACTGTCTATGAGCGCCGTGATTTTCACCTTTCCAAAAAATATCTCTTTAGTACGTAAACCTTCCTTAACGATGAGTGTGCAAGTTTCTTTTGCAGGTTCTTTGAATTTCTGCGTTTTTGAATAGTTCGTCTGAGCATATATGCTTGGAAGCATTGTTATTTGAGTGTTTCTCGTAATTTTTGTTGTAATACCCTTTCTGCGCGCTGTCTTGATATCTTGGAACAGATTCGTACTTGGTAACAGGGGCTTCGTAATGTTTGTTGTAATTCGTTGACGCTGGAAACTTCTTATCTTTCCTGTTATACTCGAATTTTCCCGGTGCTTCATATCTGCGATTCTTTTCTGTGGATTTGAATTCTTGTTTTTTCACAAATGGATCACTCGATTTTTGTTTCAGAGTCCTTTTAAAGTCTTCGAATTCTTCTAGTTTTTCTGCTAATTGAACAGGGAAGTTCATATTTGCCCATTCATCAAGATAATATTCTTTAAATTCAAAAGGCGTTTTTCGTTTAAGTTGATCTGTTATGAATAGATCTGATAATTTTTTGAAAGTATCTATCTTCAATCCATCTATCCATCCGTTGAAGTAAGTGTTTAACTCATGGTAAAAATCAATCCATGTTCTTTCAGGTGCTTTTTGGTGAGTGACAAATAATTGTCGAAACTTTTCTGGAGTTAGTTTAAAGCGTTTCAGCAGTAAATCTTTAACGTGTTCGTAAGAGTTGGCTTTATCGTCAGGCTCTCTCGCTATGATGTGAGATACTTCCGTCAGTAATAAGCCTAACAGATGAGAAACCCAGTTTTTTTATCAATATTTAATCTCTGCGCTTGACGTTCAAATAATTTTTGATAAAGACTGATGTCTTCTTTTAAATCAAAACGATGTATAAACTTTGAAACTTCTTTGACGAGAAATTTAGAGTATCACTTTCTTTGGATGTATCAGCGCCTAACTTGGATTGTGTTTGGATTCTTAACTTTTCCAACTCAAATTCATATTTGCGTTTTTGCTCATCTAACCTCAATTGTTCGAAGCGTAATCTTTCTTCTCGTTCTTCAATGCGAAATTTTTCTTTTTGCTCTTCAATGCGTAATTTTTCGTCTCGTTCTTCAATGCGTAATTTTTCTTTTTGCTCTTCTTGCTTTTTCTCCCTGGCTTTGCGATTCTCAACAATCGTTGAATGCATGTTTTTGGTCAGTTCTTCGTCATAATTTTCACTACCAATAATTAGATCTTTGAGTGTCGCGATGGTCATAGATTTATCGAATTCTAAATTTAATTCCGTGGCTAAGACAAATAAATCTTCGCGTCGACCTTTGCCGAGATACGCCATTTTAAAATTTAAATTTAAACCAAAGGAATAAACAAAATTGTCACGCGTTCAAACAAAAATAATGATGTTGATATTGGCAATTCTCGTTTGCATTTACAAAAATTATCAAGCTAAAATGATATTGCATCAAAATACACTAAATATACATTAAAACATTCAAATTTTGTTCATTTGGAAATATTTTAAACCAGTAATGTGTAAAGACAACAGTGCGAGCTAAAATACGTAATGCTTAATTTGAAATAGTCAAATTATTAATTTCAACTAAAAACAAAACCTTTTTTTTAAAACCATTTGATATATCAGTTATCTCATTTCGTTATAATAAATGCAAAAAGAATTTGAAAGAAAAAAATAAATTAATATAAATCATGTTTAGAAACTGTGATTAAATTTATTGTGATATGAAAAAGAAGTCAATCATTTAAATTTCTTTGCTGAAAAAAGCAAACAATTAGAAGTTAGTCTGAATTAGAAGTGCTAAAAACGTGCCGTGTTGAACCGGCGGTGGTTAGTAGACCTCTGCCGAAAATTATTTAAGCCGAACCTACGAAAGCTCACTAGACGGCGCTGCTTCTGAATGCAGTAATAAATAAAATTGACATTAATGGTCCTTTGAAAAGGATATGACTCAACCTTTTAACAAAATGTTTCAAAGGGAAAATCCTACATTTATTAATGTGAAATTTAATAGAATAGAATTTTTATTATTCAGGGCATAAAAAATTAAATTTAAACAAAGGATTAATAAAGCTTTCACTTTTATATGAGCTGTGACAAAATGCATGATCACGTAAATGTTTGTTATGCGTAAAAAATATCATTAGAAATAATTGTTTTTTGTTGGTTGGGTGTTATTTTGTTGAAATATAAGTCTACATGATGCCATGGGAAAATAAGCAAGTCATTCTATAATGGTACCGGTTTATCCATTGGGCGCACAGGGGCCCGGGTAAGCTGGACTTAACCAGATTTTCCGGTTATAAATTTCGATCCGCTAGTGCCAAGGTGATCTGTAGATCTTCTGCGCCTAGGGCTTGAAATTAGCTTAAATCTGGTGCAGCACTGGTGTCAGGATCTGGGCATCAAATGAAATCGCTTTTAAGACCCTAACTCTCACTTATCAGAATTTATAGAAATTTAAAGTTAGAATAGTATCCCACACACAGCTGCGGTTCTCTAGCTCCATATTCGAAACAGGACAGGATTAAAAGCTATTAAGTTATAGCGGTATCTACACAAGCCAGTAACAACCTCCGGACAATGGTGATAACTTTTGTCTATTGGTCATGTTACTTGGCTACGAATCCATAGGTCGCGGGTTCTGTCCTCCGGATATGCGCCACTTCAAAGTCCTAATCAGTGAAATATCAGATTTATCAAGTTCCGTGCCTCTGCAGGTGCGCTAATCGTGAACAGATGAGAAGACACGACATTCAAAAGACTGCCATGTTATTAAAATTGATGGGATATTGCGAGTTTCAGCAAACTAATGCTTATGTTTGGTGGATGCTTTGGTGTTCTAAGCAAAGTCTGAGAGAGGAAATCATAGAAAGAATAAAAGGTGTCAAAAATAAACACCGGCAAGGACCAGATTTAAGCTCATTTCGGGCCCTGGGTGCAGAAGATCTATTGGCCCCCTTGGCGCTGGAGGATCGAGATTTGTAACCAGATAATCTGGTTAAGTCCAGTTTATCCGGGCCCCTGGGTGACTGCCCCAAGCTCCCAGTGGACAAAGCAGCACTGGCTAGGACAAATTAGGTAAATATTACAATCAATCAACTTACTAAACGTATTTTATTAACTTATTTTATTTAATTTAATCACCATTAATTATTTAAATAAAAATCACAGTTCATTAAATACAAATCACAGTTCATTAAATAAAAATCACAGTTAACTAAATAAAAATCCCAATTAAATAAAAATCACTGTTAAATAGAAATCACAATTAAGTTAAAATCACAATTAATTAAATTAAAATTTAAAATCAATTTGCTACAAAAAATAACTCAGCAAAAAATAAATGCATTTAAAGGAATGGATGAACCTGATGCTATAATAACAATTTTTGAACATTTGGCATAAATTTAGTCAGGTTCAGTCTTAAATCTCCTCGATTAGTAATGTCCAGTCTATTTCTTTTTCTTTTTTTGCTAGGAGATTGGCAACCGCGCTGAAGCCTCTTTCAACAAGGTACGAGAATGGAAAAGCAATTAAAAATTTTCTAGCGATTTTATATAATGTGGGATAAGTAAAAGGTATATCTTTTTGAACCCAGAATTTCTGATATCCATTTTTAACCTGTACCTTAAGTTCTTCGTTTGTACTTATTCCAATAAGTTCCTCTTATAATACGACATCCGTCTCTTCAATGTCACCATATGGATTGATTATCCTCTGTCGTATTACCATATATTAGTCAAAATATCTTTATACCTTATTTCAAAATCTGAACAGAGGGCATTCAAATGCTGAATGTAGGTTAAAATGTCATCTTCTTGGCAGTTTGTCTGAGACAAATTGGGAAACTGGGAAAACTCACGTTGTCCAATATTTTGCTTCATTAGCTTAATTCTGGCAAGAAACGCTGAAAAGCATTGGCGTAACGTACACCCCCGCACTGTGGGGGCAAAGCTAGACTGACGCCATTAATGTAGAATTTCCCAAAATTAGCGTTACATTTTTTTAATCCAATTTTTAAGCGATTATCAAATAATCAACATCATTCAAAATCAAAACTTTGATATCTTATTAGATATCTTAGATCCAATAACGAAATCAAAAAACATTTTAATTTGCTGTAATCCCCGCGACGAAAGAGATCCTTTTCTTTAGTGGGTTTTCTTTCCAAACCTAAATTACAAACAGATAAAACGAAAGTTAAACGGAAAATTGGATAAAATGCTAGAATGAAAAAAAATTCATCACTGTTTTTTTAGTATACTTCATGTTAGCGGTAGGGAGAAAAAAAGACGTTACTTTTTACTGAAGTAGCAAAGTAAATTATTGGCGTCTTTAGCTACACTCCCCCCTCCCCTCACATGTATTTCATTTTCATTTAGCGAACTCGTAAATAACGTACATCTGTTATGCTTTTTTCATGAAAAATAGTATTGCAGTACTTGAAAACGCATAGAGAGCATTTTATATGATTACATGGTATTTATGATTTAGAAACCCATATGCCCACAGAAATTTCCGTAGATTTATGAGTATTCTATCCAATAAAGCATAGTGAGAAATGATTCACAAAATTGTTTTTAGAACATATATATTTTTTTATTCAATGCATTTCAATATAGAGAGTGTTCCTTTGCTGTTAAAACATTTTGATCTCACTTTTCTCTCTTGAAATATTAGAACTCTTTTTTGTAAACGGAATTAATTATTCTGGTTCTTATATTGTTATTTTGTTGATAAGACAAGAAGAAACGTGGCCCTAAAATGAGTGTTAAAAAAAACTGAGTGCTTCTTAAAAACTAAAAATTCGAAAGTAAAAGGAGTATAATATTAAAAGCAAATATGCTAAATTGGATAAATTTTTAATATCCGCAAGTTCATCATCTTGTGCAAGTGCTAATAGTAATGCCAGGAAACTTGATGAACAAGGTCAAGCTCATCCCTGGATTCATAAACGAAGAATTTGGTAAGTGATACCTTTTTTATATCATAAGGATCTGAAATCGAAAATATTGTTTTACGGTGTTTGTGTTTTTCTTAGTGTATCGTTTTTATTTAAGTTACCAGGTTATCGGTCGACTGTTGTTAGATTTCCCATTTTTTTAAGTACTATAAATACTCTCTAATGTTAAACGTTATTTACTTTGTTTACTCATACACAGGTTGATTTTATATATATATATATATATATATATATATATATATGTATGTATGTATGTATGTATATATATATATATATATGTATATATATATATGTATATATATATATGTATGTATATATATATATATATATATGTATGTATGTATATATATATATGTATGTATATATATATATGTATATATATATATGTATGTATATATATATATGTATGTATATATATATATGTATGTATATATATATATGTATGTATATATATATATGTATGTATATATATATATATATGTATATATATATATGTATATATATATATATATATATATATATATATATATATATATATATATATATATATAATGTATGTATATCCGGCTTGGGGCCCAAGATCTGACCTTGCGGGAGGGCCCAATTATTTTCCGTTACGCCACTGCTGAAATGATAGACTTTGTTTTAATTAAATTTAAGCTACCACCTTGTAACTGCAAGTTAACATCATTAAATTTACTAAGAAAATCTGTTAAGTAGGCAATGTCTGTTTTCCTCTTATTAAATTTCTTCTTAAAATTGTACCTTTAGAATCCAAAAACTCTAGAACAGTCTCAAATAGTGCAAAAAATCTTGTGAAACACAAGCCTTTCGACAGCCAGCGAACTTCCGTGTGAAGGAGTAATTGATGAAAAGGCTCGTCATTTTCTTCACATAACTGCGCAAATAAACGTGTTTTCAACGCGTTGCTTCGGATTCGGTTTATCGTATTATTGACAAATTGAAGAGACTCATGTAATCTGCCATTTAGATTTTTAGCAACTAAATGCAGTCGGCGGATGAAGCAGTGCTTTGCTAATACTCCCGGTACATTTTGTTTTAAATGGCCTATAAATCCACGATAGCGCCCTGCCATAGTAGGTGCTCCATCTGTTGCTACTGATATTATGTTTGATAAGGGTATTGAATTTTCTATGAAATATTCCTTCAAAACGTTAAGTATAGACTTGTCTTTAGTGTCGGTTGTCAAAGTTCTTGCAAAGAGCATTTCTTCGTGGTGCTTCTCATCCATAATAAAACGAACATAGGCCAATAATAATGATTCATTTCCAGGTAAGGTTGACTTGTTCAGCTGAAGAGAGAAATGCATCGTTTGCAAATAAACGCACAAAAAACTTTCAACATCTTGACTCATTTCATCAATACGTCTTTGTACAGTGTTTTTTTAGCTTAAGGGAATTCTTCTAATTATATCGGATGCTGATTTAGTTATAACAGTTTTTAAAACCTCCTCAACGGCTGGCAAAATCAACTCTTCTCCAATTGTATGCGATTTTCCGGATTTTGCTATAAGTAGCGAAATATTATAAGATGCGTGCAAATCATTATCGTCTCTTTGTAAAGTCGAAGCAAACATTCTGTCCATCGTGAGTCGCTTTTGAAGTTTTTCTTTGAGTATTTGAAAGTACTTTAAATCTTTACTTCTTTTATCAGGATGACATCTTCTCAAATGATCATCAAACTTAGATGGTGTAATGACTTCGCACAGCTCTGGGTTAAAAACTATTTATTTCAACACGTAATCAGAAAATATAGTAGCACAATGGATTAGCAAATGGATATGTAGTAATGCGACGCTGGTTTAACTTAAATTATTTAATTTATTCCCATTGAATCCATTTTATAAAAACCCAGGTTCCACTCCCTTTGCATCGTATTATAGCTTAAGTTTAAACATTAAATCTTTTAAAGACAATAAACAGTACTCTAAATCAAAAGACGTTCTTTAAATAACATTTAATTTATTTTTTCTATTTAACAATAAGATTAAAATTAAGTTAATGTATAAAGTGACACATAACAGAATTCCACTTAGCTTTGAAAGAGGGGCGAGGAAGAGGAGTCATGTCGCCGCTTGGAGTCCCGCGGAGTCCTAATTGGAAAGGTCGAGTCAGACCTAAGTGGGTGTGAGAGAGTGCGTCAGAGAGTGCCTAATCGGGGTGCATCTCGTTTTTATTCAGCGGCAACTTGCACCTGTGTGCTGGAGCGGATTCTTTACAGTGTCTGCATAATTTTCTCTCATTGGTCTAGAGTCAGCGGATGAATACCGTCTCACGGTCAATGACATCCCCAAGCGCGGGAAATCCTAATGACACCCCCGATACCACGATATATTTATGGGTACAATGCCCCTTTCTAGGCGTGGGAACGTGTCACCCTTTTTGGTGGGGTAAGAGAGACGCATTCACCAAATTCCGTTTCTTGTAAACAGCAAGAGCAGGGCAGATGTAAAAATTGCAGTTGTAACTTTAGGGACCAGCGACCTCCCATCAGTAGCTTTCATCACAACATTCTCGCCTACAATAAGGTCGTAATTCACTTTCGGTAATTCCCCACCGATTCGGGATAGTTCGTTGATTCCAAATCCGGATTCCGCAGACTTCGCGGTTTTCCTCGTTCGTTTCGCGGAAGGGACCTCACTAGGGCTCCCTCAAAAATCAGTCCCTTCGCGGGAGGAGCTTCACAACGGCTCTCTCTAAGAAAAACTCCTATCGCGGTGAGGGGCTCACAACAGAACCTTCAAAACGCAATCTCTATCGCTGCAAGGGCTTTACAACAGCACCTCCAAACTCGCAATCTTCTATCGCTGCGAGGGGCTCACCACAGCACCCTCCAAATCGCCATCTTTTTTTCCCTGCGACTCTCTCACTTCCCTTATATATCCACCCTCTCTCATCCCATTCATCCTAATCATCCTCTGATGTTTTGTCCTTTTTCCGCTTCTATCGGACTCGGCTCTTTTGAATTGTTGTCCCTCTGCCAACCCCGTCGGTCCCGACACATTCCCTCTCTAGCTCCATGGGCGCCGATGTCTGGGTACACATTGTATGTTTCCAGACGTGCTGTCGTCACCGGAATCGGGAGTAAACGAAAACACATTGTTGATGCGTCTCTTTGGGACGTCGAGGACCCAGTTCCGAAATTCCTTCCCAGCAATTAAGGAAAAGTCTGGAATTTTCGCAACGTTTGTTGGCAAGGGGTCCGTAGTAATTGGTGGGGAAGTGACCGGCTTCGTCACAATGGTTTCGTAACGTCATTACTTAAGACTCTCTGTTACATAAAAGACACATAGGCAATCTTTTGTCAGAAACTGACTCAATAAAACCAAACTTCAAATAATCAACACTGTACTGTCTACATTTTTTTGGTCATGTTTAGAATTAGTTTCCTGAGGAAAAATTCAGTTATCTAAATTAGACATGGCAAAAAATATATATATTCTGGTTGTATAACTTTATTTTACATTTAAACATATCACAGGGTCGACTCGAGAAATTTTGCTACCTGGGACAAAAATGCATAATACCACCCCTCCTCTCAAAATAAAAAAAAATATATTATTAAATAAGATAAATTGTTCACACACACACATAGATACACGCTTACATAATCTGAATAGTTCGCGTGTGTGTTTACAGAAAGACAGCTTGACAATATTGCAGTGGCGCACACAGGAATTTTTCAAGGGGGGTGCCCAGGGTCGAAAATCCACCATTCTTGTATTATGTTTCTTTTGGTTTTGTCGATTTTCGGGAACAAAAAACAGTAAAAAACTAATTATTGAATAAATAATTAGCATTGATTAATAAAATTAATTATTAATTCCAAATAATTAATTAAATTTTACGTACTATATACTTACAATTATAGCCAATCGGAAAGCAATCAAGGGCTTTGGGGGAGGAGTCCGGATCCCTAGGACACCCCCTTGTGTGCGCCCCTGCAATATTATATATATATATATATATATTACGATTTTTAAAGAATTTGATGAGACTTTTCAAAATCCTACCGTAAATTTAAAACAAAGAATAAGAAGCCCATATTTTTTACTTTCATTGAAACACTGTATTTACGTATACTTAGTATATTTGGAAATGGTAATTACATGGCAATACATTCTAACAAAGTAGATTTTTCAAACAAAAACTATGCCGTCTGAGAATATAACATTTAACTTTTTTTTCCAACAAACCCACATGTAAATATGTATACAGTGCGCACTAAAAATTCCATGAAATTACATACATTTGAATTTTAAAAAGATGTTTTACTTCTACAACTCCCCCCACCCACACGCAAAGAAAAATACTTTCTCAAATCTCATTAATATAGCCCTAGAAATTTATGACCATAGAAATCAATCTTAAAAAAACTAACGCAAAGAAAAAAAATATTCAAAAAGTAGACTGCGATACTTAAATAATAATAATAAATGCAATATATTTCTCTGTCCAATAAAGTCCTGTTTTTTAACTTCCTAAAAAAATATTTTGTCATTTGGAAATACACACATGTCCATAAATTAAGGTAATGAAGTTCAGGCAAAGAAATAGACAGAAGCAAAACAAATTCGACATATTTCTAAAGTCTATTTATTAATAAAAAGTTAAAGAGCAAAAAAGATGCTATATGTTTGACATAATTAATAAAAGTTGCCATTTTTACTCCCTTGGGCAAATTTTAAAAAAAAGAGCCTATTTACAAAAAAAAAAGTATAACATGGTTAGTATGATAGTTAATACGGAGTATGTCTCCCGGACGATGCAATACAGGCCTTACAACGCCTAGGCATGCTGAGTATCAAATTATCAATCTGATCTTGGGGAATATTACACCACTCATCAAGCAATGCCCTCCGAAGTTCCGGTAGACAGGTGGTAAGGGGTTGACGGGCTGAAATTCGTCGGCTAAGCATATCCCACACATGCTCTATTGGATTCAAGTCCGGTGAGTATGCTGGCCAATCCATACGCGTGATATCCTCCTATTGAAGGCATTCGTGTACAATGTTTCAACGGTGAGGACGGGCGTTGTCATCCATAAACAGTGTGATGTACCTCCTTTTGGAAGTACATCCCTCGAAGTATCAGCGTGAGCTAGAGGTGTAGGGTTAGCGAAAGAACTCGGATCAAACGATATCTTAATATGACTTTATTAAGATATTCAACTTAAATCTTTAACAAATATAATTATAATAATTAATATGAGAGAATCTACGATGACTTAATATGCAACACACAATATATATATATATACACTGGTGTGCAAAAATTAAGGACGAGACGGTTTTTTCAATATAACTTTGTACAAAAGCTTTCCAAATCAACACATTTAATACCGTAAGATCCCCAATACGTAAGGACATGTGTAATGTAAGCAACACTTACTAAAAGAGAAATCAGAGGGATAAAAAGAAGCTTGATTGAAAAAATAGCATTGGAGCGCAATGCGACTGAAGGCCGAAACATCCCTGTGATGGGTGTCCAGCAAGAAACATCCGGTCTTTAGTAGTAGGGGATATGATCTCCCCTGACTGCTAGGCAGGTTTCACAGCGTCTGCCCATGCTGAGAATGAGGGTGTCAATGAGTTGTTGAGGCATTGCTGCCCATTCGTCTTGCAGCGCCAATCGAAGCTCCCGAATCGTTACTGGTGGTAAGGTACGAGCTGCCAAGTGTCTGCCTAGAAAATCCCATACATGCTCGATGGGATTGAGATCCGGAGATCGTACCGTCCAATCCATACGTTCAATATCCTCACTCTCTAAGAGCTGTTCGGCAGCTACTGTGCAATGACATGGTGCATTGTGTCGTGCATGAAAAGGAACTGCAGACCCATAGCGCCTCTAAAAAGACGCACATATGGAAGAAGAATCTCGTTACAATAACGGGTCCCGTTGACTGAACCTGCGTCGAAGATGTGAAAGTCTGTACGACTACCAAGCATGATGCCTTCCCAAACGAGAACACCGCGACCTCCATACCTGTCCCTTTCAATGATGTTCGAGGGATGATTGCGGCTTCCCCGCTCTCTCCAGATGAGTATGCGATGAGAATCGCTACTCAAACTGAATCTGCTCTCATCTGTAAAGAGTACTCGTCCCCATTCATTGTCTCTCCAATCCCGGTGTTCCCGGCACCACAGAGAACGCCTTCTCCGATGGGCAGGCGTTAAAGGTACACACCGTACAGGGCATCGTGCAAACAGACCACCACCGTGCAGTCTTCTGGCCACGGTAAAACGCGATATCAGTCGTCCAGTCGCCTGTGTCGTGTGTCTAGCGATTTCTCCCGCTGTCTGCTGCCTGTTTCTTCTGGCCTGTAAGACAATGTATCGGTCATCTGCGGGTGTGGTTCCTCGTGGACGACCACTACTGAACCCCGGATAGCTGTTCCTGTAGTTTGAAATTGTCTCCAAAGTCGTGAAACGATGCTGTGAGCAATTCGAACTCTGCAGCCACACTTGTCACACTGCGGCCTTCCTCCAACTTCCCAATGATTCAACCTCGGGTAAAAGCATCCAGATGTCGTCTAACAGATTGATTATTCGCCATTTCTCGCTGAGGCAGCAACTCGGTGTGATTTTAACTGCTATACGGCGTGCAATCTCTTTGCCAGAAATACTGATCTTACACCGACAACATGCTTTATACTACTCAGACACTCCCCCATTACGTCTATTTGCATATCTGCGCATGTGCTACCGTACATCACCTTACTTAATCTCCTGATTGGTCTTTCTGTCCGCTCTGCCTCTTCGTTCAGCTGATATGCTAATGTTTCGACTTCGTCCTTAATTTTGCACACCAGCGTATATATATATATATATGATTAATTCTAATTCAGATATATATATATATATATATATGATTAATCTCAATAATCTCAATAATCGAACCGCCTAATCCTCAACTTTTAATAAAGTGTAATCAATCCTACCTTATATTATTCCGTAATGCTACTTGTCTTTATCTGCAATGGTATGCAGCTTGACGATTAACTTCTAGTCGAACGCCAATATGTTTATCCACGGCAAGTAGAACTTAATCAATCTTACACCACGAACTGCAATAATCATCAACTGCCACAACGCACATCAATTGTCTAACATTCATTTACATTGCCATCTCGCTTACTCTAAGATCCTATATTTAAAGTCGGTTTATATGCATTTCTTCTTCACATCTCGTTTCTTGGATTTGGTTGGAAAACAGTTGCCATTAATTCTGGCCCAAAGAACCCAAAAGATTTGTTAAAGAAAAGAAAAGTAAGACGTCACAACAGAAATTCAGCACCCATGTCGCCCCGAAACTAACGTACATGTTGTTCCAGAATGACATCCCGATAGATGTGGCCTGCCATCGTTACACTCTGAACATGCATGTAAGTTCTGGAACCAAGAATAATTCCTCCCCATACGAGCCATCATGCACCACCCTAACGGTGTCGTTCAATGGTGTTCTCTTGGTGGTAACGGTTACCTGGCACTCTCCATGTTAAAGTCTGGCGAGAATCAGACTGCAAACTAAACCTGGACTCGTCGTAAAACATCACACAAGACCACTGTTGTGGTGTCCACAATGCATGCTCTCTACTTCAGGTTAATCGCAGGTGACAGTGAGTTGTGGTAAGTGGAACATATGTGACAGGCATACGAGCATATAGACCAATGTGCCCTTAACGTCTGTACACGGTCTGCCTTGAAACTGTCGTACCGGTAGCTGAAGAGAGCTGACGATACAGGTCTGATGCTGTGCTCCGTCTGTTTCTTTTGGTAGTAACTGCCAAATATATATATATATACCGGTTCGCATTCGACGTTGGAACTCGGGGGCGATCTGTGCTGTAACATCTACTCACATTACCATCATCTTAGAATCGTTTCCAAAGCCTGGAGATGACACTCTGGGCGATTCCAAGTTCCTCGGATACTTCCAGCTGGGTACGTCCACGTTCCAGTCGTCTAATAATTCTAACACGTAAAAAATCATCCAAATGCTTCCTTTGGGCCATAACTATGCGGTTATTGGACTGAAAGGCTTTTAAAGCGCTTGTGAACAATTTTACTTCTTTGCCACCATTCCTTATATACCCCTCTCTTACACTCTCGCCATTGTGACGTACTATGCCTGCTATCTGGTGGTTTTCTGTAATTTGCCTATTCTTCTTCAAGATGTGTGTGATAATTCTACAGGTGAAATTTTTATTTTAGAGTTCAATTTCTGTGTGATTCTAAATTATCCTTAATTTTTGGACATGAGTGTATTTTTAATACTTAAATCGAAATTATAATTGTAACACATGCAATCATTAAAAATATATTTTAAATAATAACAAAATAATATTACTAAATTTATCTCACTTTAAAGTAAAAAAAAGAAAACATTGAAAGAACATATTAATTACTGATCTTCAAACTTTGAATATTCAGAAAGAATTTTTAAAAATTCTTTTCGGATACTTTAATCAACGATAACACAATGATTTGTAAAAATGTACTAATAATAGCAATATGATTACAAGATTTTTCTCTCGATGTATTTAAATGAGAAAAAAATCTGCAAATTTATATTTTATATTGATTTCACATTTGATGATGCAGATGAAAAAAAAACCGAAATTTACTATAAGCACAACAGACAAAGCAACTGCAATTTTTTTTAATACTGAAAACAGTAATGATGATTGTGCAACGTCTCGTTCCAAAAGTGAAAGTTCTCTTACAAGAAAGGATTCGTGTCAACAATATTATTTCAATTAAATCCAAAGAAAAAAATTTACAATCCATATACTTTTAAGTATAACTTGATACATATATTCAAAATAATTTCATTGACAATAAAATAGCCTTGTTTTCATTTAACTCAGTATCGTCGTTATTCATTTATTTGAATTTATTACATTATATATATATGAGATTTCATTAAACAAAGTATTTTTTTTTGATTTTTTTCATAAAAACAAATACAATAAGACATTCCTTTACACTTATCTTAATATGGAAAAAATACAGTAGTACCCCCACTAAGGGACTTAGTGTTTGACACAATATGTCCTAGTATAGGAACTTTAACCTAACCTACCTAATGAAGGACAGCCACCAGATCAGACATTGCATATTTTGTCCTTTAACACACTAAGAAATATAATTTATTTAGAAATTCAAGCTGCATCAGGCCTTAAGCAAATTATATATAAGTAAGTAGCTTAGTCACAAGTATTTTTTTTAAAATTTGAAGCTATGTAAAATGAAAATTCTTAATTGAAAAAGTTTAATCATCGCATGTTTGAAATAATCGAATTTTGTGCTTACAGAAATTTATTGAAAATAATTAGTTGTACAGATTTTTTTTGAAAGCCAATGTATTGTGTCAGATTTAGCCCGTATTTATTTGATTTATTTAAAGGGAAACTCAAACTTATCTTTGAAATCGTAAAAAATACAAATATTAAAGGAATATTAAGAAATACAAAATTATTAAAAATTGAAAGCATAATTACCTGTGGTTATTTCAAAAGCGTAAATTGTAAAAGATGGAATTGGGTGCTTATTTTCAAAGAAATTGGCCAACTGAAATAAGTCTTTTGATTCTAGAAATCACAACCGTTTGTCTTAAAGTAGCCCTTAGAAGTAAAGTAAAACATCTACTGTGTGGGTCCCTGTTTCCAAAAGCTCCCCCGTCCCTTTTTAGCTAGTTATATGACACCGGACATCCTGTGAGCGTTAGCGATGTCCATTGCGACCCCACTCTAGGAATGGGAGAAAGTTGCAAAAAAAGTGTAAACACGTAAACCAGAAATATTTCAATGTCCATGTAAATACAAATAAATAAATAAAAAAAATCATGAAGATGCTCTTGTAGACCCCTATTTACCCTTTATGGACCCCCAATTTATTTTTTCCTTACCGTAGACCCCTTGTGAGTCGCCATCGACCTCTGGGGGTCTATATAGACCACTTTGGGAATCACTGATTTATGAGTTCGTTTTTTATTTGCGCGTAGGGATCTGCTACATCTGGATGCATTAGGATATCGAACTAAGGACGCGGTGTCTGGAGGGAGATTTGCTACTATGTAATTATAATTAGTTATAGATTCAGTTATGTGTTTTGGGGTTGCTAGGGCAAATGTACTTTCGCACATAATGAACCACAAGGTGCGATCGGATATATTATATAGTGGGATTTGTATAGCACTTACTTCCGACATTATGCAAAGTTTTAGAACAAAATTACTGAATAAACAATGAAATATATATATATATATATATATATATATATTCAATAATAAAGTGTTATAATAATCAGTAATATTATAGGTAATCAGAATTTGGCATCTTTTTCTTTCGCACATGATATTTTTAGCATGATGTATCATAAGAATTTTATTCCATCAGAAATTATTATATGCAATTAATTAATTTTAGCATTAAAGATGAAAAAAATGAAAGATGAAATTGATAAAACAATTCAAGTTAAATTAAAAGCTCAGAAAATGGAAAAAGAGAAAAAATCCACTTGTGTGTGAAATATTTACAGCTGAAGATGCGTGCCACATCCGAAATCGAAACCAAGGAAGTAGATACCGATCTATGAACAAAAGAAATGAGTCCTTATTTTAATTGCAAGTAAATGACAATGTTTTCTTCATGACAATCGATTTAGTAAAAGACTATTCCCAAGTTTAATTTTTTTTTTTTTTTTTTGCGTGAAGATACGGGGTCACCATTATTGTGAAAAAGAAGCATTTCTCATTTCTATATTCTTTATTTGTGGTGCTCGAAACACATCTGCATCTTGAGTTCTGTCTCCCGCGCAGACTCTCAAAACTATTCTAAGGGGTTGCCATATTCAATTCGGGACCCTTGGTCGGGTTTCAATAGTTTGAGACATCTAGCTCTGCATTACTAATCTTCAAAAGCTATTTATTTATAAAATGAACTGAAAAGTATTTACATACAAATTTCGTCCTTCTTATAGTCTTTTTTTTCTGTCACACAATAGCTAAGTTTTACTAAATGATACTAATGCTTCTAAGAGTTTTGGTTTAATTATGTTGCCGCGTTGCGTGGTTAGACATTCTTCACTACAACACGGTTGAATTAAATAACAATAAACATTTATTAACTTTAAAGATTAAATGAGCAATTAAGAGGTAAACTTCTAAAAACTACAACACATGGTGAATCAGGCACGCTACAAGAATAACAGATCAATTCAGTTCAGTTTTGGAGTCGTTATGTTGAGCTGTAAGGTCGCTGCATCCTCCCCTTCCAGTGTCAACGATACCTAGTTGGAAGATGAACTTTGCGACCAGAACGTGTAGATGGCTGGGTAGGCGTTGAAGCTGTTGGATCAGATTCCACAGTAGCAGGTGTTGAAGCTGTTGCATTAGGTTCCACAGTAGCAGATGTTTCATTCTTGATTTGAGGTAGTTGCAAGTCCTCAGTGTTAAGAAAGAAGGCAGGTTTGCATCTATCAATAGATACAGATACCCGTTTACCATTGATGTCAAGGAAAAACACTTTATCCTTCCTTTGTAAAACTTTGAAAGGGCCATCATAGGGTTGTTGAAGTGGACGACGTAACATGTCTCGGCGAAGAAAAACATGTGTTGCTTCCAACAGTCCTGGATGGATAAAAACTGGACGTTTGCCATGGTGTTTTGGTGGTTTAGGGTGAAGTGATTGCATGTGAGACTTAAGTTTCGAAACAAAATTCACAACATCATCGTCTGGCTTGGAAGAGTCAAACATCTCCCTGGCAGTCGAATAGTGGTCCCAAAACTAATTCAGCTGGGGTACACAGAATATCTTCTTTAAGAGAAGCTCGTAGACCCCTAGTAAGATGATAGGGAGTACTTCTGTCCAACGCTCAGTAGCATGGCATTTGATTGCACTTTTCAATGGGCGGTGCAATTCTTCGATCATTCCATTAGCTTGAGGGTGGTATCCAGTTGTACGACACTTCTGAACACCAAGTAGTTTGCTAAGAGCTTTGAAGAGCGAGGACTCAAACTGCCTGCCCCTGTCGGTTGTGAGAATTGCAGGAGTTCCAAAGCGAGACACCCAAGAGGAAAAGAAGGCCTCAGCCACAGTCTCAGCAGTTATGTCTTTGAGAGGTTGGGCCTCTGGCCATTTCGAAAACGGTCAATCATTGTCAGGCAATAGGTGTAGCCATTTGATGGAGGTAGAGGTCCAATGAGATCCAGATGAACATGATCAAAACGTTGGGAAGGTTCTTGAAATGATGAAAGAGGTGATGTAGTATGACGATGAATTTTGGATTTTTGGCAAGCTAGGCAGTGTCTTGCCCACTTAGCTACATCTGATGAGATTGATGGCCAAACAAAACGCTGCTTCATCAAATGCACTGATCGACGTATGCCAGGATGGGATAAATTATGCATAGCAGAGAAAACATCTTGGCGATGCTGTTTTGGGATGTAGGGTCTGGCTGTGCCCGTTGATAGATCACACATAATTTCAGTAGACGAATTGGGAAAAGTTACCTTTTTGAGTTCCAAGGAAGTTCCAGATGCTATTAGGGTGTGAAGCTCCTGATCAGTCTGTTGTGTCTCAGCAATACAGTCATAGTCAATTTGACTTGGGAAGGTGATTGCAGAAACACGAGAGAGAACATCAGCAGCTATATTGTCAGATCCTGGAATGTGTACAATATTTGTGGTGAACTGAGAGATGAAATCCAGCTGACGGATCTGCCGTGGAGAACACTTGTCACTTTTTTGCCTAAAAGCATAAGTGAGGGGCTTGTGGTCAGTAAACACTGTGAAATCTCTAGCTTCCAGCATATACCGAAAGTGTCGGATAGCCGAGTAGATAGCAAGAAGTTCACGGTCGAGGCACTGTAAGACTTTTCAGATGAAGTAAGTTTTCTGGAAAAGAAAGCCAATGGCTGTAGCTCAGAGTCCACAACTTGGTGAAGTGCACCTCCTATGGCATAATCAGAGGCGTCCACATGAAGAGCAAGCGGGGCAGAAGGTGAAGGATGAGCAAGAAGTGCAGCATCAGCAAGAGCTTGTTTACACCTCTGAAATGCTGTAATTGCCTCAGAAGACCAGTTTAAAGGCTTTGAGTCCTTCTTTCCTTTAGAACCTTTTAAAAATTCACTTAAAAGATACTGTTGTTCAGCTGCTTTGGGCAAGAAACGTCTATAAAAATTTAACAGTCCTAAAAATTTTCTCAGAGAGCCAACAGTCTCTGGTTGTTTGTAATCAAGAACTGCTTGAACTTTGTCAGGCAATGGCTTAATGCCATCAGGGTGATAAGGTGGCCAAGGAAAATGAGTTCAGTCACACCAAATACACATTTAGAGATATTTAGTTTTAAACCATATGAGCTCAGTCTTTGGAATATAGTTCTTAAGTGAAAACGATGCTCCTCAGCATTTTCTGAGTAACACAAAATATCATCCAAGTAGACAAAACAAAAAAGGAAGTCCTCTTAGTACTTCATGCATGAATCTCATAAAAGTTTGTGGTGCATTCACAAGGCCAAAACACAAATGGGTATATTCGTAAAGACCCCATGGAGTTGTTACAGCTGTCTTAGGAATATCACACTCAGCTATAGGGATTTGGTGGAATGCCTTAAAAAATGTCTATTTTGGAAAATATCCTCTTGCCATGTAGTGCATGAGCAAAGTCATTCAAATAAGGCATGGGGTAGCTGTCGAACTCAGTAACAGAATTCAGCTGCCTGTAATCCCCAACAGGTCTAACTGTAGAGTCAGATTTGGGCACAACATGAAGAGGAGAACTCCAGGGACTTTTGAAAGGTCTAATAATGCCTTGAGCAAGAAGAAATTCAAATTCTACCTTCACTGCATCATACAGTTTAGGGTGTAGCCTTCTAGGCCT
The DNA here is from genome assembly GCA_019973935.1 of Trichonephila clavipes. Taxonomy (NCBI): domain Eukaryota; kingdom Metazoa; phylum Arthropoda; class Arachnida; order Araneae; family Nephilidae; genus Trichonephila; species Trichonephila clavipes. The sequence continues at coordinate 66,339 of BMAU01001043.1, forward strand.
GGCAGTGACTGGTGGGCCAGTAGTAATAATATGGTGGACTGTGCCATGTGATGCTGATTTGGAAATTAAAGAAGGGTTGCTGAGGTCTGGATATTCCGATAAGATGTTTTTATAACTAATGTTTGCATCTACAGTGAGGATTGAGGGCTGTACAATATTTGAAAAACACAAGAAGTGAAAAGAGAAGTTTCCACATCCACCAACCTTTTTTTCTTAAGGTCGATTAAAAGGTTGAAGTGCTTTAGAAAATCAGCACCAATTATAGATGATACATCAGCAATTATGAAAGTCCAGATAAAAGGTTGCCTCAGACCCAGGTTCAGTTCTTTACGGACCATACCATAGGCTGGAATTTTGGTATTATTAGCAGCAAAAATAAGGAGAAGTTAGACTGAGGTGATTTATTCATAGTTGGAGAAGGTGGGATGACACAGATTTCACTTCCAGAGTCTATGAGGAATTTCTGGCCAGACTTGTGGTCTAATAAAAATAACCGGCTGGTATGTTTCGAGGGCTCTGCCATTCCAGCTATGACAGAGCTTACTCGTTTTTTTGCACAAATGCACAAGGTGAAACACACTTGCGGGCCTGCTCTTTATAACGGCGATGATAATAGCAGATGCCACTTCCTCTATTGACACTCCTAGAGCGTGAATGTGATCTCCGGCGGTCAGAACTATATCGTTGGTGGCGAGAAGAATTGCGCTCTATTGTCAGTTCAGCAACTTGTAGAGACAGCTCTTGGATCTTCCTGACGAGAGAGTCCATGGTTGGCTGAACACTGCATGAAGATGACTGGGATGGTGGAGGAACAGTTGTGGCAGCACAGATAGTCGAGGACGCACCAACAACCTTATCAGCGATGATAGCCAGTTTATCCAAAGGCTCCGAGGATGCAGACAAAACAGTCTGGATATGTGGTGGCATTCTTTGAAGCCACAAACTTTACAGAAAGTCATCCTGGAGTTGGCCATTAGACAGCTCTTTCATTTTTCGCAACAGGTGGCTGGGCTTCTCATCTCCTAGCTGAAGGTCAGTAAGCAGTTTCTTAATTTTTTGAGTCTCCGAGTCGCTAAATTGGGTGATGAGCCGCTGCGAGAGAGTGTGATATTTGTCACTGTTCGGAGGGCTTAACACAATGTCCGACACGTAGGAGAGAGTTTCAGCATTCAGGTTCGCAACCAAAGCAGAATACTTAGTATCATCACTGGAGATACCACTGAATGTGAATGCATGGTCGCATTGCGCAATCCATAGACGAACGTTGGATTTCCAAAACGGCGGCAGCCGCAACGCAATACGAGCTACTTCAACGGTTTCACTAGTCATATTGTTGACTAAGCAGGAAGCGAAACGAATCTCCGAGCAGATGCTTCAAGTGGCCTTGAGGAGAAGGAGAAAAAAAATCTTTCGCTACATACTGATCATCCGTAGTAGAAGAATTTGTATTGCATTCGCCAGTAGAACAGAATAGCTTACGTGTTTTTAAGTCCAAAAGGGGTCACCACTGCCGCGTTGCGTGGTTAGACATTCTTCACTACAACACGGTTGAATTAAATAACAATAAACATTTATTAACTTTAAAGATTAAATGAGCAATTAAGAGGTAAACTTCTAAAAACTACAACACATGGTGAACCAGGCACGCTACAAGAATAACAGATCAATTCAGTTCAGTTTTGGAGTCGTTATGTTGAGCTGTAAGGTCGCTGCAATGTAATTAAAACTGCAATTTTCTAGACAATGATTTTTAATTAAGCTCAATTTTTTTTATCTCTGCACACATGTGCAGAGTTTAACATTGAAAAAATAAATGCTAAGTTTTCAATGTACTGAATTATTTGTATTTCTAAACAAAACTTTAAGTACTGGAGATTATTATTTTTCTGAATTCATAAGCGACATAAATTAAAAGTTGTTCCCATTTTTTATTTGATGATGATCCCTTAGAAGTATATTCTAATGGATTTCTTTTATTGTTTTTAACGGCATTTTCACCAACGTGTCTGACCATATCATTTGTAGTAATTAATTTAACATGTCCATAGAATCTCTTTCTTTGTCATTTTATGAAGAGCAATTTTTACTTTCGAAAATGGTTTTTACATTGGTAGAATTCATCTTTTTTCAAATAAATCTACACTCATTTATTTATTTATTTTGAAAATTTCTATAATTTCTTTAGTAAAATTTAGTTCTTTAAGTAATCTCAATCAATTTTTAAGAAACTTGCTGACTTTAACATGAAAGAGAAGTGCGTTTAAAACCAGGTACATTGCTAACTTTCCATTAATCTATTTCAGACGAAACTAATTTCTATTTGGTTAATGTAAAATAAATACACAAAATACTTCTTATATTGCACCCATTATATAGCTAGTTATATAGCCCATTATATAGCTATTAAAGTAGTTTTCTGTTACAGAGATTGGTGATTGATGGAATATTGATTGCAGGTATTCAGATCGTTGTCAGCCGCAAATATTAGTGTATAAATTAGGGATGAAGTAAATAAATTGCGAATTTCTCAAAAGATTAATATGTAGATAAAAAAACCAGCCACAAATATCTAGGATCCCTCCTGAACTAGTCTTCTAATTATCTGTTTAAAAAATTTTCTGTTTAGAAGAATGGCAATAATCGGATTTAACACAAAAACTATACCTGACGCATGAATCTGTATGATGCTAAAGAGAGAGCGGAATGCTAAGTTACTCTCTCATCCGGAATTTCTTTTTCACACACTCGAAGTAAAATAGTTTGTTTCTCATTGGTGAATGTCTAATGACGGCATTACTCAGGGTTGTCTGATTTGGCTCTATACTATCTTTTTATACTTTACCAATTCATTGAGTATTAAGAAAATAATACGTTCTATTAACCTCACCTTTCAGATAACTTTTTCATAAGCGTTTAATACGCTGACACTCATTAAGCACCGTCATAGAAATAGTACATGATTCTAATTTTTTTTCTTTGACCTAAAAATCAAAATATTTTCCATCGATTCTATTTCGAAGAAGAAACGTTTGTTATTTGAGTTAAGTAATTGAGGAAATAAATTATTACTAAATAAAGAATTCTTTTCAGATGTCTGCTTAATTATGTATTGACAATGGCACTATTTTGAAAATAAATTGTTAACCATTACAACTTCATTATTCAATTTCAAAAACTAAAGGTTTAAGAAATTCATAATTCATTTTATTTAAAATAAACTTGTAGGATGTATTTAAAATAAAATTTTTGAAAGATTATTATATTTTAAAGAATCCAGGCTTGCGGTACGATATCCACGGATAAATGAAATTTTGGCATATATGAAGCCGATAATATTGGCGAAAGAATGACTTGGCTGCAGAATCCGTCTACCCTGTTGCTTTCCCAACTCCTCCTCGAGAAAAATCGTCCTCTGTTTAAAAACTTCGTAATTCTCCCCCATCTTGAGAGAAGTGATGGACGTGAGAATTTTGTTTGAATCATAGAGTAGTTTAATTTATGATTAACTACCAAAGAAAATGTGAATAATATAACACTTAAAGAGAAACATTCTATTTAACACTCATTTAATAATCGGAAATTTCTTAAAATTTTTATAAGTTCATTCTGAGAAGTTTTTGCTGGAATTTAAAATTGAAACTAAGGTAAGTTGGTAATGGACGGTCATGTTACATTTTCTCGAAGAAATTATTTGTAGATAGGGGAAATGTATTTTAGGTACTTGTGTGAAAGAGCTTTTTGTTGTTATTCTTTTTCAATGCTTCTTGTCAATCGCCATTTTATAATTTACGCCCGATTTCATGTTGCCTCTCCCTATTTCTTTTCTTTCTGATTTTTTTCCCAAGATTACTTTTTTGTCACATTCTTTTTTGTGTTTAATTGAAGACTTAGGTATTACTTATTTGTTTTTGCTTTTTATTTCACGGAAATTTGATCTTCTTGGGATAATATTAATTTTTGACACCTGTTGTAGAACATACTACCTACCATATTGTAACTTAACATGAAACTTTTTAAAAAAAATTTGTCAGCTGATTTCTGTTTGTGATGTGTATAATTGTGTATTTCTTCAAATTGCTTTGTTAAATATTTTTTTATTTCACATGATATCGATAAATGTGGATAAAATTATTAAGTTAACGGGTTGGAAATATAGCAAATGTTTATATTTTACTTATTTAAATGTTCGTGTTAATTATCTCGGAAATTCAAAGTGATATAATCAGGAGTTCGAATTATGTGATTAATAAAAATTTTATGATACATACAATACATAAATTATTGCTAATGTTGTAATATACAATTTTATAAATTTTTTCTTTTATATTTGAATTAAGATATAAAAGATATATCTGAATTATATATAAGATATAAAAGATATTCCTGAAGATATATTTGAATTAAGTTATATATCTTTTTTGGAAGCCTTTTTTTTAATGTTAAACTTATAAGAAGTAAGCCATGCCCAATATAATCTAAGTTGTTTCTTAATGTAGTGTAACATAGTGGGGTTCAAGTGTAGTATAAAGGGGGGGCACTTGGCGCAGTCCTTTATTTTGGTGACTGAAAGTGATCGCCAAGGTACTTTTTTCGGTATTATTTGTTGTTTATTTTAGAATGCGATATCTCACCATGACATTTAGATAAAAATCGAAAAATCCGAAGAAAAATCGCCAAATCCGAAGTGCCTCCCCCCCATACTACACTTGAACCACATAGAGTTGGTAATGACTAATATAAAATTATTTTTAAAGCATTTTGGGTTAAAGAAATGAAATATGCTGAATGGGATTAAAATCAATAAAAAGACTTCATAAAATTTTTTTTGTACATAAAAGCAGTGGTCTTCAAACTATTTCAACTCATAGAACCCCTAGAACTTGAAGGTGTTTTCGTGGAAACCTCTAGAACTAGAAAGTTTTTCGAGGAACCCCATTCCATACACTTAAAAGAAAATGTCTCAAAATAATATTTAAAGTAGATCAACAGGTTATAGGCACTTTATGTAAGGGCAATTAAAAAATATTGCATTTATTATTAAACAATTCTAATCTAATTTTTTAAATGCAATTATTAATATTATTTTGGGATCCAAGTGTCACTTATCCATGCTCTATATTTAGTAACTGGGATATATGCTTGCTTTTTTTATATATACAAGCTGTAGAAGTCTAGGGGTTTTCAGGTCAGACTGATCACTTGACCAGTACATCTGCTCATGCACCTCAGAGCCCAAGGTCCCGTGTACTGAATTGGGCACAGTAGGCCTTGGCCCTCATGGGTTGTGGTGCCACTGAGTTAAGTTAGAAGTCTTGGTCAATTGAGATTAAATGCAATCACATTGCATATTATGAGTTTAATTTATTTTTTTTACTTTGTTTTTGTAGCCACTTACATGTAATGTTCTGAATGGTATTAAAATGTTTATAGCTGTGTGAGAAATCCTGTGTATTTTGCATGAATTGACAACTAAAAATCTAGACGTGATTACTGCTTTAATTTAGATGTTAACATTGAATCTCTTGATATGTTGTTTCTTTTCCTTCATTATAGGTGTTTTTCTCACAAATGTTAAAAGGTGCATTTTTCATTAGAAAACTGTTCAGTTTTGCAAGACATGGGGCTAACTAACGAGTATAAAATTATCTCGCGGAACCCGAGATAGTAAACAATAAAATATTCACAATCTAGTAGGAAGTATATATATACAGATAAAATGTTTTGTTGCTAGTTTGATATCGGGGTAATAGCGCCAAGATGGGCGATAACATTACAATATGGTTACCTTAATATTTTTATCCTCTGTCCATGGGGATAACGTTTATTAGAAATAACTTTTATTGGTTTTCCCCGCTGTAACCCTATTTATAAAAATTTCTAATTTCTGTTAAAATTTAACCATTTTCAGTATAATTTTTCTATTGCTTGCGTCTTCTGTTTAATTCTGTGCTATTTTCAAACATGGATATTTCTAAAATGAGTGAGTACTAGAATACTTTTTTCTTAGAAGAAAGTGTTGCGCTTTTAATTATCGCTATAAATCATTTATTTTCGTTTTATTTTACATTTTAAAACTGTTTTTCTTTTACGTTCTTTGTTCGATGAAATTCGTTGAAGGAACTTGCAGTGCAAGTTTCATATTGCAAGCTTTCACTACTTTGTAATTAGAATTCTTAATTAATTTTAACATATATTATGTAATTATTTTATTCATAATGAATTACAAAAATGAAATTATTACTATGTGTAATATAATCATATAATATTCGTTACTTATATAATTGTTTCTTTTAACATATTCATTTATAAATATTATTACATATTTTGCTATTTATTTGTAATTAATATTGTTATTTATTTATAATTATTGTTATTTATTTATAATTATTGTTATTTATTTATAACTATTTTTGTTGTTTATTTATAATTATGTAATACGAATAATTTTATGCATTATTTTTTTTTACAATTTGAGGATTATTCTTTTTTATAATTACTATTAAATTATATTATATGATTATTATTTATAATTGTTATTAAATCGTACTATATGAATATTATATATAATTACGATAAAATAATATAAGATTATTATATGCAGCTTATAATACAATTATACTACATGTTACTTTTATTATATATTATTGATATTCATTATTTATTGATTGATCTAGGTTATTCTCAATCTCTTCATATATGGTTTATTCCTATACATTTCAATGTATTTCAAAACAATTCTTTAAAATGATTGTATATTAAATTATATATACCGCTAGGCCGCATATTGGATTCCAATCCAGCAACAAGAAGCGATGCTTGGCGCTATTACCCCCATTATCAAACTAATTTCGATGTTTTAATATCTTTTATTATATTAAAACAAAAGTTAATATCTTTTATTATATTAAAAGAAGTTAAAATTTTTTGAAAAATAAAGTTTATTATGTATAAATAAAATTTTCAGTTTTAATGAATAGGGTAGAGGGAATGAACTTATACAAATTTCATAGATAACGTGAATTCATTTTGCATACGTATTCATTTCTTGATTTTTTTTATCGTGACTCGTGGAACCCCAGGGCTCCGTGAGTACAGTTTGAAGATCACTTTGCATTAAAGTAATCAGGTTAAAACATATAAGGATTGAAGATTATATTTGAGTAATATATTAAAAGAAATCCTCAGTCATCGTACTGTTGATATGTATTGATAGTTGTTCATAGAGAGCAAATTCCAAATGATACAATATTCAGAAGAAATGCAGATTGCAATGCTTCTAAAGTTATAAATCATGGATTAGAATAAAAAAAAATTAGGACTTTAAATTTTTTTTAAAAAAAGTGCTTGCTTTTGCTTTGAAGAGATGTTCCTTGAAAAGAGGGTAGCAAGGAACAGTAAATACAGTTCAGATTGCTGGATTTATGTATTTTTATCTGTATGAACTCAACAAGGTAAAAATTGAATTAATTCTCACACCTGTGGGTTCCACACAGTGATTTTTTTGATAAAGTTCCACTCCCTTCAGTTTAGTTTGCATGAGCCCAATTTCGGGATCTTTAAATGAAACACTGGGATTGACTGAAAAATAAAGGAATCCAGGGGTGTTTGTGCTCCGGGGAAACCCAGGAATTCCGGGGATTTTGAACTTCTGGGGATCGTCGTTCAAAAGGAAGTAGGATTAATAATGAATTATTTATTTTGATCTGGGTAATTTTGTTTGCTTTGAAAGCAGAAAACGCAAGGTCAGTGTGTGTGGTGAAAACTTTTCCTTTCTTTCTTCAAAGGCAGTGATAATGTGTGAAAAGGGGGAAAAAACTTTTTTGTTCTTTCCTTATTGCGAGTTATGACTCATTCCGAAATGTCGATAGTAAGTCCGTAAAAGTTTCAGGGGATTTTTTGGGGTCCCACAAACACCCCTGGGAATCCTTCATCTTCCAAACAATCGTAAGTTTTCTAGCAATCCAATATTACAGTTAAACATTGCTTCAGATTCTCTTTAATGGATTTGAGTAGAATTTCCTTTGATGTATCCTGAACTACCTGGAAAATATATCTACCTGTGAGTACTTTTCAACATCAAACACTCAGGTGAGTTATCTTAAAGGTTGGCAATAATAGGTACGTAAGTACCAAAAAAAATGTCAACAAAAAACTCTTTCAAAACTTAATTTTTTTCATAAAGAACTATGAAATCGTTGATATAAAAATTATGTTTAAAAAAAACATTTGCAAATTTTAAATAACTAATAGCACAGTCAACTACTCAGAACATATGTAGGTACATGTAACCTTTTAACAATAAGCTCACACTTCAAAGTATAAGGATTATCAAAGTAAGCAGTCTGCCAAAGTCTAATTATTATCTCTCCATAAAATCTTAAAAAACAACACCAAATCCAGGGAGCTTATTAATTGATAACCAAATTCTAAATCCGACTAAGAAAGATGTCTTTTAAGATTTCTAAGAAAGGCAAAATGTTGCTCAGTTAATTGCTATTTAAGTTAATCCTTTTTCATATGAACTCAAAAATTAAGAAATGAATAAAATCTTGTATAAGATGCAAGTGAGATTACTATTTCAGTGAGATATTTATCTCAAAAGAAATGAAATCTCAGTTGGTTTTTGAACCCACATATTCATTTGCATGAAAATGTGGTTCATATCTACTTTTCTTTCTTGTACTTATTCTCACAGATCTTTTAACATGATGCTTATTCATTTCTCTTTTGTGGTATTTCCAAATAAGTTATTGTTCATCTTTCAATACATTTGTGGAAATTGAACATTCAGTATTATTCAAAATTAATCAGGTATTCCCTCCCCCTCCCATTGTACTCCAAAAGTAAATTGTATATTTTTTGTTTTACTGTTCAGGCAAATTAACTGAAGGTAAACTGAGAAAGAAATTAATGGATGTAATTTTGAGGGCAATTTTTCTTGGGTACCCCTGTTTTTTTTTTTAATTTGTTTCAAAAGAGCAAAATGGGGGAATTTCCCATGATATAAACTCTATTGATCATTATGATGAGATAGCGATATAAGCGATTCATGCATTCCATCTATGAAAACATTGAAATCCACTTATTTTTAAACAGTCCTAAAAAAAAAAAATATGTTGTAAAAAAAAAAAAAAAATATATCATTTTTTTTTTTTTTTGCAAAATGATTAGATTAGATTTTGAATTTGTATTTGTTTGACTTTGGTATAGATGGACAGGATACCAACTTTAAAAACAATCAAAATGGCAGAAATCTTTTCTTGCTTGTTCTTCAGTCGTTAAACTATAGACTTAACATAGCATTACAAGAGAAAGCCAATTATTAAATTGGATGTTTTAAATTAATTCCTTTTCTACTATTGTAATTTTGGAATTTAAATGATCAAATTGGATTTATTGGATTATTTCCTATCTTTTGGTACTTTCGGTTTTTTGAGTTGTGCAAATCTCAGGAAGATAGTCTCGCATAAATACATACATTTGTCTACTCTCAAATTTTTATGGTATGGATTAAAAGTGATGTATTTTATTTCATTTTATTCCATCTTTAGAAGTTTAAATGACATTTTATTATGCTCGTAATCAGATTTTGGTCTTAAGTGTGCAATTCATTTTAATAGTTGTAACATAATTATTCTTCACATATAGTCACAAAGTTTTAACAGGCATCTTGGCTACTGGAAAGTACACCTAACTCTTTTTTTACATGATTTTGAAATAACATAGTATACAAATTTCATGAATTTTATCCCCCCATTTTTTTGTTGTTGTTCTTTTACAAATTCCAAAAACATTTGGGGGTTCGTGTCCTTTGGTTGAGGAGGATTTGATTGAATTTATGACAGTTTGTGATAATAAAAAAGTCAATAATGACTAAGTCAAAGGTGAAGCTTGGCTTTTAACAGCTAATTAAATTTGCGAAAGCTTAAATTTTTTGCTGGAAACAAACATTTTCTTACTCATGAACGTGACTTGTAGTGTGCATAAAAATATCAACATAATCATAAGTTTTGTGTTGCAGGATATCAAGAATTAATTACATAAGTAACTTGAGAGAGCCCCTCCTTCCTTCCTCGCTAATAACAGACTTTGTAACAAAAATAAACAAAATCGACTGAGGCCGTTAATGACAAAAGAAATTCTCCATTTGAATAAAAGTTGACAGTGTGCTCAACATATCCGACATATCTAATGACAGCATTTTTTATCCAGCTTGTAATAAATATGCACATATGTTTTTAAGAAAGGATGAATAGTTGTTAGAGTTAGTATTTTTGTTCCTAATTTGAAATTGATTTTTATATGTTGTATGTACTTACAGACTAAATTTTCACTGTATACTAATTTTAATTTTTTTTTTAGTAAAGGAAATTGTTTTTGTTTCATAAATATGTAACATGGTTTTAGTATTACTTTTTTTGGAAAATGTGTAGAGAATTTTCATCTTGCACGATTTTTTAAAGTTGCGGAACATATCCCCAAATTTACCGTGTGTTGTATGTAATTTTCCCAATTATTTTTTTGCATGGTTATCTAAGGAACATATCTATTGTGTAAAAAAAGAATTGGTATACTAATTTCTTTTCTACTGATGAGTCATCTTAGTATCTTTCATGCTCAGTTAATAAATATGCTTCATGATACTTTTAAATAGCATTTTGACTTGTCAAGCAAATCAAATGGCCCATTTTTTTATTTTTATCATTATTTATTACTTTCAAAGAGTACATTAATGAACACTTACTTTCAGGTAACAACACTGACTGTAACAGTCATCCTGGTTCCAAAGAGGAAGCCTGTTATGTCTGGGGACCACAGAACTGTTATAAAAGGAGCTCCTAGTCAATATGTGAAATTGAATGTTGGTGGATCTCTTCATTACACGACTATAGGAACACTAACCAAACATGATAGCATGCTACGGGCCATGTTTAGTGGCCGCATGGAAGTTTTGACTGATTCTGAAGGTGAATTCTGAGATCATTTTTAGAAACTGAAGTTCTTATAATACATCGGTTGAACTTTACCATTATTTAAAATTTTTATTGCATACAGTTTAATTGTAACAAGGCCTTTTTTTCATGCTGGATCTTAAATTTATGAGTATAAAATTTGTCTTTCAATTTTGCTGTTAAGTTGCATAATGAATTCTGTCTTAATGATAAGTCAAAGCTTGGATATTGGATTAAACAAATTTTTTAAAAAACTAGAAATAATTATATTTATGCGCTACAATGGTTCATATATTGAACATTTTCTTCGCAATCAATAATATGTTATATTTCAAAATTAAATAGTTTCAATTGTTTTGGTTTGCTGAATAGTTAGTATAAGCCTCTTATAAATGAATCCATGCCCTTTAGGCTTCACCTGGTCTTTCATAAAACGAGTTTAGTCCAGGGGTACTCAACCTTTTTTTTTTGGGGGGGCACATATTTACATATGATTACTTTTTCACGTGGGCCGCAGCATTAGGATTAATGGGAGAGGGGAACGCTATAAGATCAACGACATTTAAAATGCTGAAGATAGATCAAAATGTTAAACTCATAACTCTGGATTTTAAAACTGTATTAAACTATCAAACTCAACTCACAAAAAATAGGTTTTATGCATTTTTTACCCAGCATGCGGTAGTTTTGATTTCCTTTCATCAATAATCCCAAGCCCCTTGTTTACATTATACTATCATAAAATAAAGTTGTCATGTTTTTTGATAATTTGATTTTTTTTTAAATTGCAGGATGGTAGCAAATAGTTTTTACTAAATTCCAAGCTGAAATCAGTATTATTGGTTTAAAATGAGTTCAGACTTGCTTTTGTATTTTTGTTTCAAATTTGTTCTAATACTTTTTGATTTAACGAAAAAAAAATATCTGAACAAATACCTGAATTTATCAAAGAGTACATCAGAAGTATTTAAGAAACACTCTAACAATTTCCTATATTTATCGATACATATAATGTAAAAAAATTTATAAGATACCTTTGTTATCTCTGAATTTTGTAGCATAATCACTGACAAAATATTTAGTTGATTTTGCAAAGATTTATTTAAGAAAGCCAATTGATCCCTCCTTGAAAGAGATCAAGAAAAAGAGTCATTGAAAGCTTAGTGGTATAGTGACAAGCAAAATTACATTTTTTTAAGTATAGCATTTTCCAGACAAATAAAACAAATCTTTTCTTTGTACAAAATAGTCAAGATCCCTATCGTCTCAAAACAACGTAATTCATTAGATATTTTTTGTTTGGAAGACATCAGGGTTAATTAAAAATTAGTTTAATCCATGAAATGGCTCCTGCTTCATTGTTATTTGTTATTACTAACTGTTTCAATTACTAAATAGAAAAAAAGTTATCTCCCTATTTGTACCAGTACGACATCGATAGTAAAATTGATATATTTGATTGCTTGATTGATAGAATTTCTCTCTATATTTTTAATGCATTGTTCTCAAATAAATTAATTTGTTAGTGAAACGGTCCATGATCAGGATACCCAGAATGGTTCAGTGGCCAGGCTGAGTAATTCTATCCATATTAAATTTGGTAAAAAAAAAAAAAAAACCTTATATTTTATTGAAATTACATATTGAACATAATTTATAGCGGCTGCTATTTTGTATAATCTGCAAACTAATTAACATGCTTAATAGTAGCTCAATTGAATACTGAATTTCAGTATAGTTTTTTTTTGTAATTAATATTACCTAAAATATAACCTTGTGCAGCTTTTACTCACTCACTTCTGCCATACTTACATGTACTTACAACTAATAAATAAATAAAAATGGTACGTAAAAAAAGATAATTACATTGGTAGACAAATAATAAGTTAGATATTTGTTCAGTTGTTTTATTCATAATGTTGATTCCTGTTTAAATAAAAAATATTGATGATGTAAATCAAACTGAGACACCTGTTTAGTTTAGAAAGGATTTAGTCATAAAGTTAGCTCCTGTACATGTAATAGAATAAAATATTTTTTCATGTAAAGACTACTTACTGAATTCAGTATTAAAAAGTTACTTAAAGCTTAATTTTTAAAAATTATGTGTTATAAACATGTAGAACAAACATGCCATGAAAACATGATTTTTTTTACATTAGTTAAAACAAAAAATTGCATATCCATTTCATCATTAAGAACTGCTTATATTCGATTTAAAATTATATCTTATGAAAATAAATTCAAATTTATTTTTATTTGAATTTGTTCTTATTTTTATTTGTTTTTAAACTTTTTAAGTTGCCTTTTTCATTCATACTTACTTTTTTGCAGGTTTTTATTCTGTATTTGTAAGCTCTTTTAAATCAGTAATAAAGTACACTTTCATCAATGTAATATATTTTTCATATTATGCCTGATGATTTTAGGAATTAATATATTCTGTATTAGAATATATATGTAGTTATTTTTAACAGGTTGGATATTGATTGATCGCTGTGGTCGTCATTTTGGTACTATTCTCAATTTCTTACGTGATGGTTCAGTTCCTTTACCTGACTCAACTCGAGAAATTTCTGAGCTATTAGCTGAGGCCAAATATTATTTGATTCAGGAACTTATGGAGTGTTGTGAATCTGCTTTGCGAAAAAGAGAAATGGATTTAGAACCTATATGCAGAGTACCATTGATTACATCTTCAAAAGAAGAACAAATGTTAATCAATTCTTCTACTAAGGTAAAAACATTCTATTAATATTCTTTTTTTTTTGAAAAATTTTGCTATGGATAAGTTTTTTGCAGATTTTATAATCTGGATACTGACTTTTGAGTTATTTTGTAAATTCTGGTGCTTTTGAAGGAGAAAAATTTGAAAATAAAATGTATTGCATCTTTACAAGTTTTTTGTTAGATTTTTGAAAATATATATATATGGATGTTAATCAATTTGCCTTCTTAGGTAGAAAAACCTTGTTTTTAATTCCCTTTTAAAAATTGTATTTCTATTGAATTCTTTCCTTCTTATTTGCATATGGTAAATTGTAAGAACTATTCCGAGTTATGTTTATTGTACGTGAATTCCTTAAAAGTTGATGCTTTGAAGAAGAAAAATTTTGAAACAGACTTGCCTACAAGGAAGTATTCTAAAAAAGAGGAATATGATGTATAAATCAAGTAATATAATTCATAGAGAAGGAATTAGTGAAATCTGTATGTTTGATATTGAGATATCAGCTTTTGGATTTCAATGTTTGTTTTAAATATGAGTGTTTGAATTCAATTTAAATGAATGCCTTTTCCAATGAAGTTTTTTTTAAAATAAAGTATTTGCATTAATTAATGCATTACTTGTATAGAATTAAACAAGTATGAGATGGTCTTATCTGAAACCAAATACAATACATAATATTTATATATAAAAAAATTATTGCTGTTTTGTAAGAGAAGTGTGGATCATATCAGAGCACATACATTTATTTTCTAATTTTTTATTAAAGTTTTGTGTTAAATTTATTCTTTAAAGAGAAAGTAGCAAAAAAAAAAAAAACAACACAGTACTTTTTTAAAATTTTGCTAAACTCTTGGTAAACTTTTGCATATGCTTTAAATAGTTTTATGTGAATAACATGCCATCATTCTTGAATTACATCTGTCGAAACATTTATGGAAATTATGTCATATAATCGCATATATGTTATGACTTTTTACTTTGCAAAGGAGTGGGCAGGGTGCTGCATATATGTCCGAAGAAAAGATTTTTGAAAAAAACATTTACTTTAATTTGAAAGCTTTTTACTGCATTCATGCTTGATACATTTTACATTCTAAGCTGTCAACCATTTTTCATGTAATGAACCGGCTACCATTGTGAAATAAACTTGCTATTTTTTATCTTTTATGAGAGACAGGGAAACAACCCTTTTGCAGTTCATCCAGGTATTAAATCACTGGAAAAAAGAAGTGAGGAGATTAAATGTTAAAAAAAATTATCATAAATTGTGTCATAGAGAAACAGGGAAAGAGTTGTATCGATTAAAAGATGATTTATAACTTTGATAGCTATATTTAAGTGTGGCAAGTTTTGCTTGATAATTTGGTCTTTCGATCTAATCTGTGTTTTATTTATGAGGGTTATTTTTAATTTCAATTCTTAATGAACAGTGTAACACATTTTTATGCATGCTTTTCTCTCTAATAAACTGCATAAAATTTATTAAAAATATGTAGTCTTGCTGTATTTTTATGTTATATTAAAAAAAATGTCTGTTTTTAATCTTTTATTTTTCTCCAATTTTAGCCTGTTGTGAAGTTGCTGATTAATCGACACAATAATAAATACTCCTATACAAAGTATGAAAATTTGTTTCTCCAATTAAATATGTTTGCTATTGTTTAACATTAAATGTATTTTTTTCTGTTTTACATTTTATCTAATATTTTATTTTTGGATTAAAATATTAAAAAATCAGAGAAAGATTATTTCACTATCATTTTTTTAAACTGTCTTTTACTTGATTTTATTTCAATTTTGCATTAGGCATATAATAGTAATAATAATATGTATATGAAAAATTCATAATATACATTATTTATTATTAAGTGGTTGCTAAAAATTTATCCAGTTTATTCTACATAAATAAAGATAAAAAGTTTCTTTGTGATTTCTATGTTTTTCTTTGTCTTATTGCCTTAAAGTTATTTTTATATGAATCCATATGCTGATGAACTATAAATAAAATAAAGGAAATTGTTAAGTCTGATGAGCCATTTTAAGGGAAAGCAGATACATTTTCTCAAAAGAATACAAGTTCAAAGATAAAATATGATGTATGAATTGTAGGAATGGCTAGAGACGTAAAATTAGTTCTACAAGGATGGTCTAAGAAGTTTCCGACCTAACAAAGACATTTTTTCTGAAATTTTTTTTTTTATTTTTCAACATAGTCTCCTTGTAACTCTACACACTTCTTCCAGCGATGCTCCCATCTCTGTAACCTGTCCAAATAGTACTCAGCGTTTTTCTCTGCAAAATAATTGTTCATGAAGGTGATTGCCTACTCATTTGATAAAAAATCTTTGTCCTCTGAGCACAATTTTCAGATGAGGGAATAAAAAATCGCTTGAGGCTGTATCTGGTGAGTAAGGCGGTTGATCAAGCAGTTCAAACCGCAATTCATGGATTTTCGCCTTGGCAATCGCTGAGGTGTGAGACAGTGCATTGTCTTGGTGAAACAGGATTTTCTTTTCTGCAAATGTGGCTGTTTATCCGCGAGTTCTACCTTCAGCTTGTCAAGTAATGGTGTGTAGTATGCTCCTGTAATTGTTTTTCCTTTTTGAAGATAATCGATTAAAATAACTCCATGACTATCCCAAAAAACAGTCGCCATCACTTCCCCAGCCAAAAAAAGGTTTTGCTTTTTTTGGAGCTGGTTCCCTCTTTGCAGTGCACCGTTTGGACTGTATTTTTGTTTCAGGCTTATAATGGTGTATCCAAGTTTTACCTACAGTAATTAATTGGCACCAAAGCTTGGATTTATTGCACCTAAACTGCACCTACAAAGCATTGGAAATGTTCATTCAATCATGTTTTTGGTTTAACGTGAGCAAATGCAGCACCAACAGCTTTCTCATACTTAAATATTGTTTTAATATGTGACAAAAACATTCTTTTGACATGTTCATAACCTCCGCTATCTCTCTCACTTTGATTCAGCAGATGTCTAGCACCATTTGGTGAACTTTGGCAATGTTTTTGTTGGTAGTTGCAGTACTTGGACGTCCCAAATGTTCATCTCGCAAGCTCTTATGGCCACGTTTACATTCACCTGCCCAAAATTTCACTGGTAAATGATGGTACAAAGTTCCCATACACAGAATCCAACTCATCTTTGATTTTCTTAGGTGTATTGCCTTTCAAAATTAAATATTTAATGACAGTACGATACTCGATTCTGTCCATCTCAAAAACAAACATTCTCACTCAAGCGACTAAACTCACTCAAGTGACTGTTACATAACAACTGCATGTCCAAAATAGCTGAAACTTTGGTGAGTAACTGTCAACAGATGAACAGTGAAATTCACTAGCTTTTTATTGACAAGTGTTGCCATCTTCACCTTGAGGTCAGAAAGTTTTCAGACCACAATCGTATTTTTAAAATGTATTGAGTGCTATGTTGCTTCCAGCCAAATCATTGTTAACATTATAGTCTGTTGCCATTTGCATTAGTTTCAAAAACTTAACACAAATATTTATTTTAATTTGTGTTCTTACATTTTTAATTTCTTTGATATTCCAAGTACTAATTGTTGAGTACTAAAATCTTTATTGCAGTTAAAATAACATTTTATAAAGAATAAGAGAGTTTAAAATTAGGTTTTTAACATTCTCATAATTCTTCTTTTCTTTTTTTTTTTTGAAACTTTTGTGCAATTTTGATTTTTTTTATTCTTTTATTTCAAGGCTTAAAAATTTAGTTCTTGTAAATAATTATTGATATTCCTTTTAGAAATTTCAGATTTACTTTTCTTGTTTTCTTATATTATTTATACTTGCATAGATTTTGAAATTTAACTGATTTCATTATCTTTTCAGCTCTAATAATTTTTCTTTTTTACAGTACTTCTGATGATAATTTGTTAAAAAATGTTGAATTATTTGACAAACTGTCACTGCGGTTCAGTGGACGTGTGTTGTTTATTAAGGATGTGATTGGAAGTACTGAAATATGTTGTTGGTCCTTTTATGGCCATGGAAGGAAAGTTGCTGAAGTTTGCTGCACTTCTATTGTGTATGCAACTGACAAGAAACATACTAAGGTATACGGATTTGTGTGTGAAGTTATAAAACTTATATTTTAAAATTATTATTTAGTAACTTATAATGAACAAAAGCATGTTTTTTTTTTTGTTTTATAATCTTCCTTCAGGAAATAAGTTTCTCTATTCCTTTTAATTTTATAATTTTTGTAAAATATTTTACAAATTAATGAAAAGATCATAGTAAAGATAGCTGTGTTATTTTATAGTTTAAGCCTGTTTTTGTCTAATTTCAAAGAATAGAACATAAACTCTCTCTGCTCATTTTTTCTCATTAAAAAAATTTTCCTATGTTAAAATTTTGCATTTCGGCTTCACTATTCTATAAAAACTCATTTATTTTACAACTCACTTCTGTTTAAATTTCACCATTTTTCTTATATATAAATTATCTCCCATTCTTTGTCTCCCTTATTATAATTCTGATATTTACAAGTAAAAGGAGAGAAAAAGGAAATTCGAAAACTTCATGGATGTTGTATCACACAAATTAATGTGATTTTGCTTACGAACCTTTTTTAATATTGGAGCAATTTTTTCTTATTTGGAAATTTTTCCAAATTTTAATCTTATGTTATGACATAAGATGAAGATAATTTTAATGTTATTTATTTTATAATATAATAGTGTAACTTTAAGATTTAAAAAAAATCGAGGAATACTTTAAAGTCTCAGAAAATATTAACTTGGTGGGTAATGAGTTTGGGGCTCTTATATTTCCATTCTATGAACAAGTATTATGTATAATAATGCTGATGTGTTTCAAATTCAACTGGGCATTTAAGTTTCACTTAATGTTATCTGAGATAAGTTTTAATTCAAGTTTTGTTTTCTATGTAATCATGATATAAAATCATAAGGTCTGTTTTTATAGCTTATTTGTAGCTCTTTTGTTGTTTCTTATCCTCGAATGATTTGACATATCTCACATTAGCTTCAGAAGGTTGTTGACCACCAAAGATTCTATAATAATAGTCCGATGCATCTTAGAAAATTGATCTGGTGAAGCTGGATGGTCACCGCATTTCTTACAAGTGGGGTGGATTTTTCTGCCACTTTCAAAGGAAAGACATTTCAAGTGGGCCTAGCCAGAGCTGTCTGGGAGCCACTGTCATATTTGATTTCCAGTAGAGAATATCTTTTGTGATTCATTAAAGCAAAAAGAGGATTTTTTAATGGAAATTCTATGTAAAAAAACCTGAGAAAAGTAAAATGGTTATGTAATTCTGATTTTTAAATAATAAAAAAAAAAATCAGAGTTTGTAAATTTTGTAATCATAAAAAAAGCTAATAATAAGTAGATGATTGAGTGCTTAATTTATTAGATGTAATGCTTGATTGAAAATTTTTTTATTAACAATAATATTTTGTATTAAAGGTTGAATTTCCTGAAGCAAGAATCTATGAAGAAACTCTAAATATACTATTGTATGAAAACCGAAATGGGCCGGACATGGATCTAATGCAAGCAACTAGTACTCGAGGTGCTGTTGCAATGGGAACAACTTACACTAGTGATGATGAAGATGACAGGCGTACTCCAGGATCTTCATCAAGGGAAAGTAGGGACAGTTGTCATCTGAATCGGATACGAAACACTAAACAAACTAGTTGACGCTCATGAACTTTTGGTACTTGATAATGGTATATATTGTCTTTTTATAGTCACATAAGTTTTGTAAATTATCAAATATGTTTATTTTAATTTTTTAAAATTTAATATTGTGCTTCTATAAAATTGTTTTGTAGCATGTATTTATATCTTATTTAGCAATTTTTACCGTATTGTGTTAAAACTAAAATTTTCTTTTTGTATTATTGCTATTTTTGAATTAAATTCTTTTAATACTTTATATTTAATTAATAAAACTTTGTAAATGAATCTAATTTCAGAATAAGGCTGTGTTATCAAAGCAAAGAAATTTTTTTTTTTTTTTTTTTTGCATCAGCACTTTCATTTATTATTTTATACTTTCTCTTCTATTTTTCTCCATATTTAATTGTGATACATTTTTGTTATATATTAATTGGGTATAATTACTATCAAAATAAACACATAAGTCAATAATTGATTATAAAGAGCTAATTTTAATCAATGTTTTATTAAGTTAAGTCATTCTTATCATTTTTTTACCTTTCATTTACGATATCAATACCAGAAGAGTACCAAATCTATACCATATATCAGTGTTAAAAAAGTTCATTATTATAAATGAACTTGAACACTTAGTGTAAATGATAAAAAAAATTCAGTTTGTAAATAACTATTCTTTGCTTACAAGATCTGCATTAAAAAGAAAGATACTGAATTTATCATTAAATATATTATATATATATATATTAAATTGCATTGCATATGTAAATTTATATACTATTTAATAAATGATACATATTTTTAATTTGAAATACTCAAGAGTGACTGACTTGATGTCTTACATCAAGCTTTTCATATATAGTAAATGACCTCTTAACAGGGTACTGAATTTTGGAAAATGACTCATTGCAATGAGTTTTTTTTCTTCTAGAGTTTAGATTTATACAATATGCTCTATCCAGTTGAGATCCATGATTATAAAAGTGTTCATTTATAGGTGTTGTTGTCTCATGTAAGAAGTGCTTGTTTTTATTGTTATTTTAGTAGTTAGTAAAAAAGGTTTTCATGGTGATTAGAGATTGCAACATACAGAAATAAATAATGTATTAGTGATACAGAGAAATTAAGATACTCTAGAATATTTTGATGAAAAGCAAAAGCCTTTCTCTTTTGCTTATTTTATGAAATAAGTAAATATGAAAACCACAGACTGGTTTGTTCAGCCATTTTTGTTATCTGATCAAGGTTTCAATCTTATGACGGCTGGTTAAAGAAAAGGCTACTTTTATTCATTGTGATCAGGAAATGTTATTTGTGTGGTTTCTTATGCATTTTGGACTATGTACACTTTTTCTAAATGGAGAAAACCTAATGTTTATAAATATTGGAAATATATGGATTTCAAAAAGTGATGGGGAGGTTACAATGCAACTCACACTCAGTGATAAGACTTTTTTCATTGAAGTGAATGGGACATTTATGGAAAAAATATGTGAACAAATGAAATGTATTTAATATGTGTCTGTTCTTCTCTTGAATGTGGACATTCATTGTACCAAGCAATTAATATTGTGCGTCATTTTTTGTAGTTACAGTAAAGTAGTACAATATATATCTTAAATAACTGCTTCAGGATATTACAATAGAAGTATATAAAAAATATGTGTTTAAATAAGATCTCTATTAAAATATCTTGGAATGAATTATTCATTCATTGTGTCAGTGACTTTAGCTTTGAAATGAATTGTGATATATTAAACTGCAGCATGAATATAATTGTATAAATGTTTGTATTGTATAATAGAATTAATTTTTCAGCCTTTAATAAATGTAAATAATGGATTTTATAAAAAGATTTTTTGCAAAACTATAAAAAAATTCTTGTAATACTTAGCTTCTGTAATTAAAAAATATATATTCCAGATCTTTTTCTTTTTTAAAAAAAGTTACAATCTGAATTATAGCAGCTCTGAACATAAAAAAGATTAGTACTTGTTCTCCCTCATTACAATTCACTAATTAAAAAAAAAGAGTACATTTTTACTGAAATGTTTTTAAAATGATTAATTTGTATGCAGTATACAAACTGAATCACTAGCCAATTGCATTGCAATTTAATTTTAATTGACCTCAAAACAGGAAGTGCACCCCATTATAGGTTTCAGTTTTGCTGTGTGATTAAAACTACCAGCTATTATTAATTTACCAATCTATAATAAATAAATTTTTATGTATTAAAATATTTAGAGAAAAAAATTAACTAAATATTTCATATGTATAGGCTTCATTAAATATGTTATGATGCAAAAAGGATGTATATGATATTACCATGTGTAGATAAAGTTATTGTAAGAAATTTGTATAACGAGGCTGAGTTTAAAATATGAACTTGAATTATTTGCTACATTTGAGAAGGGCGGGGTAATTAATAAAGGGAAAAAAGTTGCACACATCTTCTTATAAGAATCCAGTGCATGTTGTAACAGTTGTATATTGGATAAATGTTAGTTGTGGTATACTTAAGATGAGTTTTCTCTTGGATAAAATAAAATAATTTTCTATAATGTTGCACAGATATTTAAATATCTCTATGGTAAATGTCAAACTCTGTTTATTTAAGTAGCTGTGAATGTTCATTAAAATGTGTGCAATATCAAATAAAATTAATTTAAGTCAATTTTGCTTAATGTTAATTTGTGTATTCAAATATTTAAGAAAACTTGCAAGAATACTAAATGTTATTGTAAATGTGTGTAACGCATGCATGTGTGCTGAATTGTGTTTAGATGTAATAAAGACTATTGCTTCAGATGTCTTATGATTCACTTCTATCTAGATATATATTAAATGCAAAAGTTTGTGAAGATGTTTGGCCGTGTCTTTCACGTAAAAACAACTGAATGGATTTTAATGAAACTTTACAGTAATATAGCTTATACATCAGAATAACACATGTGCTATAATTTATAAAGATATTGTGTGAAGTGTCCCAAAATATAACGATATTTGTCAAGTAAGTAGGGAAAAATTCTGGGGTGCGCTGCAAAAAAGCCCACAACAGCATATATCTATCTTTTGTTTGTGAAGAAACCCTTTTTGTTTTGGCTACGCAAGGTGCTTGCTTCTAATTAATTCTTTTTATCAGTATAATCCCTAATTTTTTTTATTTCAGAATAAAACTAAGTTTTGAAGGGAGAGGTTGTTATAAATCTCTCTTTATTTGAATGTTTTTTTATGATTTTATTATGTACATTTGGTAGTAAGAAATTAATCTTTTTTCAAAACAAATGCTTTTATCGGTTCTGGTACTTAAAGTAAATAAACTTTCTCTTTCACTCTACATCATTTTTGACTAATTTTCAAAATTTGTTTGTGGTTAGTAGTTAATTATAACGCTATAATTTTAATTGAATAGGCAGATATTGCGCTTTTAAGTATAAAAATAATCATAACTACTATACTGTATTTTTTGGAGTGTGTGAGTGATTGAATATTAACATCGCACTGTTGAGCTACACGAGGGCTTTTGGCAACGTATCACGTAATTTTGAACCATGGTCAAGTGACGTGGACGACACCTGAGCTGGCATCCCCTTCTCCTAACTACCACACCACACCAACTTAGAAGGAATATTCTACCAATACTTAGCAGGAATATTCTTTGAAATCCACTCTTCCAAGATATATGGCAGCACGAGTTCTATGATGAGTATTTTAGCGGGGAAGGCGAATAGTTTTGTTGCAGATATTATGTTTTCAGCGGATTGCAAAGATTATTTTTGTCACAAAAAATAGTTAATGTCAAAATTTAAGTGTCTTATGTTTTTGTATGTTAATGAAGACCTTAGAAAACCATTTGACTATTTTAAGTGAACGGTGTATATAATTAATTTTACAGTGGAATATCTTTAATTAATTTATTAGCTCTAACAGATTAAATTTCCCAAAATGGAGTATTTTGTTTATGTATATTCTTTAATTTTCAATGTAGTGATCCCAAAAAAAATATTGTATGAAAAAAAGTGCAGTAAATCATAATGCGGTTGATAAAGTATTAACATGCATCGCTCCCCTAACATTTGCCAACTTTACTCTATGGTTAATGTTTCCCTATGTTTTTCACTGAATCGCCCTTATAATTTAAGAAACGGCGTTGCTTGCGAATATTACAATTTTAACATAAAATAAATACAACAGAAAGTAATATTAATGTATTACACTTTCAGATATAAATTATTTACACTATTTTAAGCGTTTATTACACAAAACTTTTAACAATGTGTTACTTTTGCTGAACAGAGATCAGCTTAGGGAAGTATTTTCAAAAATCGACTTGCAAGAGTGTTGCGGGGAGTTATAAATAAAAAAAAAAATTATCAGCTATTAGATCTACATACTTAAACTTTAACAATGGTGTTTTCTTCTTTTTTTTGTTTAGCTGAGATATGCAAAAAGCTTTTACTTAATTTGCAATTCACGTAAAATTAACTCATTAAAAACTATCCTTCAATCTGTGTTTAATTTTTCAGTTCACCCGTGCGAAGAACGGGTATACCAGCTAGTATAGTATAAAGCAGGGATGGTCAAGATCTAAGACACGTTCATGGAACGCCGATGCCAGCTAGACTGAAGAATATGCTTTTTGACAATTGATGTGATTGTTTATTAAAGCAAATGATTCGATAAATGTGTAGACGACACTTGTACCTTCATTAGAAGTGAATGATGACACTTAAGTTAGGAAGTGATCATCGTAATGCCAGCTATAGAAATGAGTTTTCCCCCGCACGCCGATTGAAGGCGAGAATAAATGTTGACGATCAGCTTTTTCTGCTATACACGGTATTGGGTAACCCCCCAATCAATCGGCAGCGAACAAATGTAAGTACATACATTAGTTTCAGATTCATTAGTTCATCTATATTCTGTGCATTGAATATACATCCCAAGGTCTAGCAGTTGCTCAGTTTTTCAAGCAATCAATTTGACAATTTTGTGTTACTTGTGATTTTGTTGTAAAAGTAGTAATCTAATATTTTAAGAGGGATACAATGTTGGAAACATACAATTTTAATACAGAATGGCCATACCTACACCACTGGGTGGATTACAACACTTAAAAACATTAAAAGTACCCATACCCCAGAAAAGTCCGCCCACCCTTGGTGTAAAGAATGTATTTACTAAATGCATTTCTGTAAAATGTTCATTTTTTGTGAGCTGCGATTATCAGATCAGATTCATTATTAGTTGTTCACAGTATTCTAAATTGAGGCAATACCATGCAGTGTTATTTCCCTCCAGTCTTAATTCCACTAAAGACCTGCTGTGTGCAAAATGGCTGATGCACATTGACTCTGGCAAGGCTCACAAAGTGTCATCCCTTTCATTTCACCAAAATTAAAGATCATAAGGTCTTGTAAATAGTCCCCATGTTGCTTTAAAACGCTATGACATTTGTAAAAAATGTCATAGCGTTTTAAGACCTTTGAATCTCAGTACAATATCTAAGTTGCTTTTAATAAATAATACACTTAAACTTCAAGTGAAATAAACAAAAATTCAGAATCATTAATAAAACATGAATTGTTGAAAAGTTATGAAGGAAATTTCAATGTAGAGCTACATCCCGATTTTTCAGTTGGAAAATCGCATGGACTAGTCTATTTCATTATCCGAGTCCCTTGTGCTAAGATATTACAACTAAGTTAATTAAATATAAGAGACATTACAATAGTTACATTCCACATCAATTTTACTGTGCCGAAATGAAATCTATAGCTATATACCGGTTGGCCATAATTAAACGATCCTACTTCAAAATTATTTACATACGAAACTATTGTTCAGAAAGTTGTAAAATTATGTGTACGACATAAAGGGATGGGAATTTGTTTGAGCTAATTAAAAAAAAAAAGTTCAAAATTTCGCTACTAGAGGGCGTTTTTGAATAAAGGCCCCATTTATTACCGGTTTTTTATTTGTATTTTATCGCTTTTTTATCCACAGGACACAAAAACTGATAATAAAAACACAATCTCTAAAACGAATTGCAAACTTTAATTAAACTTCTTGCATGAGTAATTTTCAAAGAATTTACACGAAGGAAGACGAAAATATGCAAATTTTTTCGACGTCACACAGCAACTGTAATGAACGCAATAAACTTTCACGGGAGATTAGTTTATTTTCAGGTATTGCTAATCAGAATGTCATTACGTTAACCAGATCGAGCGTTGTTAGTAAAGTTATTCTATAAAAACGATAATTCCGCAATAGTTGCTCTAGAGAAATTTCAGACTTTAAAAGGTATGCGAAAAGGTCCATTGACAGCTATAAATCTTCGATTAATGGTAACCAAATTTGAAGAAATAGGATTGTTGAAT
The DNA here is from genome assembly GCA_019973935.1 of Trichonephila clavipes. NCBI lineage: Eukaryota > Metazoa > Arthropoda > Arachnida > Araneae > Nephilidae > Trichonephila > Trichonephila clavipes. The sequence goes on from BMAU01001043.1 coordinate 92,090, forward strand.
GTTCGTTCTGGAAGAGGAAGAAAACCTGTTTCTACGGAAGCAATAGAGAAAGTTGCACTTAGGTGGAAGAGGACAAAGCATCCAACGTGCAGGCTAGTACAAGTGTTCGCCGTGTAGCAGAAGCATTGGATCTGCCTCATTCAACTGTTTAGAAGATCATGCGAAACATTCTCCGTTACTATTCATACAAGCTTCAACTTGTGCAGGAATTGCTTCCACATGATTTCGAGACTCGACATCTGTTCTCACTGCAGTTTCTTGCTCATTTGGAAGTTGATCCAGAATGGCCTTGGAATATCCTCTGGACAGACGAAGCACACTTTCATTTGGACGGTTCACAACTGTCGAATTTGGGAATCAGACAATCTGCATTCCACCTTACAAGTTCCGATACACTCACCAAAAGTAACGGTGTGGGTTTTCCGCGTCTTTTATTCTTGGCCCGTATTTTTTCGAGGAATTAGGTGCTGGAGGTCCAGTAACATGTTCTATCACTGGACAGCGATATGCATCATTATTACGGAATAAAATTATTCCGAATCTGCAAGCACGTCAGTGCCTTTCATGCATAATTTTTATGCAAGATGGAGCTCCTCCACACATTACACGTTGTGTTAAGAACGTTCTTAAACATCACTTCGCAGCAGAACATGTGATCAGCCGCCAATTTCTTCATCTGTGGCCTCCCCGATCGCCTGACCTCAATCCATGCGATTTTTGGCTTTGGGGCTATTTAAGACAGCTGGTAAGTTGTGATCAACCAAGAACTTTACCTGATCTCAAAGACAGTATTTCACGACATGTTCTTAACATTTCCCAGAACACACTGCGGTCAACGGGGGAACATGTTATCTTACGATTTCAAATAGTAGCTGAAAATGGTCCTCATGTTGAGCCTTTATTGTTGTAACAAAATTTGTAATCTGTTATAAATGTATGCTAAATATGATCTCCATTAAAAACGCCCTCTAATGGCAAAATTTTGAACTGATTTATTTATTCGCTCAAACAAATTCCCATCTCTTCTTTATGTAGTACACAGAATTTTACAACTTTCTGAACAATAGTTTCGTCTGTATACAATTTTGAAGTAGGATCATTTAATTATGGACACCCAGTATTTAATTGGTACATATATAGCATTGTATCATTATGTTTGACCAAGGAATTAAAATGGATAACTAGAGCACCTATTAATTGTTAACTGTTTTTTTTTCATGTATTAAATACTGGGCAGTTATTTTCTTATAGAATAGATGAAAACATATTTGAAAAACATCAAATTAAATGACTATTATTCCTGCTTCAATAATTCTTGCCATTTGAGATAACTATATAATAATAAGATTATCAATTCTTTTGAAAAAGTAAGGCGCATGTGTACAAGCCCATTATCTAATTTTTACCAAACCAGAAAAATATTCAATGTGATATTTTACCAATAATGGGAAACATGAAATATAACACTTTTTCCTATTCTACTTGTTGCCATAATATGTAGCATTATCAAATGTATGGAATCCTAGCAAAAAAGTTAAGACACAATATGGCATAAATCAGGATGTAGAGATTGATGAAAGTATTTACAAAAGGTGAAAAACAAGCCACAATGGATATCTGGAATAATTTGTACAAAGAGAGAACTAGAGTGTTTCTTTAAGAATAGTCACTTTTTGAAAGCAATTAAAGAAAAATTATTTTAAGTTTCACAATGAAGTTGCATTTGGTGTTATCTTAAAGGGAATTCTTAGCCATTGAAATAACTGGTGTAAGTTCAGCTAGAAGTGGAGTAAACTTAATTTTACACATATCCAAAAGTTGGTGTAAAAAAAAGATAAATAGCTGTTTATAATGAGAACAATTTTGTGCTTCAAAATTTAATCTATTATAATTAATATTTTGGAGTATGCTTTGAAACAAATAATATTATGATCTCTCTATATATAAATGAACTATAATATAAAATTCAGACGGTTATCATATTGCACCTTGAAAATTTCGAGGTATTTTATAAATTTTTTAAGCAAGAAAAAAAATATATTAATTCAAATAGAAACTGATAGTATAAAATATGCTGCTCTATAGGATAAAGCACCATCAATATGTAGGGTTTGTCAGATTCTTTAATATTATGTAAAAATATAAAAATCCACAAAACTTTTGTTTTAAGATTTCATATAAGACTAAATACACTAACAATAAGTGGAGAAGCAATAATGGTGAATATATGAATTATAACAAACATTACTTTTCAAATAACTACACATACATAAATCAAATTATTCAAATAGAAGTTTATAAATAATTTTAAAATATTTTATCAATGACAAAAGTGAAAAGATTCAAAAATTACATTTGTTCACAAGCCCATAATACAATATGTACATATGATTCATCTATATGCAGGCAGTGTTAATTTAAATAGTATCCTTAGTAAAATAACATTTTGTAGAAGTCATGTTTTGGGTTTTTTTAGTTGAAACAAACCAAACATCTGTTTTACAGTAACTTTTAAAATAAATTTTTTGTAGATAACAATTCTGCAAGAGTAGAACAAGAGAACAGAAAAGTAGTATTGTACGAGTAAACACATTGCAAAAGATTTTAAAAGTAGGTTAATATCTGCATAATAGACAGTTTTTTAAAAAATATATAATAGTTAACAAAAAATTTCAATCTCAAAACATTGCTATAAAGAAATTTTGAAAAGTAAAATAATTTTAGACATTTTTAAAACATTGTTTGTTCAAAAAGAAAGAAGTGTAATGATAGCAAAACAAGCTTGACTATATCAGATGAGATTTCTTATCCTGCTGTATATAGGTGTTAAATAGGACATGATGCACAATTTATTAATAAAACATTACATACACATACATAAAATGCTTCACAATTTTATTCATCACATTTAAATACTTAAGGAAATTTTATTTTCAAATCACTTAAATATCAAGCAAAATAAAATATTCACAAAATTTACTTATTTCTTTTACACAAAACAAAATTTCCCAACATAAGATTTTTTTAATAAATTAATCCATTTTGTAAAATGAATAGCACATTGTTGCTGGACATCACAAGCAAATTCAGAAAAACGATCTAACTCAGTTTACATTATTGCATACTATTTACATAAAAAAAGGTTTTGCAATATTAAAAGAATTATACTGACTTTCTATACCAATCCTAATATCACATAGTTCACTTTTTCCATCATATGAAAAATAAAAAAAATTCAAAATTTTAAAATGAAATTTCAATAGTGCAAAGTCACATGGAAAAGAAGTGATTAGAGTTCATTTACACAATTAAGTTATAATTATCCAGGATTATTAGAATACCATAAAATAATTCATCCCCCAGCTCTTTATTAGTAATGCTATTGGCACTGTCAATTTTTGAATGAAGGCCATGGCAAAATTGACTTTGTAGTTTTCAGTAAATTGGATTAATTTGAAGAAAAACAACTATAAGTTTCGTCAAAGGTGCACAGCTTTTCAGCGAGCACATAAAAATCAAGTATTAAGCAGTGTTCAAAATGCACCATTTATTGAATAAATAAAAATAATATTTAATATAATTTATTGTGTATCTCAGTGGACCCTAATGATTCAGCAACAAAAAATGATAGGCTCACCAATTTGGCAAGATAAATATGCTAAGGTGGCAACTTTACCCCCAGAAACAAGTACAGTACAGTCCCGCTAATCCGAACGGCTCTGTGGAAAAAATTGTATAATTTTAAGGACGAAAATCGGTGAATATTTCAATATAAAACAGTATAAATCTTAATTCAAAACAGTTCTTTATTTAATATTCACGCACTGTACATCAAGTTATGGTACAAATTTTAAAATGGAATAAACTACAGAACAGAACCACTAATGTTTAGTATGAAAAATTGTACAACATAACCCGTACTCCCAGTTCAAATAGTGATTTCGCTGTTACTCCGGCTAATCCGAACAGGGGTCGGTCCGATATTGTTCGGATTATCGGGACTGTACTGTAATATATATATATATATAAAATTAAGTCAATTCATGCTTCGGTTATGAAAGAAACATTTTATTTTAGTTAGTACTTTTTATTAAATAATTACAATATAAATATGTATATACATATGACAGAATCACAATATTAAGTGGCAGAACACCTTTTAAATTAACATTAAAAACTTTTTAACCACATTAAATTAGTAATTACATTTTTTAATAAAAGTTGAATATAATAAGTTAGAATTTATCTTATAGCCGTGTAAAATGAATGTTGATGTCTAACAAAGGTCGTCTATTTAGGTTAAGTCTTCATTATAAATTTAACAAAAACTCTTATCCAATGGTGCTGCTATCCAGAAGAATAATATCGACTGAAATAAATCTTAAAAACTATAATTAATGAATTAATAGTTGAAAAAACTGTATTAACATTAAGTGTCATCCAATAAATTTAAAAAAATGTATTTGAACATAAATGGATGAATAATAAGTATTTTATTAGTGAACGATTGAAAATTTGATCAAGAGAAAAATAAATATATAGGGAGAGTGTGAATTAATAGTAGGAATTGAAAAAGAATGTTTTCCTATTATAGACCAGTTTCATACCGTTTTTTTCTCCCAGTGATCATTTTATTTTCTTTCATTTGATAAAATCTTTAACATTATTTGGTAAAATCCATCAATAATGAACATCACTACCTATTATAAAATAATCTGGTCAGCAAAACCATAAGGAGGAGGAAATGAAAACCCTCTGTTGGTCAAAAATACTGGGAAAGCCTAAGGGTAGAAGTTCATCTTTGCTTACAGGCCTTAGCTGAGCATAATAAAATGGCCTTCACGCCTTGGGTAACCTTTCCAGATTATGTTTCCAACGTACTCTGCCCAGGAATATGCCCTTACCAACAATAAGCCCACTTTAAGACAACTGCAGGACTTTAATATCTGATCCCCTTATTATTATAGATTTTTTGATGGTCAACAGCCTTCTAGAGCTGATTCAACATACGTCAGATCTTTCAAGGACAAAAAACAAATAAACTAGTTTTGCCTTGAAATAGTTTTGTGTTTGAAAATTGCACTGTTGGAGATTTTACATTGTAAAATCAGCAGGTTTAACAGGGATTTTAATACACACTGTAATTTAGTCTCTTCCGGTTTTTCTCATTAAAAACATTTTAATTGATAATTTGATATCTTTTCTCATCTACAAATTCTTCATGTGAAAAAATTTTCCTTTTTTTAAAGGAGAATTTGGTACTTAGCCCATCATTTATTTTAGTCAAATAAACTGTACCCAAAAAGCTGTAATATTTATAAACCAATGGTAAAATCCTCCTGTACATAATCACACAAATATAATAACCTTGTTTGTAAGTTAGGGACATTCTTTGTAAAAACTTAGTGCAAACTCTTCACAATCTTTGCCAATATACTGGTCATAGCTACTGAAAGTTCACTATTCAAAAATGAATATAAGAATGATATAAGCAAAAATGCATGGAAAAGCAAATGAAATTTCTTCCTTCTCCCTAAAAAAATAATAAAATGAACCAATATTTAATACAGGCAAATTTTATACAGTTCAGCCTAGTGGAACCATATAACAAAACAATCGAAAACATTTCTTCACATTTAAACAGAAAAATAGTTTAATCCTTTTTAGAAAAATTTATTTGCCATAAGCAAGATTATTGTTTTTTCATAAAAGACAAACTGGAGTGAACACTTGAAAGGGTAAATCAATGTCATCATCATGTAAACATTACCTACCTTCATTTGCCTAAACTACACCTTCATTCATCAGAATGGACAAGTCTTATAAATCAATGACATCACAAAGCAAAAAATTACAAAATTAATTTGCCTAAACTACACCTTCATTAATCAGAATGGACATGTCTTAGATGAAAATTGACAACATAATCAGCATTAGTCCTTTGAACACTGATTGCAAAAGGATCATAAGGATGAAATGTAAAGGCAACCAATCGTCTAGCAGAAACTGGATGGTTATTAGGATAAAGTCCAGCAAAAATTTTAAATCTTAACAATCCAGTATCTCTGGTATAAAACCGAATAGGTTGATCACCACAGGTTTTTGGTCTTTCCATTACCGATATCCATTTGTCATCATAACTAAATAATTCCAAATCCAAATAGGGACTTACACTATATGACTGTGAACTAATTGGCAGCTGAGAAAGAAGGCGTTTCACAGCTTCAGTCTGACCACCAAATCGAGCATTTATTATAGTTTGTAGGAATTGGAGCTGTAAAGTTTTAGCATAAACATTGTTAGATGGGGAACAGGACAATTGAAAGGGTGCATGTAAAGCAGTGTTTCGAAAATAATCACAGAAGTTCTCAAAAATTGACAAAAGCTTGTCGGATGAATTTTCATAAACAGCCAGAACTTCAGTTGTAACCATGTTGTAAAATACAAAAAAAGATGGCTGTGCATTGGGATCTGGTAGACGGAGAGTAATGACATCTTCACTGGCATATTTGATGAGAAGATGTGATTTATCAATTAATTGCATTTTCCACATTCTAAGATGTGAGAAATGATCAAAATTTTGGTAAAAATCACACAGTGGTTTGCAAGAATTGTTTATTCGGCAGTTAGCAACAGCTTTCCTGTACAAAAATACAAGAATTCTGTGTTTCAGAGCATTAATTGGGGTTTCACGATACGGTCGAAAAGGAGTTTTAGAAGTTTCCCATTCTGGATATTTGACACTAGACAAATAAAACTCATCATCTTCATAGCAAAAGCGGCCTATGTTGCGAACATTCACAAAAGACCCACTGTCTGTAACCTGATAGACGTGAATAGTCTGATGCTGCACTGATAAAACACAGAGAAAATCATGATACAAATACAAGCCTTGGTTATGAGATAGAAATATTTTATCTGTTTTAAATTTGCGTCTATCACAAAGAATACCATTTTTCATATCGATGAGATACAAAGTATAATTTTCTAAATAGGATCTTGGATTTGGAGATACTGATTCATTATTTCGATAAATTTCAAAAAATGGAGGCATATTGTCATCATTTATATATGCAGCTGAACCCACAATAAGGTAATTACCATCATCTGTAAACAAGCTACATTCTCTATTCAGTTGTTCATCGTTTAAGGATAAATTTACAGTATGCTTCAAACAAAAGAATTTTTCAAATATTTTTGTGCGTATATTTTGATACTCAGGATCACTTGTAGAAGTATGCTGACCCGAAACTTTACTAAGTAGAGTTTCACCAGCAGTAGCTCCTTTATATTCATAAATTTCAACAGAAGTTTGATCTAATGAAAAAGCAACGAAATGTTTCCCATCAGGAGAAAATTTTCGAAGATAACCTCGCGGTTTTTCAACATCAACAACGGTGAAATTTGGTACAACGTTTTGATGAAACAATCTTACGGCATAATGGGCAGAGACCGATGGTTTCACAAAATGGGTTTCTCGTTTTATTAGTCTAGCGACGATATTCTGATTGGGTATTTTTCGGCGATAAATTATGTTTCTGTTTTGACACGCATTGCCTTCATCTGCTATCGGGGGTTGTAAAGTACAATAATCATGTTTCGTGACATTACTATCCGATGGCTTGCATTTTTTGACAGTAATTGGCACTTCACGATAACCTAGACTAGCTAGGGTGTTCATATTCGTTTTTACAGTGGACATAACAACTGTAAAGAGCAATTTAAATAACGTGCTCTCTCTTGCGAAAGTCATACATATTACTTTCGTCGTTTTAAGCCAGAACACACACACAAAAAAAGAACAATCTATTATTAAGAGAAGAAAAAAATTCCCAAAACTTGTTCACTTACAACCTGATCATCAAATCTGAAGTTTTAGGAAAACACGTTTTAAGTTATACAGTCTCAGTTAATTTTTCAAATTAATGTAGGAAAATTTTAAAAATATATAAATATATATGTTGGAAACCATTGATCAAAATTTTTTTCTGATAAATTTAATGTCTTAATTTCTTAAAAATTTATCTTCTAAAAATTTGAAAATTCAAAAAATACTTATATAAGGCTTTGTTTTGGAGGACTAAGTCAGTTGCCTAAGCGCAGCATGTCTAATGTAAATCAAACAATCAGACATTCTGCCCTCAAGTCGTAACGAAAATAAATCAAATAAATCGTGTACGGTACAACCAAGCATAAACCTTCTTGAATATAAATCTGTTTGAAAAAATATTCACTAAAACGGTTTCTCTGGAAGAATGTCTTCTAACACAATTTCGGCTTTAGAATTAGATGATCGCTTGATACAAAAGAACTTTCTATTTGCGACCAAAGATACAAGAAGTGATTTAAACTTCTTTTTTGGTGATTTTATCTCCCATTATATAAAGAAAAACCATGCTGTTGTTATCGTTAATTTGACGCAATCGAACAGTCATTATACTCATTTATTAGTAAAGTCAGGTGTAAATATCAAAATCGTACGTGATCGTCAAAAAGTAGTTTTCATTGATGCAATGTTAGAAGCTGGAAACTTAATTGATTCCGTTACTCAATGTGAAAGCACAAACTTATTTAATTCACTGACTAAAGACTGCCATGACACAAATTGTTTGAAATCTTTGTATGAATGTATAAAAAAAGCAGTTGAAAATATTTGTACTACAAATCCAGATGGTTTTGTTATCTTCATTGATGAAATCAATTTATTAATAAATCTTGGTTCGTCTCTTCGAGCTATTCATCCTTTTATACAGCAGTTGTACACCTTTTGTGTTAAAAACTCAGATATTCCTGGCAATTTACTAATTGGCAGTGTTTTCGATGAAAATGACCATGAGAATAAGAAATTAGTTTCTTATCTCAATCATTTAGCTGATGTTAAAATTCAAGTAGAAGGATTAAAAACTGGTTTTAGCAAAGATACAAATGGAAAAGTAAGTAATGATGATCTACTATGGTAAAATAATAAGAATTCTAAATTGGCTTAAAACTTCTCTGTTTCTAATTTAGTATATGAAATCAAATATATACTTACATTTGTTCACTCTGTGCAGATTTATGGGAGTTTTTTTTCCTGCCCTTTGAATCTTAAATTGGTTTACTGTTGTTAAATACAGAATGCGAAGAAATCTTTTTATTAGTTGTATTTTCTGGCTACAGTAGCCAAAAGTTCAGGCAGGTTGCGGATGGCATTGTTTGTCAAGGTCATATGTTCAAGTCCTGATTACACTTGCTGTGTAGCAGGGTTATTGTGAAATATGCTGTGATTCAAAGTTCTCACATTGATATTGTGTGGAGGTAGTGGTTACCTGTTTAAGTGTCGTTGTCATCACTTCAACAATAGATTATTTTTCTGTACTCTCCCTACATCTAATGCAAGAACAATAATTATCCAAGTTTATGATAGAGTCCAATAAAATAGGATTTAATGATAAAATCTTTTGCTATAGCAAATTATTTTAATTTGATGAATGATATATTTTTATATTTGTAAAAAATATAGCTGGCATTATTTTATAACTGACTATTCTCATGGCTCATTACCACTGGCGTAGCTATTTCTGAATGGGCCCCGTATCAAAATTCCTTCATTTGCCCTTTTTTAAAAATGAAAACCCTGTAGAGTGTCACATGTGGGGCCCCCGTATAATTGATATGGCAGTAGCTATCCCCTGCTCATTATTTAATTGTTTTAAATTAAAATGAGGAAAATTATGCAAGAAATTCCCAGGGATTTTTGGTGCATTGCATAATTTATCATTTATATTTTCGACCAGAAAGGAATATTCAATTATTATTATTTTGCATTTAAATATTGTTTTTATTTTGGTGCTTTTAAATGAGCCAATATAATTTTTGTACATAATTTGTATATGAAATATTCATATGTTTTCATGTAAATACATAAAATGCTCAGTCTGAGCTAGAATTGAAGAACGATTCATATTATCTGCTCAACCTTTCATAAGCCAGCATCTTACACTTTTATGTATGTAAAAACAATATCAATTTATAACACAATAGTTAAAAAAATTTTCATAAGAAAGTTTATATGTATCATTAGGAATCATAAATTTTGTAATCTTAAGTATTTATAAAATATAGGTTATCCATTTTGGATTCATTTAAAAGCATGAAACCTGTATTATTATTATAGAAACATGCTTATAAAAATGTTTTATATATTGACAGTGCCTGTTTTAAGACACAAAAAAAGGGGCGCAAAATTGTTCATCATGTAACAAAACTCGAGAAAGGGAAGTTTTTTTTTATTTTTACTAAAAGTGTTTGCAGTTCAGTTGTTGATTAAAATATGTGACCGGAATATGAATATTACATCCTAACAGTATGCAGTTTTTAAATCAATTGTATTATATATTTCAACATAATTTGCTTCTAAATATTTTATATTTGTTTTTCATTATATTGATTATGTATTTTTTACTTTTAGATCATTTTCTAACTTTTTTTTTCATACTTTTTTCTTTATAGGTCACTTTTGAAATAAAAAATAAAGGGCAGTGTACTTCAACCAAACAAAAACTTTTCTTCAAAATTAGTGATAAAGGTGCTAAATTATTGCCATTAGGAATATAAAAGTTGCATTTATTTTTTAAACATGTATATATGTTTTATACTATTAAAAATATGGTATATTAAATGTGTTGGTTGTTTGTGTTATCTTTTAATACTATTAATATATTGCAAATATACTAGACTGAAGTAACAATTTTTTAGGCACTGTTTTAGAAAGTGGAGAATAAATTATATTATGTAAATTGTTTCTGAATTAAGATAACTATGCTAATCTCTACTGTATTATAAATTGACATATTGATTCTAGGAGGCCCCCAAGTACGATTTGTGGCCCAAAACCTGACTTTGTGCAGGGAGGCTCTAATATTCTGTTACGCCACTACATGAGCCTCTGAAGGCCCTCCGTGTAGAGGGATTGATGCACGTTAAGTCTGTCGGGGCAAAGTCTTCCCATTGGCGTGGTGTCGTAGTTTGTATATAGGGGATGCAAGCTCAAGTGTTGTCCTTGTCACTTGAACTTGGTACAAAATTACAAGGTCCGTTGCCAATAGCCCTAGTGTTGCTTTGTATAGTGCGACGTTATTAAAACGCACTCATCCGGGTAATTTTTTAATCACCTCCTTGTATACACTCACCACTGGCTCACACAAGGAAGGGTCCCCAAGGACCGACCCCCCATATCCCTTTGAATTTTTTTCGATTGATTATAATCCTATGTATATGGTATGTAAAATTTAAAAAAATTATTTGTGATTAAAATAATTAATTTTATTAATAATGCTAATTATGAATTCAGTTCTTTCCTTTTACTGTTTTTTGTTCCCAAAAAATCAATAAAATCAAAAGAATACGTTCGGCGTTCTATTGGAGCATAATATGAGAATGTTGGACTTTCGACCCTGGATCACCCCCCCTTGAAAAATTTCTGTGTGTGCCACTGATACACACACACGTGCATATATATATTTATGAAACATAGGAGCATTAGCGAGTAAAAAAGTGTTTCATTTTTGAAAATTTTTCTCTAACAACGAGAAAACATTTTTGCAGAAACAAATATTTGAACTAATAAAATGTGTAATGTAATTTTATACAGTTTTGATAGTAAAAGTCGCTGTCTACTGAAACTAATTTTTATCATTTTTGTGAACAGTTTTTTTATTCTCTTTTCAAAATAAGAAGTTCGCTGATGTAACAAACATACATGAAAAAGAAGTGAAATATAATATAAACAAGTGAAAAAGGCAACCTATTTTTAATAAAAAAAGTAATCATTTGCTGAACTAATCGTATTTTTAGGTAGTAATTTAAGATGTTTGGGATAATTTTATATACTACATAAAAGAGATTAACAAATCTGTTTTTTTGAGTTTCCAATAAGTTTTTTCACAGGCAAAAATGAAATACGGAAAACATGAAAGGGAAAAAACTTGTAAAGTAATTGTATAATGTTTTTTTTTTTTTTTTTTTTTTTAACTTCATAGAGTTTGAAGTCTAATGATAAATAATGAGATTCTTTATTATGACAATTATACAATACAGCTTATCAAACTAAATTGTTTCATTTTTCTGAAAATTTTTATTCAGAAACCTATGAAATATTTCTCCATTATTTTAAAAATACTTTGATTAGCTTCAGAATTAGCTTGGAAATATATCTTATAGCTTATCCTCTGCTGTGAGAAACTGAAAATTCCGGGTGCTGGTGGGGCACTGCATCTAATTGAATCTTTAGTCATTAAGAAACATTTGTAACACTCATTAATTACAGGGGGGAACTTACTGTTTTCAAAATTATTTTCTGAAATATTATTAGGTGTGAATTTGGTATTTCATTTAGCAGACCTTATTTCCTTATATTGTTCTCTGTATGTTTAATGTCTGTTTTCTTTTATATTGAAACTTGAAGGGTTCGAGGCGGGAGTATATGTTAAATCATGAAATTTGATATGTTTACACATCTTTCACCATTAACTTTCTCCCCATTCAGGAGTAGGATCACAACAGACACTCCGTTCACTAATACGAAGTCCGGTGTCATCTATGCAAAAGGGGACAGGGGTAATAAGAGTTTTTAGTAGATAGAGAGCCACAGGAATGTTTTATTTTAGTCTTGAGTGTAGTTACTATAAGTTAAAATGAGTGCTTGTGATCCCCACCATCAGTGGACTCTTTATCGAAGAAATGAGCGCGATTCCTTCTCTTACATTTTACTCGTTTGAAATAATAACAGACAATTATGTCCTTAATTTCGAATTATTTTGTAATTTTTTAGACAGTATATATATTTCCTATTAAGTCGAAAATTTCTGCTGTACGGGGAAGGTTGGATCCATAAAGCATTGCTAACCCTAATCCGCTGGCCTAATTCAGCGACAGCTTAAGAAATCATAATAGGTCTCTAGTTCAGTCCAATGACTTTTTGTATCTACATTTGTTGTTTGCTGAATTCCAATTTCTTACTTATTTAGCACTGTGGGTTCTAGTTATCTTCACTTTTATTTTATTATACTATATATAGATATACAGTGGTGGCCAAAATTGTGGACACTTTTTTAACTTACGTTTTTCAAGTTTTTATGCTTATAGAAATTTTACGTTGCACAAAATGCTAAGTATTTTATATCATTTTAAAGAGAATTTAATACTAAATTCAATACAAAAAAATTTCAAATATTTGCAACACAAAAAAAGGTTATGCTACAATAACTGTCGATATATATTGAATACCAATGATAGTAGTGAGTTTTCAGTGCTTAGTGAGGTTGTGTTTATTCTTCATTACAGCTTCACATTCATGTTTCATTGAGCTGAAAATAGTTTTAAGCTCTTTCTTCGTTATTGCATGATGCCAGGAAACAATTTATCCTCAATTGTTGTTGCCGTGTGTTTATTACTGGGATACATACGAAATACGTGAGAGATAAATGAGCAGAAACATATAACACAGCTACAGAAGAATACAGACTTTATTACAAACGATGATCCCAGCATAGAACAAGAAGAGGTGCGCTGCTTTTCCTTTCGAGACGGGAATCCATTTCAGGCGAAAGACCGACTTCTTTCCCGAAGAAGATACAACCATGTCTTACTCGGGATTCGAACCCACTCGGTTACAAGCCGAGGGACATAGCCACCATGCTGGCTGGGCGACTTATCCTCATTTAGTTCCTTTTTATTTCATGGGTACCTCATTCGGACAAGAGTTTTCAAACGATGCCACAAGTTTTCGACATAATTGAGGTTAGGACTCTTTCCAGGCGAAGGCAACAACTCAATAATCTTAGAACGGTACCAGTCATTCAATTACTTTACTGTGTGGCAAGGAGCAAAATCTTGTTGAAAAATAAATGAAGCATTGTTGGTAATTAGATCCCTGATGGAAGGCAGAAGTTTGGGTTCTAGAATGGTGTCAATGTATTTTATGACATTCAGTGTCCCATCGACTATATGAAAGCGACCGATACCATCTGTTCCTATGCATGACTAAATGATAAACTATGTGGGTACTTTACAGCAGTGGTTCTCAAACTTTAACTACTGGTGACCCAATTTTCAATCATAGTTTTTATCACGCCCCCCAAATAATTTATTGAATGCAATAATAATGCACTTTGGGGGTGTGTGTGTGTGCTAAAGCTACAATACGATCATAATTATAAACCGTACAAATTTACAAGATAAGTATTAAACTTTCTATATGTTACTTTTAAGTAATATATATTTTTATTTTTTTAGTTTGTTTTTAAACTATAATTTATTTTATAATTATTTTTAATATACACGATAAAAATCACAATTCCAGTGAATAATTTAATTAAGAGAAAATATTCTTACCTACTTTTAAGGACTTTTCAATTTTTCTTTGATTTTTTGAGAAAAAATCCAATGAAACTAATGAAAATGTTCCAAATCTGCGTGCACTTAATAAAGGACATGTTCATAGAAAATATTTTTGAACAAAAGTTGTCGCGCAGGGAACTCGATCAAAACTAGTAACTTGATTGTAAAAAAAACGTTTGCAACTCCCCCCAAAAAAGAGGGCGAAATGTGATAAATTCATTTCAGTTCCCATTAAGACTGACTTATTGGAGGATACTCTGTCAAGGTCATTGGTAACAAATAAACAGTTTTCCCAGAATTAACGATTTCGGGAACATCAGATGACTCTGCGCATCGCGCGACCGACCCCGTGTTAAAAGTGTATTGAATAAAACGTATGGATATTAGTCCTAAGAAAGAATTACGTAAAAAGTTTTCCGTTATGCATTGTATATATGTTTGCCAAATAATCCTTCAAAGTTCTCAATATGCTTATCCATATATCATATAACTCATTCACATGAAAAGAAAAGCAACATAAAAATATTATTTACAACTTTCCTGAAAGAAAAACAGATGGAGTGAAACATACCAGTAAGTTTGACGGTCAAATATATGCTAATTAAAAGTAGTATTTTAGCGGTTAAAAGAAATGTAATAAAAAAAATCTCTCATCGTGTGATTACAGTAAAGCAAACAAAGTGTCTTTTTTTTGGTTATAGAATCAAAGATAGCTAATGAACGTTTGAAGTGAAATGTTTTATTTTTGATGATCACTAAATGATATATATAAATTGTATCAGTGTAAATGAGCATTTTTTATAAAGTCAGAAAGCATTTTGTTTTTCTTCATTCCAAAAAATTATTTTTTTCAACCTTTTATTTTCAATATGCTCGCGCCCCCCTCGCAGGAATATCGCGCCCCACAGTTTGAGAAACACTGCTTTACAGTTGCCTGCACGCAGTCAGGATGTAGCATTTCTGCTATTCTACTTCTTACGTATTTTAGGCTATCACTATCGAATAACATATTTTAGTTTCATCCCTCTATATAACTTGCGACTAATAATCATTTGTCCAATTAATGTGTTCCACTGCCCACTGTAGTCCCTTTCGCTGCTGTAAATTGAGATTCGACTTTTTTCATGGAATTTTACCTTTTAGTCTTACATTTGCTAATCTACTCCTGATTGTTTTTGAACTGACAAAAACGCAAGCATCACTCGGATCATTTCTGATGGATCTCCAAGAAATTCTTTTATCTCTGAAACATAGTATTTTTGTCCTATCATCAACCTTTTTGACCTGTTCCTGCTTTTTTTATTATTAAATTTGTCTCCTGACATTTTAAACAAAACGTTCAGTGTCCAGATATAGTCACTGAACTCCGCACATGTTATATAATTTTAACAAAGGAAATACCACTTTCTCGTCACACATGTGTCCAACCTTCTCTTTTATTTGATGTCATTGCTTTTCACTAAATATCATTGTTATCCTGACCATGAAACATTCATGACCTCAATCCTTCGAAAACTTGCGGCACCATTTGAAAATTCTTGTCCAAATGATGTACCCGTGAAATAAAAAGGAGCTAATTGAAGATATAATTATTTCATGTAATAACGAAGAAAGAGCTTAAAACTATTTTCAGCTCAATGAAACATAGATGTGAAGCTGTAATGAAGAATAAAGGCAACCTCACTAAGCTCTGATATCCCACTGCTATCATCGGTATCCAATGCATATCGACAGTTACTGCAGCAGAACTGTTTTTGCGTTGCAAATATTTGAATTTTCTTTTTTTGTATCGAATTTAGTATTAAATTCTCTTTATAAAATGATATAAAATACCTAGCAATTTGTGCAACGTAAAATTTTCTATAAGCATACAAACTTGAAAAACATAAGTTAAAAAAAATGTCCACAATTTTGGCCACCACTGTATTTCGTTATGCTGCCTTTTTGTTAGCCAAAATTATTCAAGTTCTATTGGTGTGGAGAGAGAGATCTATGAGAACAATTTATCTTGATTTTCACTTTTTGCTTTGGAGAGAAGGACGGCATTTACCATTTTTGTTGGGGGCGGCAAAACTGCCCGAACCGGTCCTGAAACAGGTTTAAATATAATATCTGTAAAACTTCACCCTTCGTTATCAATACACTGATGCAGTTGACATAAAAACTTTGAGTCACCTTCGCAAGCGCATCAACAGGAATATTGTCAATTTCGGCTCGGATGTTTTTCCAATTTTTTCTTCCAGGGTTTTGGAGCAATCTTTGTAAACCAGGGACTTGAGATAACCCCACAGGAAGTTATCAGGAGGGGATAAATTAAATGAACGCGCTGGCTAGTGTGCGTTCCCTTGCAGGGACATCGGTCATTCGGGAAAATATGCTCTCAAAACACCGCAAGGTGGACTGTAGCCACCTAGGGTGGAGGTGTGAACTGTAGTCCCATCTTGTTGTAACCACACATTTTCAAGATCCTTTTTTTGGAGAGCGGGTAAGAAGAATTGGTAGATCATTGTCACATACCGGTCTGAATTGATACACTAACTCGTTACATATTTTCAAGTTCTAACGGTCTTCGGAGGTCCTTTCCTTTCGTTGAGAAGAAATTCCTCGTTGCTCGGAAGGCATCCATCTACATTAAAACTCATTTCCAATCTGGAACATGACCTCGTAGAGGATTATCAAAGTGACGACGAAAGGTACGTTGCACTGCAATCCCCGACCGATCGTTAGAGAATTACGCCTCCCACGGCAAAAGCGCGCTGCTGCCTTGACTACAGCATGTTTGCCACTGAGACAGGCGTGGAAACACAAATATCCCACTCCGCCCCTTCCACCATACCCCTCTCCACTAGCTTCAATGCAACATGTTCAAAACAGGAAGCTCCCACGTTCCACCCTGTACACCAGTGGTTCTAAAACTTTCACTACTGGCGACCCAATTTTCAATCATAATTTTTATCGCGCCTCCCAAAAAATAATAATGTATTGGATGCAATAATAATGCACTTGGGGGGGCGTTAAAGCTACAATGCGATCATAATTATAAACCGTACAAATTAACAAGATAAGTATTAAATTTTGTATATGTTACTTTTAAGTAATTTATAATAATTTTTTTTTTTTACCTTTTAGTTCAATTAACTATAAAAGCGTGTTTTTTTAGTTTGTTTTAAAACTATAATTTATTTTATAGATATTTTTACTATACACGATAAAAATCATAATTCCAGTGAATAATTTAATTGAGAGAAAATGTACTTACCTACTCTTTCAAGGAGTTTTCAATTTTTCTTTGATTTTTTGAGAAAAAATCCAATAAAACTAATGAAAATGTTCCAAATATGCGTGTTCTTAATAAAGGACATACATAAACCACAAACACTTTTCGCTAACAACACAGGAACTTTATTTTCCAGCAAAACTGTCATATTTTGTAGTTTTGCTGTCGTTTGATGATCTACAAATAGCATTTTAAACATTTCTTCCTTGTGTCTTTTTGACAAGGCGAAGTGCAACATTATGGCTTCATAGTTTTCTTCATAGAGATCTTTAGGCAGCATTTGAAAATTTCAAATCAACTCAAATGTTTCATGCCTAACGCTTTTCTGATATTTACTTTCGCTATATCTTGATTAATATGCATTATTTCAGTAGGTTCTTCAATTGCTTGTTCAGTTTCAACTTCCTTCAATAGGGATTACAGATGCCCATTTTTTTAATATTCTGCTCATTTACAGTTATAAATCATAATCAGTCGTACAACACAGCAATCAAAACCACAAAATTACAACTTCCCTAAAAAAATGACGGAGATAACCATACCAGTAAGTTCGAAGGTCAGCTAAAGTAATATTTTAGGTTAAAAGAAACATAACAAAACTATCTCTCATCGTGGGATTACAGCAAAGCAAACAAAATATTTTTTAATATGGTTATAGCATCAAAGATGGCTAATGAGCGTTGGAAGTGGAATCTTTTATTTTTGATGATCACCAGATGATAAAAATAAATTATATCAATGTAAATGTGTATTTTTTATTATGTCAGAAAGCATTTTGTTTTACTTCATTCCAAAAAATTATTTTTTTAAACCTTTTAAACGCCCCCCTCGCAGAGTTACCGCGCGCCCCAGGGGGGCGCTCCCCACAGTTTGAGAAACACTGCTGCACACAATTAATAATTTTTTTAGAAAGTAAAAGATGTCTTTAAATCCTAAGTTTAATATAAATCACATGACGTGCGGATGAACAATTTTGTTAATAAAATTTGTCAAAGACTAATGAATGGAAGCAAAAACAAAAAATTTGTGAACGTAACATTATCTTAATCATTATAATATTGAACAAATGCACATTTTTTATTTAAAAATTAAAAGCAATGCACCAAGCAGTTATCGAAAGGGACGAAAATCTTGCAATTATGTTGAAAACGAAAAATTGATATTATCATAGAAATAGAATGTTTTACTCAGGTAATACAACTACAAGGGAAAAAAAATAATCAGAAATGTCATAGCCCAGCGGTTCTTAAACTGTGGCCTCTCTAGGAGCCAGCAGTCTCTCGTGTAACGTTGAGATTTCCCTCTTTTACAGATTCTGAAAGGCCTCGTGGAAAAATTGAAAGATGGGCCATTCTAGACTAGATTACTAAATAGTCCCTAATGAAAAACTACCAGAACTTGTATTTTGATTAAGAATATTAAGTCAGGGAGGGATGTTCAAAATATTGAAGGTCCGTGGTGTCACGCTGATACATAAATGGGGCCTCAGTTATCGAAAGTTTAAGAACCGCTGCTTTAGCAAACCTTTGGCTATCTTTCAAGCTGTTATTCGTTAGGGCATTGACTTGTACATTTCAGGGAGATACATGTTCCAATTGACAAGGGGGAAGATCAAAGATGCCTGCTAGTCCGTCCCAAAAATGCTCTATTGGTGAGAGGTCTGGAGATCGTACTGGATAGAAAATTTTGGAGAAATACGAAGAGGTACAATAAAAATGGCCAGATATTATCTTGCTTTGATTGAAGCCCAGAGTTTCATGAAAAGTGAACGCTGTGGGAAGCGAACTTTGCTTGTAAAATCCAACTTCCTCACACAGAGAGTACAGCTGCAGTGAAAACAACATATGTGGCGTGTTTCAATATCAATTGTTGTACTTGAAGAAAGGACTGACCCTCAAATAATAAAGATTTTATGTCATTTAGTTAGTGTATTGAAGCTATATCATCTACATAAGCCAGTAACTAATTCCGGACTGAAGTGATCATTTTGGTCAAGTGGTATACTACATGCTTACGGAAGCGAAGGTCGTAGATTCTGTCCTCTGGGCAATACACCACAACATTGGTGACCCTGGCTGAACTAAGGAAAAGAGCGCTACCTACTGATCTGACATCTCGCCATTTACCCGCAAAAAGATCAACCAAAGACTCGTCTGACTCACTTGACACAACTCCTCCAATTAATAACATTAACTCACACGCTCGACATAACAACTATATCGTTCGTTCGTCTGTCCACCAACTCACTGGTGGGGGAGTATGTAGTGGTATCATCTACATAAGCCAGTAACTGACTCCAAACAGAAGTGATCATTTTGGTTTAGTGGTATGTTACGTGCTTACGGAACCGAAGGTCGTGGGTTCTGTTCTTCGGATAAGCGCCATTTCACTAATATATCTCCTCATTTATAAGGCTATGTTACCACTAACAGATTAAAGGATAATGACCGTTTCGAGTTTTACTATTTCCGTACTAGCACACATTTTAAAAGTGTGGTTAGAAAATATTAAGTGTACTCGTTTTGAGTCATACTAAATTTAATTTAAAGCTAAGATTGCATCCAAAGCCTTAACTTTTTAAGGATAATATGGTAAGATATGGAATATAAATATATGGTATTTATTAGGGTACTCTTTTAACATTTAAATAAATAATTTTGTTTATACATGTATTTTTTTATCATTGATCCTTATGTGACGAAAAATCAAACGCCACTTCTCTTTCAACTCAATATCGAACATTTTGTACATAAATATGTTATACATTTGATGACTAAATTTAACATTTTGATTAATTGTTCTTGTTATTTTACTACAGTAATTCTTCAATAACTCTGTTTATCATATTTTTAAAGATTTGAAACTCTTTTGAAATATATACATATAATTTATCAAATGTTTTTAACTTCACTAAAAAAAAGAAAGAAAAAGAAAAAGCTGATTCATCGTCTGGAGTTTTAGTAATCAATTTTTATTTTCGCTCAGCTGAAAAACTGCTGAAATATAAAAAATTCGAAGGCTCCCTTAGAGAAAAAGAAAGTGACAATTCACTTTGATATTGCTCGGCTAGAAAGAAATAATTTTCTTCGTTTTGGCGTACGGGAGTATCAGTAATGAATTATTTGTCGGTTCTTGTCTTTGTAGTTGCAGTTGTTACCTGTAACTACGCCTTTGCTTATGATGATCGTGATGTTTGTCCACCACCTGATCAAATAGCTCCTTGTAAATGCTTCAGAGCTCCTTTCACAAAACGAATAACAGCACTTTGTACGAATTTCACTAATGCGATGGAAATACAGAACATATTTGACAGAAATCCAGGATGGAACTTGCAAGATGTCCATATCGATAGTTGTGTGATGCCATATATTCCAGCACAAATGCTGGAGAAAGCCCGATTCCAGAGCTTGAATCTTTCATCTAGCTCTTTGTATACAATGTTTGACGTTACACCAGTGAAAACTCCAGAACTTAATTTGTACCTGCATAACGTGAAATTGTTGAGAGGTTTCCAATGGTCAGATATCGCAAACTCAACTTTACGAGAATTGACAACTTTTGGTTTGATTGTAAGACACTTTGGAAAGGAATTTGTTGACAATATTCCTAAAACAGTGAAAGCTCTGTGGTTTGAAAACAGTAAAACAGTGAATATTGCACCGAAAGCATTTTCCAGCCTGCCGGAGTTGGAAGTTTTGTCCGTCATCAGGGGTTCTTTGAAAGCGATATCCAGAGATATGTTTCCGAAGCCAACAAAAATGATGTTCATGGATTTCAGGTAATCTGTACTTTTATAACAAGATTTTTAAAGTAAAATTATTATTATTTTTCTAAATTATACTTGACAGATTTTTTTTTACTTAAGGTGACAGAGTCTACCTTGAAAATGTCGTTTTTCGTCTACATACGGCATTTTTTTTATTTCAAAATCTTATAGTTTGAACATTTTTCTTTCCAAAACAGTTTTTCTTTTTCCTTTACGCGAAATAGAAATAAAGTTATAGTGATCTTAAAAACCTCACTCTATGCAAAAGGGCAGCAAGATAAAACTTTAAATGAGTTTTTCTCAAAATTATGTTTTTGAAAGAAACCCTTTACTTCTTCTTAAGAACAAAACTAGATAACGTTTTGAAATTTTGTTGGAATGTTTATTATACTATTTTTCATAAAGTGGACCATATGTTTTGTTGTATGTTAAATATTTTTTCATTTAGGGTAGTTTTTATAAAGAAAAAACTTTAAAAATATCAAAATGTTCATATTTTCATGTATAATTGTCTGTAATTTTTTTGTATTTTAATATTTCTGTTAGAATTTGGTTCATTTTGAAGAGCCTCATAATATGTATGTTGTGTATAAAGAAAATTATGATAATTGTATTAGAAATTTTTATGCAGTGTTACCCGTTTTAGTAAAAATTTGGTAAAATTTTCTCGAAAATGACGAATTTTTCTAAGAGTACAATTTTTATTAAAATTTTTTTTATGTATTTACATATTTTTTTCTTATTTTTCTTCCTAAAAACACTCAGGTTGTTTCAAAAATTTGTTTTTATAAAAAAAATTGGTTCCGAAGGTAGGCAGTCACCTTAAAAAGTAAAGATTGACTGGCGTGTTAAAAAAATTTACTCCTAAAAAATATTCATATTTATATGCATTCTTTGTTAAAAAAAACAAAGTACTTTTTTTCCGCTTCGGGAGGTTGTTGACGACGGTTGAATATTTTTTTTTAGCCAAATTAAACACCAAACACAAAATAAGGTAATAATCTCAATTCCAGATCCAGTTCATAAATTAATTATTTTATTGAGGAGGCATGAAATCGCCGTTGTCGATCCGTGCCTTGATGCGGTTAATGTGCCATTTTGTACTTCCCAACTTGCGCTTTACCGTTTGAGCAGGGCCGGCGCCAGCAGTTTCACCGCCCCGGGCAAAGAGGTAAAATGCCGCCCTTTTATAACAAAATTTAAAAGAAATAACCTAAACCCTTTCCATGCTTAGTGGTAAAATAAAACGAGAGCAAAAAAAAAAAAAAAAAAAAAATTGCTATCAATAATGTTGAAGTTTTGGTGAGCAAAAAATACTAATTTATTAATTTATGTTTTTGGCACTTAATTAAAATTAGGGTTGCACACAAAAAAAGTCATTTCTAGTAGATAATTATAAAATACAGATATTAAAAAAATACTAAAACAAATTATAGAACCACTAAGTATTAAAACTGAATTACATATTAAAAATACACTTAAACCAAGAGTTAAACTTAAAAGTGTTTCTTTTTCACTTTTAACTCTGAGAATTTTTTTATAATTTCTTTTAACACTCATTTCTTCAGACAGTTCTTGTTCAATGGCTATTGTTGTCAAGCCGTTTAGCCGATCCTCAGTAGTTGTGGAGCGTAAAAATTTTTTAATTAATTTTAATTTGGAGAAACTCCTTTCTCCCCTTTCCACACTTATTGGGTGAGTAAGCAATATCCTTATGACTATACCGAGATCTGAAGCAAAATCCAGGTTCGATATGAATTTTAAAATCTCGATTGGGCTTTCATTTTTATTTAGCAAAGCTTAAACTGCTACTATCTCGTCTGCCAAGTCCAGTACGTTTATATCCGATGAATTCCCATCTGTTAACACTGTTTCTAGATTTTTACAATACTTAAGTTCGTCGTTTTGAGGAGTATCTTTTAAATCCCAAATATTGTATAAAAATTGGAAATAGTTACTGTGGGTACTGATCAAATCAAACCTGGATTCAAGTGCATTGATAGCTTTATCTCTCTAATGTGAAAAAATAAAACTCTGTCTTATATTTCAAAGTAGGATCTTCTATCAGATCTTCTCGTGCCTCATAGTCGAAATTAACATTCCTTCTTCGAACTCTATGACGTGGCTGGGTGAGCTCAAAATTTGCCGGTATGTCAATTTCGTCAGCGAATTCTCGAGCGTCGCAAAGCATTTCATTTAAGGCTGTGTCCAATCTTAGATCCTTGAAAAAATCTTTACTATTTTTCAAGAACTCCATAGCAGATGGCAAACAAGGCCGATCCTAGTGTATCGGCCGTCCTCGTGCAAACACCTAATGTGCCTCCCCCTAGAGAACTTTTCATATTTTGACTAATACTTAAAGTTTACGTTAAAAAATTATCTACTTATATAGGAATAAAAAGTAAAACACATTAATAATGACTCAAATAAGATTTGAAGTGCAGAACTTCATTTTTTGGCCAGGTAATAATAGCGACAAAATGCTTTAACAAAATAATAAACTAACAAAAATATAACCTTTAAAATAAAAATAAACATTTTATAATTATAAATACCAAACAACAGAATTTACTCAAAAAACACAATCTGATAAAAATAAATACTAAGGCACAAATCTCGTGAAACGAAAAGTATATAAACTAGTCCTACTAAGACTAAGTAATAAACTATACCGTAAAATCCGGTGTATAACGCGCACTTTTAACTCAAAAAATAAGATCGAAATTTACGGTTGCGCGTTATACGCCGTGTATAAAAATGAGAGCTTTAAAAATACAAAAAAAGATGAGCATAGAAAAGATCAGACTTTTACATAAACCGAAATACTGTTTCTGTGAAAGAAATAACATTCCTTATGAACTTTTTTAAAGGGTTGTAAAACTGAAAATACACTATTTTACTAAAGCTTGGAATAATATTCGAATAAAGAACTTCAAAACACAAGATCATTGCGCACATGCATTTCAGGTTGCTTCGTTAAAAAAGGGTGTGCGTGTTATACGCGAATATGTGTAGGGGCACGTTATACGCCAGGTTTTAGTGTTACTATAAAATAACTTTTCTGGCTTTCTGAGAAGCAAATTTGTTAATAGTTTTGGTTAAATCATTTTTTTCTGAGATTTTGGATTCAATAGAGACTATGGCCAAATCTGAAAGCCTTTCTTGTGTCATATTATTTCTCAAGTAATTTTTAATGATTTTTAATTTACTGAAACTTTTTTCATCGGAAGCTACAGAAACAGGTTAGGTTAAAAAAAATTCTTAATGCTAGAGCGAAATTGGGAAAACAGGGAATAAGATCATTTTTCACTACAATTTCTAATATCTCTCAGTTGGCTGTTTTTTACCAGGAAAAATATCTTTGAATGAAGTTATTTCATTGAAGAGCTGTATACCGTCTATATCTTATTTTGGAATTTCTCTTATAGTTCCAGCAATAGTTTTTTTTCTTTTCAAAAATTCATCTGAAAGTGGATGTGTGCCAGTTGTCTCCTTTAAAGTCACGTTCTTCCCAAATGTTTATGTGTCTATACATATAAAACATGTATTTTTGAACTGTGTCTCCCTCGTCTAAATCTGGATCGATTTCAGTGGAGGAATCATACTTGCTGTTATACTCTTCATCATTTGATTCTTCCTCATCATAATCACGAACAGAATTTCTTCATCCGAAAATACTCTTGTAATATATATCTGTTAAATACTGTATCTATTAAATTAATTAAATATCACATTTCTTCATCATAACTACAATAATACACCATAGTATAAGGAAGATTTAAAATGTGCTCTTGCATTCAAAACTGTAACGGTGATTCACGCGCAGTGTATGGCATACCCGAAGAGGCGGTATCCAAAAATATATATTTAGAATTCGCCTACAAATTAAGGCCCCTCAAAGGATATGACCTTAAAGTCAGCTACACGAGAAACTATCAATTTTCCAAGGTTTACAAGGAGCGTTGAAAAAAGTTAGACGGTGGGTATGACATATTCTGCGCGGGAAGTGCCGGGTTAAAACTTAAAACTGAGAAAGATCTCTGACCGGATGCATTCTATATCGGTATAAGTAAAAATATTTTTAAAAGTATCTCTATACATTAGGGAAAGTCGAGACCATTTTTTTTGCAACTTCGATGCTTGCACAAAGCCTCTGGTCTTCCCGAGGGACGATTTCCGATTCCGAGTTATATAATTTATTTCTCTGTAGCAGTGTGGAATGAATTTATGTGAATGCTTGAAAATAAAGTTATAAATTTTGGATTAAAAATAACTAAATTCTTTTTTAATCGAATCTAAATTTTCAAACTTTTTAAAGTTTTCTATTTATTATTGCAAACTGTAAATTTTTTCCATGAAATATTTAGAAAATTAAAATAATAATCTTAAGTTTTTAATTTTTTTTCAAACTCTCAAAAAATTACATTTAATCTTTTTTTCAAATTTTCTGTCTGAATTATGAAATTTCTGATTTAATACAAACATATTTTGTTTAATTAATTGTTTGCTTAAGCATATTAGTTTCATTTCTAGAACAAAACGCAGCTTGGCTTCACAAGATTACTTATTCAAAATTATTAAAATATCTCCACCAAAAGTAAGCTTTCAAAAATTCTAAGGTGTTTTTTTTAAAAAAAAAACTAGGAACACACTCACAATATTCTGAATTTGCAGTTTCCTTTTAAAGTTTCTAAATATAAGTTAATAAAATATTAATATTATTATTATACTTATTTGTTTTTTCAAATATCTTAATACTTTGAGACTAAACAGAACAATAAAACATTTCTAGAATAATTTAAAATTTCTAAGATAACTCAAAACTTTTTGACAAAGGCCATAATATCACAAAAGAAATCTAATTTTTTTTTAACTAAATTTGTATCTTAATTACATCAAAAATACTCAAGATTATACAACCTTGCTACTTATTGAATAGTTTTTTACGTTTCTGTTTTGTTTGAAATCACTTATTTACTTTATAAATTGTGTTTATCATATATTTTTGTTTCTGTAACGCATTTTGCTATCACTTTAATTAAATAGTTTTATACTACTAGGAGCGCAACTAAAAAAATATTACCTATATTTTTTTTTCAACATTTATTATTGTTCTGTGAAAATAAACCTTTCATTAAATGCTTTTTATAAGAAATTTCTGCAATAGTTCTGACATTCTTATTGTTGCCTTTTTTAAAGATTTTAAATATTGCTATTAATTGTTAAAGAGGAATTTTGATTAACTTTATTAAAAGCATACATAATGCTATACAATATTTTAAAGAAATTATACGATTTTTATGTATTTTTATAATTAATTATACACATAATTAATTATAAGTTTGCATTAAATATTCTTTCAAATTCTCTGGGCAAAAGATCTTAATCAAGAAGGAATCGTGCAAATCCCTCTTAAAATAGCAATAAATACAAAAAGAAAAAAGAATTTATACTTTTCAAATTCAATCTTACAAATAATGGTTCTCTTAGCAGAGTATATTAGAAAAATTATGTGTTTATTTCCCATGTTACCTCAATAAAAAGAACAAAAAAAAAAAAAAAAATGTGTATCTTTAAGTAAACTTAACATACTTTATTTCTTTGAAAATTCTTTTCACAGTTTGAAGCAATTTAAATTAAATATTTAGAAATAATAGATTGCTTCATTTATTACTAAACAAAATTATCGTAATACGTTATGATTACAAACAAAATCATCAAAATAAATATAACTATGTTTTATTTCAATTTCGCGCTATTGTTAGGATCCTTTTAAGTATGGTAAATAATTAATTAGTGTACTCAAAGGCTCGTTAATGTTTTGTATTTTAAATGAACTACTACCTTTTTTCATAAGTGACTAAAGGAATTATTTTTATACGAGAGGCAAATAATATTCTTTCATTTGAATAACAATGCCAATTGAAAATGTTTTAAGAAGATTACGGTACATTCAAGCTACGAAAACATACATTTAAATATGTTAATCAACATGAAAGCATTATAAGAAACTGACGACAGTTATTTATATTTATATAAATAAATAAATAAAATAGTTATAGCACACAAATGTAACAAAATATTTTTTTTCACTTTATCTTACGCAATGATTAAAATACTTGGGCATTGAATCTTAAAAGTCGAAAAGAGAATTTTGAAAGTGAAAATATTGTTACCTTTTTTGTTGTTTAACGGTTTTTGTTGTTCTGATTTTTGTCTGGTCTAAAAGAAATTAGTTCGGAAGTCAAATTGACGCAAACTTTCCTCAGTTTTCTTCGAAAAGGTGTCTTTTTTTTTCTGAGGGCCATTCTGCCCCATTCTTTTCATTTGTCCTTTAGCATGTCATAAATCTTGATCGTGCTTTTCATTACTTTTGTCCGATGTGTCGAAATTCTTCTTTAACGCCCCCTCCCTCTTCCCCCATGGGACCAGCGTTGAGAACTCATGAATACTCGTTAAAAAATCATTAACTATAGGCTTGAAAGGGTGACAGAAGATTTCTGGAGCTTATGGGCCAGATCTTTCTCGAAACGGGAAGCAGATCCCTTGCTGACTGAATGCACATTTCTGAAAAAAATTTCAACTGCCAAGCCTTCGTGTAGCTTCTTAGTGCGACGTTTATTAAAGTCAATCAATCAACAGACGAAGGGGATATTTTCATTTACTAGAAAATAACATTCTGAATGTATTTTTCCCATCCCAAGTGTTATCTGTATTTCACTTCAAACTATCTTTTGGTCGAACCGCTTTGAATGAGAAATTTTTCCTGCTTTCTGACCACATACCACTCATTGTTTTCTCATTATTTTGGGTAACTTTACCAGCTTTTAAACTTTTTATAGTAGGACCTGAGATTCAGAATTCACACGGAAAATTTATATCGTTTGAAGCCAGTGACATACTATTTTATAAACATAGAAAGGAACTCTTAATAGAACCATTAATAACATTTTACGACTTTTTGCTTACACACATCCTGGACCTTGTAGCTAGGGGTTCAGTATTATTGATACTGGCCCCCTGACAAGTCAGGCTACACCCCTGATGAGAAGGAATGTTCCTCAGAATTTGAAATCCATTCTTATTTTTCTCGAACTATGTTATGCTATCGGGAAATTGGGACTTATTTTGATTTTTCAACAACTATTTAAAATTCAGCATATTTGTTCAACATATTATAAATTTTATTTTGAAAAATTCACAAAAAATTTTGCTTAATCGAAAAAATTTTAGGTGGCTGCCCCCTTGTTCCGGCTGCCCGCGTGCGCTGCATACCTGCTAGGATCGGCCCTGAGGGCAAATCATAGTCTTCTGTCTGCAAGAGCTTACTTATAGGATTGATACAATTTAAGATTTTGTACCAAATTACAATGCAGCGTAAGAACTTAAATTGTTTAACATAACTTAATAGTCCAGAAGCCTCAACTCTTATACAGTTGTCAATCTTCGACTTACACTCATGTCATTAAATTATAAGGATAATTTAGAATCTCATAGAAGTTGAACTCTAAAATAAAAATTTCACCTGTAGAATTATCACACACATCTTGAAGAAGAATATGTAAATTACAAGAAACCAACAGATGGCGCGGATAGTACGTCACAATGACGAGAGTGTAAGAGAGGGGTATATAAGGAAGGGTGGCAAAGAAGTAAAATTGTTCACAAGCTCTTTAAAAGCCTTTCAGTGCAATAACCGCATAGTTATGGCACAAAGGAAGCATTTGGATGATTTTTTACGTGTTAGAATTATTGGACGACTGGAATGTGGACGTACCCAGCTGGAAGTATCCGAGGAACTTGGAATCGTCGAGAGTGTCCTCTGCAGGCTTTGGAAACGATTCCAAGATGATGGTAATGTGAGTAGATGTTACAGCACAGGTCGCCCCCGAGTTCCAACACTGAATGAGGACTAGTATATTTGGCAGTTACTTCCAAAAGAAACAGACTGAGCACAGCATCAGACCTGTCTCGTCAGCTCTCTTCAGCTACCGGTACGACAGTTTCAAGGCAGACCATGTACAGATACTTAGGGGACATTGGTCTATCTCCTCGTAGGCCTGTCAGATGTGTTCCACTTACCGCAACCCACTGTCGCCTGTGATTAACCTGGAGTAGAGAGCATGCATTGTGAACACCACAACAGCGGTCTTGTGTGATGATTTCCGACGAGTCCAGGTTTAGTTTGCAGTCTGATTCTCGCCGGACTTTAATATGGAGAGCGCCAGATTCCCGTTACCACCAAGAGAACACCATTGAACGACACCGTTACGGTGGTGCAGGATGGTTCGTTTGGGGAGGAATTATTCTTAGTTCCACAACTGATCTGCATGTTCAGAGAGTAACGATGACAGACAGGCCACATCTATCGGGATGTCATTCTGGAACAACATGTACTTTCGTTTCGGGGCGCCATGGGTACTGAATTTCTGTTTATGGATGACAACGTCCGTCCTCACCGTGCAAACATTGTAGACGAACGCCTTCAATCGGAGGATATCATCCGTATGGATTGGCCAGCATACTCACCGGACTTGAATCCAATAGAGCATGTGTGGGATATGCTTGGCCAACGAATTGCAGCCCGTCAACACCTTCCCACCTGTCTACCGGAACTTCGGAGGGTATTGCTTGATGAGTGGTGTAATATTTCCCCAAGATCAGATTGATAATTTGATACTCAGCCTGCCTAGGTGTTGTAAGGCCTGTATTGCATCGTCCGGGAGATATACTCCGTATTAACTATCATACTAACCATGTTATACTGTTTTTTGTAAATAGGTTCTTTTTTTAAAAAAAATTTGCTCCAGGGAGTAAAAATCGCAATTTTTATTAATTATGTCAAACATATAGCATCTTTTTTGCTCTTTACCTTTTGTTTAATAAATAGACTTTACAAATAAGTCAAATTTGTTTTGCTTCGGTCTCTTTCTTTGCCTGAACTTCATTACCTTAATATATGGACATGAGTGTATTGCAAACAGCAAGTAAAGCATCGTATATCCCTCCTACTTGATGCCTTAGTGGTTTTAATGCATCTATTCGGCTTTCTCAACGAATTTTGTTTGAAATTATTTATCTACTTAATAATTTTTTACTTTATCATATTTTTATTTCTGTAATGCACGTTTTGCTTTCACTTTAACGAAATAGTTTTATACTAGGAACGCGCACACAACAAAAAAAAAATAGTTTTTATATTCTTCCACATTAATTATTGTTCTGTAACAATAAAATTTTAATTAAATCCTTTTCCTGTTGTTTTTTATAAGAAACTTCTGTCATAATTTTGACATTCTTATTGTTGCCTTTTCTAAAGATTTTAAATATTGCTATAGATTGGAACCTATTATTACTAGGATTTTTTCTTAAATATACATACTAACTCTTTTAAACCTGTTCACAATTAGGAAAAATACATTTTAAAGGATTTTTGAGAAATATAATATTAAAATAAAATAGAGTAAACAAAAACTATTGCACACTGAAAACATCGATTTTTTAATTTTTAGTGCACCAGTGTTCTACGGGACACTGATTAAGAGCCTCTCGTTTATGTCTTGGATGAGTAGTTATGTTCTGAAGTATTTTATATTTGTATTCATTGCAATTAAACCAGTGTTTCTCAAACTGTGGGGCGCGACAACTCTACAAGGGGGGCGCGAGCCTATTGAAAAGTCGAAAACAAAAGATTATTTAAAAAAATTATTAATTTACTGAAGGTAAACAAACAAAATACATTCTGACATAATAAAAAATAAAATACACATCTACACTGATACATTACACTTATAAATATATCAGTGCTACTCAATGCATTTTATAATTAATTTAAGAATTCTAAGCCAAGAGCAATTTTATTAATTACTAGTGACCCCATGGGTTTGTCATATATATAATTTGTAACAAAAATTAACACTTATCTTGATAATTTTTGTGCGGTTTATAATTAGACCTTGACTGCCGATCACAAGTTTTGCGATTTGCATCCCAATGCCAATCGTTTTCCACGTAGGCACACATATGTGATGTACTGGGGGAGGAATAAAGGAGCAAAAATAATCTGGAATAAGTAAATCCTTCGCAAACATTGTCAAGGTCATTTTATTGCATTCTTAAGTCTTGGAATAATTTTACGGATAGCAGTGCACAGAAAAAAATCGTACTTCGGAAAGACGCATATATACGTCTGGAGAAATAAAGGCTTTGGCTTAGCGAGACGTTTACACACACGGGGACGTTTATATTGAGAGGTTAAAGTCGTATCGTAGTTTTAGCGTCAAAGTATAGTATTATTGAATTCAGTACATTGTTATTGTATGGGGGCGCGATGGAAATAATGATTGAATATTGGGTCGCGAGTATTGCAACTTTGAGAAGAACTGAATTAAACGATTGAGAACTAAAACATTTATGTATTGATCACAAATAAAACATAGTTT
Source organism: Trichonephila clavipes (assembly GCA_019973935.1). Taxonomy (NCBI): domain Eukaryota; kingdom Metazoa; phylum Arthropoda; class Arachnida; order Araneae; family Nephilidae; genus Trichonephila; species Trichonephila clavipes. The sequence goes on from BMAU01001043.1 coordinate 123,954, forward strand.
AATAAGATTGAAACTTAGTTTTAAAAATGCTTTGGAAGTTATTCAGGATTCAAGTCATTATTGTCTGTTCATTAGGGGTGCTAATTCTATATTATTTAGATATCACTATGTATTCAAATTAATTATCTATTTAATAATTGTCCTTCGAAATTCAAAATTCACGCATGAAATTTTGCAATTTATTTATCTAAAGGATGATTTTGCATTGAATTTGTATTTTTTTAAATATTTGTATTTTTTTTGGTTTAAAATCTTATAACGTCTTTTAAATGTTTTCTTAAAATTCTTCCATATTAAACTGCAGATAATTTATTAACTCAATTTTTAAATTTTTCGAAATATGCATTTTGATGAACTTTATTAGTAGCATACAATATTTTACAATATTTTACAATATTACAATTTTTACAATATTATATATTTACAATATTTTAAAGGTATTTTATACATTTTTTATGTATTTTTATAATTAATTATACACATAATATATATAATTAAGTATACGCATAACATACATAACTAAGCATACACGTAATTAATTATACACATAATATATATAATTAATTATACACGTAATATATATAATTAATTATACAAATAATTAATTATTAGACTGCATTAAATATTCTTTCAAATTGTCCGTGTAAAACAGAGGTTCCCAAACTTTTTTGTCTCATAGACCCCATGCCATGTTTTTCGGTATGGAGTAAACCCCTACTTAATTAATATTGAATTTTTGCAAATTTATCAACTTAAATGTCTTTTTGACTGCTAGTACTACTACTACTTTAAAAGAATTAAATTTATAACTGATGAAGTATAGAGTTAAAAGTTTTGTAAGCATATGTTAATTAATTAAATTAAAAGTTAATTAATATATAAAATAACTGTTAAATGAAACAACCAAGCAACATACAATTGATTTTAATGAGATGGTTGAATCTGGCGCTACAATAACAAATTTTCTGCATTTAGTATCAATCTTGTCAGGTTTAACCTTATATATCCTCTGTTAGTAGTGTCCAGTTTCTTTTTTTGTTTTGGAGATAGGTAACTGCCTGAAACTTCTTCTTACTAGGAAAAATTAATAAAAACTTCCTCACGATATTCCGTAATTCGGGACAAATAACAGGTTTGCTTTTTTAAAGCCAAAATTGCAGGAATCCGTTTCTAAAGTTTAAAATCTTCATTGGTGCATATCACGATCAGTTCCCGTTGTCATGTGACATTTTCCCCCCAATGTGACTATGTAAATTCGTTGCCTACTGTGGTATTACCATAGTCAAAGCATTCTCAAAATTGATTTCAAAATCTCAATAAAAGGCAGTTAAATGTTGAACGTAGGTTAAAACGTACTGACAGATTGTCTGGGTTAATTTGAGAAAATTCCGGACCTCCAGTATTATACTTCTTTAGTTTAACTCTAGAAAGAAACTCTGAGATGGTCCGTGTTTTTTAAAAAAATTATGTTGTCACCTTGTACGGGAAAATTAATGTCATGAAATTAAATTTAGTAAATGCATCTACTAAATAAGAGTAAAATTTGGTTTCCAATTGAACAAATTTTCTTTGAAAATTGAACTCACGATCTAGTTAAATGAGAGCCAATATCACTTAGACCCTCACTTACACCTCATTGACCCCCAAATTATTTTTTTGCTGACGTGGACCCCCTTGCAGGTCGTCATAGACCACTTTGGGAATCACTGGTGTAAAAGATCTTAATTAGAAAGGTATCTTGTGAATTCATCTTAAAATGGCAATAGTATGCAATATATATATATATATATATATATATATATATATATATATATATATACAATATATATATATATATACAATATATATATATATTTATATACAATATATATATATATATACAATATATATATATATATATATAATATATATATATATACACAATATACACTGCTGGACAATTGCTAAGGATGGATCACAAATTGCTATGTAGCATAACATTAAGCGAGACATGAGGCCTAGTAGGATAAAAATATAGTTGCCACACTGTTCAGACATTAGAATAAAGAATATTTATTGTTCTGGAAAGTACAAAAAGCTGTGAAACATCTGAAAGAAAAAAAAAAAATGTTCATTTGATCTGCGTACGGAGAAATGGAACAATGCATCTAAAAGTCAGCAGGCACCTTAAAGAAAGGTATCAGTACGGGATATGTCCACCGTGAAGTGTGATGCAACATTCCACACGTCGTACCATACTTTGCACAACATTATCCAGCAGCTGTTGAGGCAATTTATCCCATTCCTCTGTGAGTGCACGGATGAGGGTGTTCTTGTTTGTCGGAGGATAGTTTCAACCAGCAACTCGCCTCCCCAAAGCATCCCACAGATTTTCAATGGGGTTTAGATCTGGAGAATGCGCTGGCCATACTAGACGTTGAATACCCTCGCTGTCTAGACAATCCTGAACAGCGAGTGTTCGATGACATGTTGCGTTGTCGTCCATAAAAACAAATTTATCACCGACAGCACCCCGGAAATGACGAACATGAGGAAGTAGAACTTCATCAATGTATCGTTGGCTCGTCATAGTCCCATTCGCAACCACATGTAGGCGTGTGTGGCCATTGATCATGATGCCGGCCCACACCATGATACTGCATGTCGGATATCGGTCCTTTTCCTGGATATTTTCTGGACGATAAGCAGTACCACTCTCGCGCCAGATCAGTTGGCGTCTACAATCCGATGACAGACTGAACCTACTCTCATCTGAGAATAGTACGCATGCCCAGTCCTGTTCAGTCCAATTGTGATGCTCACGACACCATTGCAAACGGGCAGTACGGTGATGTCTGGTCAATGGGACACACACAACAGGTCTGCGTGCGTATAGTCCTCCTCCCTCAAACGTCTGGCAACAGTTTTTCGGGAGATCTGCTGTCCTGATGCAGGAAGAAACTGATTTGCCACCTGCTGAGCTGTGGTGCGCCTGTTCCTTTTTGCTGATAGGACGATATATCTGTCTTCTGCAGGCGTCGTACTTCTAACACGACCTCCCCCGTGCCGTCTACTACACATTCCAGTAGTTTTAAATGACTTCCACAGCCGTGAAACAATGCTGTGAGCGATGTCGAACACCCTGGCAACATCTGCTATTTTTCGCCCTTCTTCGATCTTCCCAATAATTTGGCCATGCATAAAATCATCTATGTGATGTCGGGAAGACATGCCAAAAAAAATGTCTATTAAATCTTTCCTGTAAAACTTTGACTTGAAACAGCAACTGTCCACACGCGTCAAAACCTTTAAAGCTCTTATGAACGCTATCACGTGATGAATAGACGTGGAAAGAAATTTGCATATTCATACATCTTCTTACTAATATCCCGCACTTATTCTAATTTTCCACAATTTGCTTCCTTTCATTTTGTGGTTGCTATGGATGATACTGTTATCCGTCCTTAGCAATTGTCCAGCACTGTATATATATATATATATATATATATATATATATATATATATTGTTCAAGCTTTAATAATTTAATCTTACAAAAGAATGGCTAACTTAATAGTCTTAGAATAAATTAGAAAAATTATGTATTTATTTCACATGTTACATTCAATAAAAAGAAAAAAAAGTGTCTATAGAAGTAAAATTAACTTATTTTTTTCTTAAATTCTTTTAACAGTTTGAAGCAATATAAATTAAATATTGAGTTATTACAGACTAGTTCATTTATTTTTAAACAAAATTATCACAATATATTACAATTACAAAACAAAATCATCATAATAAATATAACTACGTTGTACTTCAATTTCGAGCTATTGCTGTTAGGATCCTTTATGTATGGTAAATAATTAAAGAAAGTACTCAAAAGATCATTAATGTTTTGCATTTTAAATGACCTACTATCGTCCTTTATAAGTGACTAAGGAAGTTATTTGTATACGAGAGGCAAATAATATTTTTTTCATTTGAATAACAATGTCAAATGAAAATGTTTTAAGAAGATTACGGTACATTCAAGCTACGAAAACACGCATACTTAAAAATGTTAATCAACATGAAAATATTCTACGAAACTGATGACATTAATATTTATGTATAAATAAATAAATAAAATAGAAAAAGTGCAAATGTAGCAAAATAATTTTTTCTTTTCACTTTATCTTACGTGATGATCAAAATTCCTGGGCATTAAAAATATAAAAAAGAATTTGAAAATGAAAATATTGTTACCTTTTTTGTTGTCCTACTTTGTCTTGTCTGTTTAAGCACAGGAAACTGAAAGAATTAGTTCGGAAATCAAATTGACACAAGATTCCCTCATTTGTCTTCGAAAAAGGGTCTTTTTCTCAGGGTAATTTTGTCCCTTTCTTTTCATTCATAAAACTTGACCATGCTTTTCATCACTTGTGTTGAGAATAATCTCTGCCAAAATCTGTCTCTTTTAATAGTACCCGAATTCACGTATACAAAACAGTAACAGTTATAGGAAATTAGTTGAAAGAGAAGGAACCGGATGCCGAAATTCTTCTTTATCACCCCCTCTCCCTACCCCCATGGGACCAGCGTTGGGAAACACGGCTTTAAATACTAATGAATACTCGTTAAAAAAACTTTAGGACTCCACAGAAAACGTGAATATTTTGCATACACATTTTTAATTTTTTCCCCTTCGAATTTTTATTCTGATTCGCTTATTTTCCTCATAAACTAGTTAATTTTACAGCCAGTTTGCTGCCCCGGGCAGGGGTCTGGCTTGTACCCTCCTAGCGCCTGACCTGGTTTGAGTGTGACAACCAGCTTCTGGATCAACGAAATGATACTTATTGCTCACAGTGAAATGTTTGTAATTGGCATCTTCTAGTTCATTCGATTTATACACCTTAAAGCATTTCGTGGAAGTAGTTGTTCCTTCCATGACATTTCCCTTCATAACGGCCAATAAAGTTCTCGCCGATTATCGGAAACTGCAACAAAGAAGCGCACTTTCTTTAGATTCTCTGAATAATGCTCCGAAAATCAATTTTTCAGGAAGAATATGACTAATGTTACTCTTTCTCCGAATGAAGAGGCTTTCGTCTATTTTGATGATCTTGTCTCATCCACCGATTTTTACTTTTGGCCGAGCAATTAAAGCTTTGTTACGAACCTCCCGGATTTAAATGTTCCAATCCACAGTTGTATTATAATTCATAAGAAATTGTAATTTGCAAAATTCAATCGAAGTCATCTCCTAACACCAAAAGTAAACAAATCTTACAATGCCTAGTTTTTTTTAACTATTTGAACACGTTCCTTTTGTTAAGTAAAGATATGCTAAGAACGAACAGCAAAAATGGACTCCCAAGTTCAGGGATGCGAGGGCGTAACAGATCCCTTTCTTGAGCTGTTACACCTACAGACTTAACATTTGGCAGACATGATTCTTCTGCTGAGAAGAGTTCTGATAAGAACGGGTTTTGGGGAAATCGTCCCTCAAAGCAGCGTGAAAATAATATATATTTGCTTTAGATAATATTTGTATATTGACTGACTGAAATACTAGGTAATCCAGCTTAATTTATTTATTTGTCTTCGCAGTCTTATTTGCTAATTTGTTCTTTCGATGGAGTTTGATTTACAATTCACTTAAAATTGCTCAAAATTTTAATTACACTCTGACCATTAATTTTTTTAGCCTTTTATCACGGTTATTTTATATTCGTATTTCCCAATTCACCCGTTCTTTGCTCGGGTGAACCAACTAGTACACATGTAGAATGTAAGATTCATTGGGTCATTTGCTACGTCATAATTTTATTCTTGTGTACATATGTATCCTAACTATTGTAACTATCACCTGTAACTGAAAAATAATGAAAAAAAAGAAAAAATAAGGAAATGAAAATTTAAGTACACACAGAAGTTACCCTTTTCGTTAAATGTTTCTACTGTAAACTTTGAAATGTATGGTTATAAATGCCTTCTTCATGCACGTTAGCATATTAAGTTTGGAGAGGGGTTGCCAGCTCAGGTGTCATACTCGTCATTCGACCAGGGCTCAGAATTACGAGGCCCGTCGCCAATAGCCCTCGGATTGCTTAAGAGTGCAACGTTAATAAACTCTCGCTCATTGGCATATTAAGTTCAGGAGTTTGTACGCTGCACCGTTAGAGGGTGTTGAATTCAAATCGTCATTCCGCAAAAGCCATCATATGGAAGAACGGATATTGCTTCACATGTGTATAAATGTGCTTCAAAGTCCGCGGGGAGTTTTGTTTGGTAAGAGAAGTATCAACTCCAGCGCCATCTTCATTTGATCGAGGGTATTATTTACGCGAGACACGTTGCCAATAGTTCAAATGTAGATCTAGAGAAGGGGTTGGGAATTTTGTTACTACCCGTATGGTTCAGGGTGCCATACAGTAGAAAATATTCAAAACAATTTGATTCCTAAGATACTGCATGCAGAGTTAGTGAATAGAAGTCAAAGAATACTGATTTAGAGTTTCATTATACATTAATTTTGCATCTCTTTAAAATATTTATTAACATAAAATATAACTATTTCTTCAACAAAAATAAAAACATTAAAGTTAGGCATAAGTATTAGGCCTTGTAAATTTTTTACGTGTATTTATTAGAATAAGAAGTAAACAGCATAAAATATATATAAGTATTCCTTCAATTCAATTCAATAAGAAATATTTTAAAGTGAATCTAGTCCCTGCACCGCTGTACTTCATGTCGGATAAAAGTAATTCGTTACTTTCATTTTGATACATTCTCAACGTTCGGTTGTTAAACAACTTCTTTGAGGAGTCAAAATATTTTTAATAAGAGAAAAGACGTTCACACATATATAGATATTGTTACGTAGATCCGAGGGTTCGAGGATTTTATGCAAAACAATCACAAATGAAATAAGCAGTTCTTTAAGAGCGATGTGAATTTATTATCGAAAATCCAATCCTTTCAATACAGGATTCAGCAGCAATATTCACAGGTTAATTATCCGAAGGTCTTCACACCTTCAACAGCAATCAAACACAATAAACAGTGTTTAAAAATACACGTAAGTAAAGATTATTCACAAGCACAGCCGAGCTAATCGCTAGTCAAACAATCCTCACTACTCGCTGGCTTAATCAAGACTCCTCGTCGTACTGGCGAGTATCCTTTTCATATGCGCGACAGAAACTTGTAGAAATAAAGGGTGTTTTTTTAGAGATATATAACTTTAAATTGCAATAAAACAACGATGTATTATTCGATTGACATGAATTTTTTTTTATTCGAAAGATACTCTTGTGGCATTACATTTTAAATATGATTTCTGGCATAGGACTGCCACGGCTGGCTCGGATGTAGTCCAATTTTCGATGACTTTTTCCAACATTTGTGGTCGTATATCGGCAATAACACGGCGAATGTTGTCTTCCAAATGGTCAAGCGTTTGTGGCTTATCCGCATAGACCAATGACTTTACATAGCCCCACAGAAAATAGTCTAGAGGTGTTAAATCACAAGATCTTGGAGGCCAATTCACAGGTCCAAAACGTGAAATTAGGCGGTCACCAAACGTGTCTTTCAATAAATCGATTGTGGCACGAGCTGTGTGACATATTACGCCGTCTTGTTGGAACCGCAGCTCCTGGACATCATGATTGTTCAATTCGGGAATGAAAAAGTTAGTAGTCATGGCTCTATACCGATCACCATTGACTGTAACGTTATGGCCTTCATCGTTTTTGAAGAAGGATTGCACCAGCCCATAAAGCGCACCAAACAGTCAGTTTTTCTGGATGTAACGGTGTTTCGACATACACTTGTGGATTAGCTTCACTCCAAATACGGCAGTTTTGTTTGTTGACGTAGCCATTCAACCAGAAGTGCGCTTCATCGCTAAACAAAATTCGCTTATGAAAATCGACCATTATTTTCGAAATAAAATTGCACAATTTGAAAGCGCTGTACAGGCGTGAGTCTATTCATGATGAATTGCCAAACCAAACTGAGAATAAACATTTGACAGCTGTTAAATCGGTCGCCATTTTGGAAAGTAATGCCAGCTTAAACTTCTATACCCGGAAAAAAACACTCTGTATAACCGCTCGTGTCATTGAACGTGACACTAGTGGAGAGATCTACTACTTTCTCTAGAAGATTCCAGAGGGTTCCGAACTCGCCAACAAGGTTGCCAATGACGCCAAAATGGTCACCAAAATCGCCAACTTGGTCGCCAAAAAAGATGCCAACTTGGTCACAAAAAATGATGCCAACTTGGCTCTACCGCCAAGATTTCGCCAAGTTCTCATTCAATCGCCATTATAACGTAAGGGGCGGCACTGCTTGTGAGTAGTACAATTTTAACGTGAAATAAATATAACATAGAGTAATATAAATGCATTAAACACTCAAATACAAATTATTTACACTATTTCCACAAAATTTGTATCAATATATAGAACCAGTAGCCAACACAAACCTCTATCATGGAGGTGTTACATTGAGGAACCTCTATGGCAAACACTAAAAATCTCCCCCTTGTTCATACGACTGTGTACAAGCCAAAAGCGGAAAGCAGATTACATGCAATTTTCTTTAAATAATAAAACTCTCCTGTAAGGACATCCAACAATTTAAAATAACTGTCGATTTATCGTTAGAGTTATCCTTCAGATTTTTTCGTAATTCCGAAAATATTGTTTTCCATGATTCTGAGCATGTTAGTTCTATAAGCCTAATCTAAATTTTCCTCTAAAAATTGACAAATTTGTAGCAAGGTGTAGAGCTGTGATTTTCAAAGTGGGCTATATCGACGCCCAGGAGTCTATGGCGACTTGAAAGGGGTTTACGTTGGCGAAAAAATAATTTGGGGGTCCATGAGGTTAGAAGGGAGGTCTATGATAGTTCACTGGTCTACTAAACCAGGTCCTGATTTTAATTTTAAAGGAGAAATTTAATAAGAAACAGATTTTACTACTTTAACATATTTCTTTACTAAATCTGATAAGGTTAATTTGAAGTTACGAGGTGAAAGCACAAATTTTATTAAATAAACTAGTACAATACTAGTTTTCTGGCCAGAATTAAACTTGGATGTCGCGAATTTTCCCAGTTTATCTGTTGGTCACAATCTACCAGGGAAATGACGTATCTACCTACGCTCGAAATTTAAATGCTCTCTATTCAGATCTTGAATCTAAGTTTGAAAAGGCTTTGATTACGGTAATACCACAGTAGACAATCTGTCCATATGTGGTCACATTGAAAAAAAATATGTATCATATTACAAGGGATGATCTTAAAGTAAAGTTTAGAAACATAGGTAAGCAATTTTGACTTCAAAAAGTTAAACCTGTTATTTATCCCGAATTAAGAAATATCATGAGAAAGTTTTTAATTGTTATTCTAATGAGAAGTAGTTTCAGCGTAGCTGCCAACCTCAAAAAGAAAAAAAAAAGAAAGAAAAAATGACACTACTGTGACGGGCTCACGGGCTGTGTCCTTTGGGTTCTTTGGGGCCAGAATGAAAGGCAACTCTTTTCCAACCAAAACCTAGAAGTGAAGTGTGAAAGAAAGATGGAAATTAGGAAGCTTTTAAGTATCAGAACTTAGAGTAAGCGGGATGGCAATTTGAGGAATGTAAAGATAATCCGTGGTTCAAGTGTGAAGAAGTTTTGGAAAACGTTACGTGGTGACGAACAGAAATCATACATGATAGAGATCCATTGAGTCAAAGTGCATACCATTGCACTCGAGTAATTACAAGGCTTCATCTATGATTGTTGTGATCGTTACTTCAAACTGCAGTAAGGTAGGATTGACTATTTAATATTAGAATCTGTGATAGTCTAGGAATTGAGCTGAGGCGAGTTAGTATTGATAGTGGTCCGTGTTACGTTACTTCGGTATTATATATATATTGTGTGTTTAGCCACTGTAGATTCTCTCACATATATTTTTACTATCTAATTTTTTAGAAGTTCAAGTTAAGATCTTAATAAAGTCAAATTAAGATCATGGCAGCTTCTAGTTCTTCCTTTATCCCTACACCTCTAGCTCACGCTGATAATCAAGGAGAAGGGCATCCGAAGGGGGCGCCCTTACACTACTAACCTTAGGAGATTTAAACCTGATAAAATAGATGCCAATTGCTGAAAAATTTTTATTGAAGCAATAGATTTATCCCTCCTACTAAGAGATTGTTTTAAAGTTATTTTATATATTAATTAAATTTTGGTTTTTAAATAACACGTGCTTCTTAATTTTTATATAATACTATTGTATAGTTAGAAATTTAAATCTTTTGAGTAGTTCTTTACTATCTGCCAAAAAAGCATTTAAGTTGATAAATTTGCAAAAGTTCAACAGTAGGCAAGCAAGGGTATACCAAGAACCGAAAAACCTAGCAGGGGGTCTGTGAGACAAAAAAAGTTTGGGAACCTCTGGTGTAGAGTGAGGGCCTCTGAGATTTGCTCCACGTGCCATAGATTGCCGACACATGATCTAGAGAAATGTCATTTGAAACCAACCATCTTGTTGCATTAAATTTCTAATATAAATTTTTTTTCTTGTTTTCTGAAGTAAATTGCTATTTGTCAACGATGCAAATGTCAATGCTGAAGTTTTTTCATAGAAATTTATTTTAAAGAAAAGTTTTACACTATTCTACTAGAAATGTTTGAATTAATTGGGACGAATGGAAAAAAAGTGTTTTCTTCTAATGCACCTTAGCTCAGTGTGCCTCTCAAACTTTCTATATTCGCGACTCTATTTTCAATCAGAATTTTCATCACGCCCCCCTTCCCCATGCAATAACTATGTGTTGAATGTAGTAATAACGTATAATATACTTTGAGAGAGAAAGAGAGAGAGACGCTAAAGCTACAATACGACCCTAATTTTAACCCGTACATAGTATCAAGATAAGTATTAAATTTTGTGTATGATATGCCCATTGAAAAATCACTAGTAATTATTAAACTGGTTCTTAACTTAGTATTGATACTTAGTATCAAATGTATTTTACTGTACTGATACATTTATAAGTATACTATATCAGAGTAAATGTGTATTTTTTATTGTGTCGGAATACATTTTGTTTTGTTTCATTTTAGTAAATTGATAATTTTTAAATAATCTTTTATTTTCGACTTTCCGATACACTCGCGCCCCCCTTGTAAGGTTATCACGCCCCCTAGGGGGCGCGCAACACAATTTGAAAAACACTGCCTTAGATTTTAATCATTTCATACCGTAAGTAGACTAAAAAAATCTCTATATTAGTATGAGGTATGTCCCCCTTTAACATAAATGACCTCTTCAACTTGTATTGACATTGACTCCACTAGTATAGTGCTTATGCTCTTGACTTCATCGCAATGGAACCACACTTGCCGATCACTTTTTATCATTTATTCTATTTTGAAATTCATCTTAGCTAAACTTTTTTTGAGAATGTGCCAGAAGTTTTCAATGGGACTTAGGTCTGGTGAATTACCAGGCCAATCAAGTATTTTTATCTTATTTTCCCACACAATAGTTTGGATCAATTTCGAATTGTGACAAGGAGCCCAAGTCATGTTGAAATGTTCCGTGAAATATTTATATGAATGGAACAATCATACTGAGTGCGCGCGCATAATATTTCAACGTATTGGACAGAATTTGACTTTCTTTTAAGAAGAATTAAGTTTCCAGTGCCATTTGTTGTGAAAAAACACCAAAACATGTGTTTAGAAGGGTGTTTTACATCTGTTGGAGATGATCTGGTCGCAGAGTCTCTACTTCAGTTCATCTAGCTACTTTTGATTTGTATATACCTGCACAAATAAATGTTTTTCATCACAGAAAATCACCTTCTTCCAGTCGTTAACAGTCCAGGATCAGTATTTTCTGGCCCATGATAAACGTTTTTTCATCACTTTCTGAGTTAGGAATTGTTTTTCCTCGGTCTTGTTGCCTTACGACACACTTTCAGAAGTCTTTTCCGCACAGTTGAGAAACTCAGTTCAACACCATAATCCAATAAATCCCTTCGAAGGTTCATACTTGTCTTTCTTGGATTTATTTTGATATTTCACTTTAGAATTTTATCAGTCGCCCACATTTTTAACACGCTTTTATACGTTTCACTTGTATGTAATGGAATCTTTGAACTCGATTTTTACCCACTTTAAAAGGTCGGATTAATTCGAAATTTTACACACTAGTCAAGGACCGATGGCAGTACAATAATTTCATAATTTTGTTTCATTGTTCTGATCAGGATCCTCAAAAATAAGGATTTCCAGACTTGGCGGCTAACTCATTATATCGTTTCCAGATTTGGCGACTAATTCCATATGCAATTTTCAGATTTGGCGAAGAAAAAGCAACCCTAAAACCGCGAATAGGCTTGTGGTTAATACATATAAAATAAAAAAAAAGAATCTTTATGTGAAAAAGGGTAGAGTGGGTGCGTAGTTTTTCTGAAAATGGAAATAAAAAAAAAAGACTTGCACATGTGAATAAAAATAATTTATGTTCTTACTGCAAAATATTTTTTTATTTTTATAAAAAATATTTATACGTTTAGAAGTTTAGAAGTGCTGATACGAATTAACATTATAGCAATACGTTTAAAAGATGATAAATTTATGTTCTAACTGCTAAATATTTTTCTTATTTTGATAAAGCAATATGTTTAAAAGTGATGATACAAATTAACATTATAGCAATACGCTTAAAAGGCGATAATACGGCTGACATTTAATATTTCTTCTTAACACACTTTTAATAATAGGTGTACAACTTTGCTTCCACCATTTTTTCGAAATTCGAGGCTTTATTGTAAAAAACTGATTATACATTTATGATTCAAAGTATTGTCCATCCCTGGCCACTACTTTCTCCCATCTTTCGGGCAGCGTACGAATCCTGCGTTGAAAAAACTGGTTATCTTTTGTAGCGATCCACGAATCGATCCAATTTTTTACTTCTTCATAAGACCGGAAGTGCTGGTCAGCCAGGCCGTATGCCATTGATCGAAACAAGTGATAATCCGAGGAAGCAAGGTCTGGAGAATACAGCGGGTGGGGTAGGACTTTCCATTTCAACGTTTCCAAGTATGTCTTGACCACTTTTGCAACATGAGGTCGAGCATTGTCATGCTGTAAAATCACGTTATCATGTCTCTCGTTGTATTGCGGCCGTTTGTCTTTCAATGCTCGGCTCAAACGCATTAATTGCGTTCGATAACGATCGCCTGTGGTTGTTTCAGTCGATTTTAACAACTCATAATACACTACGCCGAGCTGGTCCCACCAAATACTGAGCAGGACCTTGGAAACGCGAATATTCGGTTTGGCCGTCGACGTGGAAGCATGGCCGGGATATCCCCATGATTTTCTTCGTTTGAGATTATCGTAACGAACCCATTTTCGTCCCCAGTCACAATGCGATGCAGAAATCTTCCGTCTTTGCCTTGCAAGCAGCTGTTCACAAGCAAACAAACGTCGTTCAACATCTCTCGGCTTCAATTCGTACGGAACCCAATTTTCTTGTTTCTGAATCATTCCCATAACTTCAGGTGTTTTGAAATGGCTTGTTGCGTCACTCCCAATGATCCTGGCAATTCTTGTTGCGTTTCACACGAGTCTTGATCAAGTAACGCCTCCAATTCTGCATCTTCGAAAACCTTCTCTCTTCCACCGCCATATTGGTCTTCGACTTCAAAATCACCGTTCTTGAAGCGTTGAAACCACTCTCGGCACATTCTTTCACTTTGAGAGCATTCGATGAGCCTCAGCCGCAGATTTTTTCATATTAAAGCAGAAAATTAAAACCTCCCGCAAATGACGAGAATTATTTGGCTCGTAAGCTGACATGTTTAATCGAGAATAACTTTATGATGCAGACACAAATCGACTAATATTTCGATGGCGTTATGTTTACAAATACCTAAGCTTATAGTATGACATCTACGAACTATTTATTTCAACTTCCACTTACCGCTACAGCCATTTATTGCAAAACGGTGGAAGCAAAGTTGTACACCTTTTAGTTAGACCAGTATCTATAGAGACGGAATCTTTGAAATATAACGATATGGGACTCATCCAAGGCCCCGTAAACGGAGAGAATAAATACCCTTCAGACCCATTAATTAATATCCATTGAAGAGCAAGACTAATTCCAGCGCAGTCACATTATTCCGCTCCAAATATCAAACTCAAGGATAAATACAACAAAGAATAAATAATAGTTTTAAAAACTAAAAAAAACAGGCTTTTATTGTAGATCGAACTAAAAAATGAAAAATTATAGTTTTAAAAAAACTGAAAAACACGCTTTCATTGTGTGAATTGAACTAAAAAGTAAAAAAATAATTCTTAATTTAATAATAAAATGATTAACGAGAAAATGAATGTCATTGTGGTAAAAGCGTGGGGTGCTTTGTACTTCATTTTTACACTAACTCAGCATTTCGGAATAGAACTAGTAAGAAGTTATAACAGTTAATATAGAGCACCCCAAGCTTTTATCCCAATGACATTCATTTTCTCGTTAATCATTTTATTTTTATATTAAGAATTATTTTTTTTACTTTTTAGTTCGATTCACACACGCACTATAAAAGCGAGTTTCTTAGTTGTTTTTTTTAACTATAATTTATTCCTTTTCTTTTGGATAGGATGTCCCGGAATCTTCAGATGTTCTTAAAAATCTTGAAAACGAATCTTTAGCCACACCAACAGCCGTAGCTACATCTCTCACTCTTATAGAAGTGTATTCATTACGAGCGATTATTTTAGAACGCTTCCTCGGAGTAATATCCATCTTTGAACTAGCAAAAGTAAAACGTGTTACACGGAACGCAAAATTATAACCACCAGTTGCCACACTGTAAAGCTCACAACTGAACTACTGATGAACTAAAACCTGTCAAACGAGTAAATTATAATCAAGGTCGATCCGTCACACTAACTCTAGGTAGATATAACCGTTTTGAGGCTATTCGGAACATCACTGGTAATCACTTATCATGACAAGAAAAATATGTTTGTCCCAATTAATTCGAACAGTATAGTATTGCGTTGAGTAAAAAGTTTTCCGCCAAAAGAAAACAATCTTGTAAAATGATAAATGTATTCAAAATCAGCAAAGCTAATGAGGCTAGTAATCTCCATTCAAATCCACAATGGTCTGCCAGTATTTTGGCAGCTTTTCAATCCCTGCTGCGACGAACTGTGGGGCGCGCGATTCCAGAAAATGATCGATCCTATTTATGACCTCGTCATTTGAGTGGAAGATAGTGCAACCAAGATGTAGCTGTAGATGTGAAAACAGATAGTAATTTGAAGGTTCCATGTCTAGGTTGTTTGGAGGATGATGCATCAAATCTCACTCCAGTGTGTAGAGCATCCAGCCGGTCATCGCAATAACATGTGGCTGGACGTTATCTATATGAAAGAGAACCACCTCGCTTCTGAACTCTTTTTTCATTTTTTCGCGAATGGCATCGCTGACTTTGATTAGCATATTGCTGTATATTGTACTGTTGATAGTCTGCTTGCATTTTTAGATACTCCTTATAAATAATTTTATGACAATCCTACCAGATACAGAGAAGCATCTTCATGTTAGTTAGCATTCGTCTTGCAACCGAGCCTGATGATTCCCTGGGTGCTGACCACCCTCCGTGATGGCTTGTATTGTTGTAGTACATCCATTTTTCATCACAAGTCACAATTCTGTTCAGAATGTTCTCTTTCTTTTGATCTCTGAACAAAGACAAATAGGCCGCCTTTCTCTTCTGTCCTTCCAGCAGTCAATTCGGGAGGCTCCAGGTGGCCTAAATCAAACGTTAGATTTACGCAATTAAGAGCATTAACTATTATTTTTTGACAAATATCAAGACCTAACGCAATAGTTTGTGTTGAAACGTTTCTATCCTGATCAATGATTTCATTTAACTAGTCACAATGAACTCAATAGAGTGGCCAAAACGTGGTTCATCTTCATTGTAAAAAGTGTTTCAGCTTTAAACTTTCAAAACCAAACTTTTACTATATCTTAAGAAACAGTAGTGAAACCTTAACTTTCGCCCTTTTTTTGCGGTATTCGGTTGCACTGAGTTTATTTCGGAACTCATACTACATAATCATTCCGATCTGTCAACGTGATAGCTCCATTTCAAACACTTTGTCGGTGCACAAGATAATAAAGTTTTGACAAACTGTAAAGGCACCCCCCTCGGGTGCCTTCCTTTGATTATCAGCGTGAGCTTGAGGTGTAGGAATAAATGAAGAACTAGAAGTTGTCATGATCTTAAAATGACTTTATTAAGATCTTAACCTAAAAACCTTTAACCTATTAGATAATACACTGCTGTACAATTGCTAAGGACGGATAACACTATCATCCATAGCAACCACAAAATGAAAGGAAGCAAAATGTGAAAAATTAGAACAAGTGCGGGATATTAGTAAAAAGAAGTATGAGTATGCAAATTTTTTCCACGTCTGTTCATCACGTGATAGCGTTCATAAGAGCTTTAAAGGTTTTGACGCGTGTGGACAGTTGCTGTTTCAAGTCAAAGTTTTACAGGAAAGATTTAATAGACGAACTTAAAATTTTTGGCATGTCTTCCCGACACCACATAAATGATTTTATGCGTGGCCGTATTGGAAAGATCAAAGAAGGGCGAAAAATAACAGATGTTGCCAGGGTGTTCGACATCGCTCACAGCGTTGTTTCACGGCTGTGGAAGTCATTTAAAACTACTGGAATGTGTAGTAGACGGCACGGGGGAGGTCGTGTTAGAAGTACGACGCCTGCAGAAGACAGATATATCGTCCTATCAGCAAAAAGGAACAGGCGCACCACAGCTCAGCAGGTGGCAAATCAGTTTCTTGCTGCCTCAGGAAAGCAGATCTCCCGAAAAACAGTTGCCAGACGTTTGAGGGGAGGAGGACTATACGCACGCAGACCTGTTGTGTGTGTCCCATTGACCAGACAGCACCGTACTGCCCGTTTGCAATGGTGTCGTGAGCATCACAATTGGACTAACAGGACTGGGCATGCGTACTATTCTCAGACGAGAGTAGGTTCAGTCTGTCATCGGATTGTAGATGCCAACTGATCTAGCGCGAGAGTGGTACTGCTTATCGTCCAGAAAATATCCAGGAAAAGGACCGATATCCGACATGCAGTATCATGGTGTGGGTCAGCATCATGATCAATGGCCGCACGCGCCTACATGTGGTTGCGAATGGGACTATGACGGGCCAACGATACATTGATGAAGTTCTACTTCCTCATGTTCGTCTTTTCCGGGGTGCTGTCGGTGATAAATTTGTTTTTATGGACGACAACGCAACATGTCATCGAACACTCGCTGTTCAGGATTGTCTAGACAGCGAGGGTATTCAACGTCTAGTATGGCCAGCGCATTCTCCAGATCTAAACCCCATTGAAAATTTGTGGGATGCTTTGGGGAGGCAAGTTGCTGGTCGAAACTATCCTCCGACAAACAAGAACACCCTCATCCGTGCACTCACAGAGGAATGGGATAAATTGCCTCAACAGCTGCTGGATAATGTTGTGCAAAGTATGGTACGACGTGTGGAATGTTGCATCACACTCCACGGTGGACATATCCCGTACTGATACCTTTCTTTAAGGTGCCTGCTGACTTTTAGATGCATTGTTCCATTTCTCCGTACGCAGATCAAATGAGCATTTTTTTTCTTTCAGATGTTTCACAGCTTTTGTACTTTCCAGAACAATAAATATTCTTTATTCTAATGTCTGAACAGTGTAGCAACTATATTTTATCCTACTAGGCCTCATGTCTCGCTTAATGTTATGCTACATAGCAATTTGTGATCCGTCCTTAGCAATTGTCCAGCAGTGTAATATGATATGCGAGAGAATCTACGGTGGCTAAACACACAATATATAATACCGAAATAACGTAACTCGGACCACTACCAATAACTTACTCGCCTAAGCTTAATTCCAATGCTATCACAGATCCGAATATTTAAATAGTCACTCCTACCTTAATGTCGAATGAAGTAGCGATCAATCTGATCCTAGTTGAAGTTGCGGTTCACTGGCGTGCAATGGTATGCACCTTGAACTAAGGGCTCTCTGTCACGGGTAACTTCTGTTGGCAGTCACTTAACCTCTCAAAACCTCTTCGCACTTGAAATACGGACTATCATAACATTCCCCAAATGCCACACAGCTTACTCTAAACTTCTGTTATTTAAAAGCTTCCTAATTTGCATCTTTCCTTCACGCTTTACTTCTTGGGTTGGTTGGAAAAGGGTTGCCATTCATTCTGGCCCCAAAGAACCCCAAAAGACATGTTAATGAAAAGACGCGTGGGCCGGTCACAAAACAAATTACACAGTCGTGTAGTTCCAACTTTGAGATTGAGAATTAAAAAAAATGATACGTGGAACTCCACGCGATAGAAGTAAAACTTCTTTGGCGACATTGGAACATTGATTATTTGCCCTAATATTCCAAACTGATCGTGTACACCTCTCAATCGCCTAATTTGCATGAAAGGTAATCGTGGCGAAATGAGTCTTTCTGATACCAAATCAAAAGTAGAAAGATGTGCTACAAATTCTGGGTATACAAAACCATTATATTTTGCTAAATTTGGTATACTTTTCTTATTAAACTTTGTCGACAATTGCAGCATGCTTTAATGTGTCTTCTAAATTAATTCCCAGTAAAATATTTTTGTGCTTAGCAACAGGCGTTCTCAAATCATCTCTATACCATAATTTATCATAAATTGAACGCCCTTGACCGAAAGGATTTTCAACGAATCGCTTTTAAAAATTCACAATTTTCATGGGAATAATAGTCTTTGTAACGTAACATAGAATTTATTATTGATTTACGTGCATCAGTTCAAACACGCACTAGACTTATTGAGGGCTCTGTAGTTAATAGCACAGGGTGGTTCACAAAGTCCGTATTAATCTGTGCTGCCATTAGAAGAGTCTCAATAGCATTCTCATCTCTTAAACTGGGCATTAAGAGAGTATTTTGAAGTGTTTTTTTTCCGTGCTCGAAATTCTTTCATCTACTCCGATGGAGATTTGACAGTAGCACTTGATGAATTTGCACAATTTTTCTGTGTTTTTTTTTGTTCCTTTTTCGACTGGACTTGCTACTAATTTTCCTCTTTATACATTTGATTTAGGCATTTTGACTAGAACTAATAATAATTGAATGCAAATGAAAATTAAAAAAACAAATTAGCCGCCGAACACATCGCCATATAGCCAACAATCTAAGGAAATATTTCAAAAAGGCACGCTTTTGCGGCGAAAGCTATTTTGTCTACACCGTAATGCACACACTTTAACTCATACAACCGTTGATAGATGTTCCTGGGTCGAGGGGAAAATAATCCTTAATCGGAAGATGGGCAAGCTGAGCAATCGTAGAGATCAACACCTCCTAGATACATGTAGGAGGTGCTGGAGAGGTGGGCAATTATCCACCTTTTTACGGATATGACGCAAGTAACGGGGTGTCTCCACTCCCCCCTTTTCCTCCCACATGCTATCCTGTCGCCATGGCAACGATTCGGGGTGGGGTGGGGAGGGGAAGACTACTTCCGTTCGCTTTTCACCCTAACTCAAATCTGGGCAAATTTCTCATTCACTCTCGAGCGCAAATAAGTTTCACTTCAAAAACCCGTTTGGAGAAAAATAAATTACCACGAAAATGACCGCTGTTAGAGAGTAGGAATCTCTCCATGGCGGAAAATTTTTTTACTCAACCTAATATATTAGTCCTTTATATAGTAGCGGTTCTTAAACTTTCGATCTCCGCGGCCCCATTTTATGCATCAGAGTGACATCGCGAGCCCCCAAGATTTAGAATATACTTCGCCGACTTAATATTCTTGATCAAAATACATGTTCTAGTGGAATGAGCTCATTGTGGACAATTTACTGATCTAGTCTGGTATGACACATCTTTCAATTTTTCCACGAGGCCTTTCAAAGTCTGCAAAAAAGGGAAATCTTAAAGTTACATGAGAAACTCTGTGGGCCTCCTACAGAGGCCACAGTTTAACCCTTTATCTACCGATGGTACTTATAAGTACCACTCACTTTAAAATTACATAGAATAACCATTTTTACAAATACTCTGATGATACTTAGCAGGAATATTCTTTTAAATCCGCTCTTCCAAGATATGTGGAAGCAGGGTTCTATGACGAGCATTTTAACGGGGAAGGCGAATAGTTTTATGGCAGAAATTGCGTTTTCAGCTGACGGCGTTTTCAGCGGATTGTAAAGATTGTTATTTTGGTTCCAAAAAATAGTTAATGTCAAAAGGTAAGTTTCTTATGTTTTTCGTATGTGAATGAAGATCTTAGAAAACGATTTACTATTTATTTTAAGTGAACAGTGTGTATCATTAATTTTACAGTTGAATATCTTTAAGTAATTAATTAGCTCTAACGGATTAAATTTCCCAAAGTTGAGTATTTTGTTTATGTATATCCCTTAATTCTTTCAAAGTAATAATTCAAACAAAAATATTGCATGAAAAAAACTGCAGTAAATCATAATGCGGTAGATAAAGGGTTAAGAGCCGTTGTTCGATAGAACACTATTGTAGTATTAATAAAATCGAAACAATCTTTTTTAAACATGGTTTACGATATGGACTCGATATAACATGGCATAGAAATTATGCCAAGTTATATTTTTTTGCTTTTTTTCATCAAGTTACTGAATATATTGCTGCTACAAGATGTTATTTTTAATGCAAACCTTAAACGTATTTTTTGACTAAAAAAAATCAATTCGTTATTGTTGTTATATTTACAGTTGGCATAGAATATCACAGTTACCAGAGGATATCTTTAGCGACATGCCACATCTTGGAGTTTTTAGATTTGAAGGCAACCGCATCAATACAATGTCCGAAAAAGTATTCATTAAAAAAAATGCTCTTTATGGTTTGGTTGGTAAGTTGTTTTTTTTTCCTGTAAGTTTTATATTACTAATTAAAATCAGTTTTTGAATTTTGTGCTCGAACTTTCGTTGATGATTTTCTGCCAAACAAACTATAACCTGCTCCATTAACATTAAGCGGATCCTATCATTACATAAATCATAGTTTCATTAAGTGAGAAGTCATCATAAAGTGAGTGGTAAAAGAAAATGATTATTATTTTACATTTATCGTCGCATGTGCACATTATAATATTCCCTAAATGGAGAATAAAATTTTGGTTAAGTCTACAGCTCTGGCAACGAAGAAAAAATAAGACTAAATTGTGCCAACAACCTATGTTTATATATATATATATGTTGGTTTCTCTCCAATACTACGGCAGTAAATCGCCAAGTTGGCGATAAATAAAGTATGCACTAAATAGGTTACAACCGAAATGGAAACAGAAAAAGAATTTGCTTAATATTTCAAATCTGTGTAGAATCGAGTAATTTCAATATTTATATGTTACAATCGATCATTTTTACTTAATCAAAATGTATCGCCAAATCAAAAAACAATGCCAAATGCTATCATCGTTCTGCATATGCATGTAAACGAGTTCTAGCGTCCTCTTTTCGTATTAGCCAGTCGACAAATAAATTGGCGAAGATTTAGAAGAATGTTGTGCCACTTAAATTAACCTGGTACAACAGTCAATATCACCAACCCCTATCCTGTCTAGGCGACTTAAAATTAAATTCATTTTTTTAAAAAAATGAAGCACGGGCACTTAAAATAAGCAAAATATCTAGTTAAAGTTATTCAGGTGACCAGAATATCATAATTGAATTCAAAATCGCGATAAGGTAATCTTTTTTACATAGAATACACGTATGTCCGAATTTAAATGATATCGTGCAGTTCTGTAATCTTTTTTTATTTTGCCATCAAGCCAAACCCCACTCTTTTGGGTACGTTGTGATGTACCTCCCCTTGGAAGTACATCCCTCGAAGTATCAGCGCGAGCTAGAGGTGTAGGGTTATCGTAAGAACTAGAATCAAAAATTATCTTAATATGACTTTATTAAGATATTCAACTTAAACTTTGAACAAATATAATATAAATTATTGAATGAGAGAATCTACGATGACGCAATACGCAACACACAATATAATTCAGACCTATCTCAATAATTGAACCGCCTAATCTTCAAATATAATAATAAGTAATCAATCCTACCTTATATTATTCTGTAATAAACTTGTCTTTATCTACAATGGTATTTAAGGACAGTCGGTATGGTAAACACCTTCCAGAAATCGATTTTGAGATTTTGATATTTCTCAAATCTCCAAATTAAGCCCTTTCCAATGATATAACATACTAGTCAATTTTTGAATTAGAAGTATTTTAAAATGTTTTTTAAAAAATAATCAACTGATTTGCCACGCCTACTTTGACAGATAGAAATGTAAACATATATTGGCCTTTTAAAACTGGGATGCTCTTGCAAAGCCATTATCTGTTTTATTTATTCCCACGAAATTAACTGTAGAATAACTGCAAGTGTAACTGTTAGGGTTGTTTACCTATTTTTGGCGCTTTCGAACACGTTTTGATTGAGCACTTGTCGTTTATCGATACTTAAAATTTCTGAAATTTTGAAATGCCAAGATTGCAAAAAGTTTTCAAGAAACGCAAAGGTAAGTATTATCCACGTAAGAATACTATTAATAGCAAAGTAAGTACCACTGATTGTAAATTAAATGCTCAAGCTGAACATGCACATGATTCAAAGCAGTCATGTGCAAAAGAAAAGAAAATTCCCGATTTAAATGAGAGTTTTTCTTCTTTTGGTGATAGCGTAGGTATTTTAAATGCAATCATGAATTTGAATATTCTTGCTTTTGTTTTCAAGAATGAAGTTCACTGTAAAATGTGCAACAGTGGTTTAGACATGCAAGTTTTAAAAGGTAAGTCTGGACTGGCTATTACGTTTGTCCTGAAATGTTTTGCTTGTCCATATCGTGTAGAATTCTCTTCTTCAAATTTTCATGAAGGAACACAAATTGCTACAATAAATACCAGGTTTGTGTATGCTATGCGCGTTCAATTGGAAAAGGTGCAGAAGCAGGGAGAATGTTCTACGGCGTAATGAATCTTCCGCAACCACCTACAAGGTTTTCTCCTTACGGTAAGCGAATTTTAAATGCTGCTAAACTTGTTTATGAGGATTCAATTCAAAATGCTGCGAAGGAAGCTATTTTGAAAATGAAGGTAACAAAAATATAGCAGTAGCTGTAGATGGGACATGGCAGAAGCGTGGTTACACATCCTTGAATGGTGTAGTTACTGTGACCAGCATTGATACAGGTAAGGTGATAGATGTTGATATTCTTTCGAAATATCGCGCTTGTAAAAACTTGCCTTTTCATGAAAAGGATTGTAAAAGGAACTACGTTGGATCTAGTGGAGCGATGGAAATCCAAGGTGCGTCTAAAATTTTCAACGGTCATTATCTTTACATAATGCCCGATATATTACGTACTTAGGAGATGGGGATTGCAAAGCATTTGATGTGGTAAAAAAAAAAGAAAATATTTATGGAAATGAATATCCAATTGAAAAATTGGAGTGTATTGGCCATGTAATGAAGCGCATGGGAACATGATTACGCCGATTAAAAGCTCAATTGAAAGGGCAAATCTTGTCAGACGGTAAGTGTTTAAGTGGGAAAAATCGTTTGACTGAACATGAAATTGATAACTTGCAGTCATACTATGGATCAGCTATTCGGAGAAATCACAGCAGTGTTCAGAATATGCGGCAAGCTATCTGGGCCATTTTTCTGCATAAGTTATCAACTGATGAATATCCTCAACATGGTTTTTGTCCCATCGGGGAAGATTCATGGTGTGGATTTAAAAAGGCTGAAGCATCAGGTAAGTCTTACAAACATAAAAACAGTCTTCCGGTCGCTGTTGTTGAAGCCATACGTCCTATATTTAGAGATCTTTCCCATCCTGATCTGTTGAAAAATGTTTGCATGGAAAAACAAAAACCCGAATGAAAGTTTTCATAATGTCGTAGGTTCCAAATGTTCCCAAAGCAACATTTGTACAGATTGAAACACTTTCACTTGGTGTTTTGATGCTGTTTGTTCCTTTAATGATGGTAATGTATCAAAATTAAAAATGCTTCAAAAAATGGGCGTAGAACCAGGGGGAATTTTCAGTAAGTGCCATGAAACTTCTCGATAGGGAAAGACTAATGAAAGCAATTTATGCTTTTTCTGGACGCTCGAAGAAAATTAGAAAAAAATAAAAGAAAGAAAAGAAAGAAAGAAGAAGATAATATTAAGAAAAATAAGGTAAAAACCGGCTACAGTGCAGGATCTTTTTGATGAGGTAAAAAAATTTATACAAAAGCTACTGTGTTTTCTAATTAATATATTTTTCAAGTAGTCTGTTCTTTTTTCTTTAAATCTACTGTATGCATGAATTGGAGACTTTTACTATATATTTCATATATATTGTTGTGTGTTCTTATTCTTTATGCAAAATTTTAAAAATATTTCTCAGACATTTTTCACTATTGAACATATGTCGTGACACAGAAAATGACAATTTTTAATAAATTGTGTATTCCTTTTTCTATACTTCTACTGTATGCATGAACTGGAAATTTTTACTATATATTTCATATGTATTGTGTATTTATACAAATTTTTAAGCTTTTGTGTTCAATAGTTTTTTAGTGAAAGGTTTATAAATATCTAAAAATGCAATGCCTTTTTTCGTTGCACATAGCTTGTTACATATATAAAAATACATAAATTTCATGTTCAAGAAATCTGTTTTTGTTTTTGTTGTTTTGAATACCATTTACCAAATATTTAAAGAAAATTTTTAATTCAGCTGCTGTAAAACATTGTGTTAACAGGTGAATATATAAAACACTAATGAAACTTTCGAAATAGTGTATAATCATGTATTACCAAAGCCATATTTTCATGTATCGACACATTTTCACATGGTATTTATGATGCTTTATAGTCAAAATTTGATGAAAGTAATGTATCAGAACTGAAAATTCTCAAAAAATGATACAGAATTTGAGTAAAATAATTAAACGCTAAAAAAATACCTCGATAGCTTAAAAGTGAAAAATGCTATAAATGTATTTTCTGAGAAATCTAAGTATAAGAAAAAACTAAAAAGCCTTAAAAGTAATAGAGAATAAGCTAATATTTAATAAAATAGGGCAAATACTTGTTGTAATTCATTATTTTTGTGATCAAGTGCTTTTTACACTAAAAATGCAATTATCTCAAAATGGTTGTTTTCAAATCGCGGGTACAGTTTTCTCAGAATCTACAGAATGAGTGCTCATGCAATTTTTACTGCACATAAATAATATGTAACTCTATATACTAAGCTTATTTCTTTGAGATTTTCCTGAAATATTTTGCTGAAAAGCAGTTATCGAAAAATTTGACAGTTTTCAAAAATTTCAAAGTGATACTTTTACGATGAATTGTTTTGAAAAAAGTAAACAATATATTTTAAATATATTTACCAGTATTTAAATAAAAGCCTAATTAATATACAGACAAAATTTGAAGTTTATATATTTAACAGTTTCTGAGAAACTTGTACCTAAAATGGCTCAATTTATAGGCCCTACCGACTTCCCTTAACTTCTAATCGATCACCAATATGTTTATTCACAACACGTAGAACTTGAATCTTGAACGACGAACTTCTATAATCATCCACTGCCACAACGCACGTTAATTGTCTAACATTCCTTTTCCCTACCATTACATTGCCATCACGCTTACTCTAAGATCCTATATTTATCCTATATTATTTGCATCTCTTCACTTCTCGGTTCTTGGATTTGGTTGGAAAAGAGAGTTGCCATTAATTCTGGCCCAAAGAGCCCAAAGGACTTGTTAAAGAAAAGACGCGTAAGACGTCACAACTTTTGTATTAGACATGTTTTTGAAAATACTCCACCGTGAAGGCTTCTGTAGAAAAGAGACTCTTAATTATTTTTACCAACGAAATAAAAGAAGAATAATACTACACAATTTATAATAACTGTTACAATTTTCGAGCCTGCGTGAAGATGATTATTTTGTTTGAATATATACATAATCTTTCGCTAATGGCTGCAGCATTTGGCAACGTTTTGCGTTTTGACAAAATTGGTCGGTCAAAGGTGTAGTTAGCAAGTATCGTAGTTTCATAGAGTTTCGTAGATTCTTCTAAATCGGTTGAAATAAAATACTTCAGGAAAAACTATTAGAACGCAATTTTACTCAATTAACTTTCCAATTTAACTTTTTATAAATCAAAATACAACGACAAACGCTTAAAATATAAAAAGTGGTATTTTCGTCAAATAGTAAATCATAATTAAAGTTAACACAAAATGCGGGTTCGTCCACGTGTAACGTCATGTTAATAGCAGTAACGTTTCTCAATTCTCTCTTTCAGTACTCATTTACAAATTAATAAACTAAGTCTAAAATAAATGATGTGGTGACGAGTGTTTCTTAATTAAATAAAACATTTATTAGCAAGCTATTTACATGGATGCATAAAAAAGTTATTTATCGCGCCCGCTCAAAGTCATCTAATCCCTCCAAAGATATCAAGGGAAGCTCTCTCTACTTTTTCGGAGCGGTTCCCCTTCTGTTGCCACAGGCGAGAAGAGAAACCCCAGGCGTTCGTCTGTCACGTGGTCGCGCGTACACTCCTCCCTTTCTCCATTCGCAACAAATATGATAATGGTATACATTCTAATCTCTCTATCTATCTATTCTTCCAATCTATAATATCTAATTGTAACAATCCATAACATCTAATAATATCTAATGCATATGTAATATCTAATTCTGTCTCAGCCCAGAGGTTGCAGGTGTAAGAGGACTCGGAGAAGAAGCAGACATGCTTTTAAAAATAGTTACTTTTATTTTTGATCTAACACTTTATGAACGATTTACTATTTATCCTTAACCTTGGGAGCAATCACACGGGGCTTACAGAAGTAAAGCAAACAAAATAAGATAAATAAAATTAAAAGTAAATAACTAAACAAAAAGTTACGAAATAATGAAACGACAATAACAAATAAGTTACAAAGACAAAAAAATGCATTTACAAAATAAAACAATTACGTAACGAAACCAGTACAATAAATAATGTGAGTGTTGGCATTGTTTTTGTGTCGGTAATGCTTCAATACTTGATTCGGAATAGTTATCGGAGTTCTTAGAGTCTTGAGAAAGCTTATATCGGTTATTTTAACTCTCTAATTTGGTTCATCAAGTACTTTCCTTTTTTAAGAAAATTACTACGCATACGTTATAATTATTGAAATAATTATAATATTGACATAAATTAGACATGATTGAGAAGTGAATTTAATATTTGCTGCAGGGACGTCTTAAGATTCTTTGAGGGCCAGGGTTCAAAGAAGATTTTTTGAGACCCTGGGTCCCAAAGCAAAATGATCTTTAAAAGTAGACAACATATAGCATGCATTGTCAAATACTCGTTCAAACGATCATCAACTAAATGTGCACGACTCGCAATCTAAAAAACCTAGGCACAAATCGGCTCAACCAATGGATGCATTTCGACTGAATGAGTTGAATAATTGTTTATGTTGTTAGGCCTAGGCCTAGATATGAACAACGATAGATGTGAACGACTGTATTACCATCATATGATAATACAGTCTTACCACTTTTACCAGTTGACATGCAGTTTGAAATTCACTGCTTTTCGGGGAATATGTGCGGGAATGATATTTGATCATTAAAATTATCCGGATTATGATCTTATTAAGACAGAGTTCAGAACGAAAAGATACCCCACCGAAGGTGAGGCCCGGGTCCAGTTGGCCTATACCTTCAGACGTCCCTGATCTGCTGGATACACAACTGAAATTGCCAACAGAAATATGCAAAATAAAAAGTTCTTATTTCGTCTCTTACTTGTAATCACCATTTTTCTTCCAAATAAATTGTTTTATTATTCTAGGAAATCCCATTGTCTGTAACTGTGAAATCAAATGGATTACCACAGGAAAAGTCACCCTGCAGTTAGTAAAAGGCGAATGTGCTGAACCAAACTCCTTAAGAGGAAGGAAATTAGAAACTCTGAAACCTTCTGACTTTAGTTATTGTCAGTAAAATCTAAGGAAGTGTTTTTTACAGCTATGAAAGATGTAGTATAACAGGCATTGATGTAATGCTTTATTCTTGATTCTTTTGTTATGCAAATATTTAAATAAATATTTATTATTTGTTGTAAAGGATCTATTTTTCTTGAGTAAGTTTCAAAAACAACTTTTCTTCGGGGTGGAAGTTACACATCAAATGAATGATGGAATTAAAATGTTTTTAAGAAGTAAAATGCAATTTTTTTGGGGGAAAGTAATGAATCGATTTCATAGGCACTGTCCTGTATTTGTGAATGTAGATTTGGAATTTAACTTTGTAACGGGTATATTCGCGAAACTCCTACTAATCCTCTTGGGGAAAAACCGTTTCTTAAAAAATATTATTCTATTGAAAACTTTCTCTCGAAGAAGACACGACTTATGTAAATCAAGGTTTATATTTAAGCATTAACTTTTAGGTTCGAGAGAGAGAGAGAGGTTAGGAGCTATAGATGATAGAAGTTAGTAATTAACGTAAAGTAATAGAAAGCTAATCTACGAGTTACTCTTGACTAGCTTTCTATTAATCACTAACTTCCATCATCTAGCTCCTAACATCTCTCTCTCTCTATCGAACCTAAAAGTTAATGCTTAAATATAAACCTTGATTTACATAAGTCACACCTTCTTCTTTGGGAGAAAGTTTTCAATAGAATAATATTTAAAAAAACAGTTTCCCCCAAGAGGATTAGTAGGAAGTTCGTGAATAGACCCGTTACAACTTAAATTTTTTAAAATACTGGCAGTATATTAGCTCCGATTGTAAATGTATATTTGTAAATACTGTTACGTAGATCCGGGCTCTAGTATTTTATGCAAAAACAATCACAAAGAAAATAAACAGTTCTTTAAGAGCGATGCGAATTTATTACCAAAAATCCAATCCTTTAAATACAGGATTCAGTGGCAATATTCACAGGGTAAATATCCGAAGGTCGTGACACCTTCCACAGCAATCAAACACAATAATCAGTGTTTAAAAATACACGTAAGTAAAGATTATTCACAAGCACAGCCGAGCTCTCTAATCTCGCTAGTCAAAACAATCCTCACTACTCACTGGTTTAATCAAGACTGATCGGTTGCGGCTGGCACTCCTATTTATAAACCCGACGAAAACTTCCAGAAAATACGCACGTGTCATTAAGCGTGAACTTAGTGGTGAGATCCAGTACTTTCTAGAACAGGGGTGGGCATTAAGTTGATCGCGATCGACCGGTGGACCGCCAAGACATTTTGGGGTGACCGCATTCACATAAAATCTTAGCCGCGCATACTAAAAGAAACACATGTGGTTACCAAGATAATGAAAGCACCCGTGAATAAAACTCCAAACTAAATTTGAGAGACATTTTCAAGAATTTACTAGACTAGAATCCCACAAAAGTTGCATTCATGGGTTATTCATTTGGCAATGTTGATGCGAAAAATATAACTAAATATACACTAGCTAGAAAAAGTCTGCGTTCACATACTACACTGCTCAAAACAATTAGAGGATATGTAAGTTTTATATAAAATAAAGATATAAGCGAAATTTTTTTTGCCGAAAATGGAAGAAGAGAATCACAAATGCAAATTTTTCTGATTTTCAAACTGTGGAGTATGCTAATTTTGAATTCGACGTCAAAAACGTTGCTTCAGCGGCAGCGAATGAAATTTGACTTTCAACTGAAATGAAGACAAAGATGATCGGCATTCAGTGACTGCTTTGTTTCGATGAGTACGATGTCTCAGCGAAGTCATTTAACCGATTCAGAAGCTTGGAGAGCTGTTGGTTGGTTAGATGGGGGCCAAACTCAAGCCGAAGTAGCGCAAGCCATTGGAGTGTCACAAAGTGTGATTTCCAGGATCTGGAACCGTTTTTTGGAGACTGAAAGAGCAGGCCGAAGACCAGGACAAGGTCGTAGACGGGTAACAATGCCCAATGAAGATCGTTATTTAGTGTTAATGGCTCGGAGACATCGAAATATGAACACTACTCTTCTCCAACAACACCTTCGCTCGGCTACTGGCACCACGGTTTCAACTCAGACTGTCCGAAACTGGCTCCACGGTGTAGGTCTGTATGCTCGCCGACCGCTGGTATGTGTTAGACTAACATCAAGGCATCGTCGCGTCTGCAGGGAGTGAGCAACAGAGCATGTGAACTGGAGGAGAAATGAGTGGAGCAATGTTCTTTTTTCTGACGAATCCCATTTTTCTGTTCATCCGGATAATAGGCGTATTTTCATCTGGAGGGACCGTGGCAGTAGGAATAATCCTGCGTTCATGCACGAAAGTGTCAGATTTGGCGGTGGGGAGTGTTGGTGTATGGTGGCATCTCCATTGACGGGCGCACAGACCTCTACATCATTCGAGATGGACCTCTGACTGCTCGCCGATATAGGGTTGAGGTCCTCAGACCTATTGTAGTCCCTTACGCTGCAGCAATCGGAGATGACTTCATTTTAATGGACGATAACAGCAGACCACATCGTACTAACCTCGTGGAGGATGCCCTTTTCGAGGAAGGAATCGTACGAATGGAATGGCCAGCGTGTTCTCCAGACATGAATCCAATAGAGGACGTTTGGGCCGCTCTAGGAAGACGAGTTGCTGGCCGCCAACCACCCCCACAAACTCTCCAAGAACTGGAAAGAGCTCTTCTGGAAGAGTGGGACAGAATACCCCAACTCGTGATTAATAGCCTCATTAACTCCATGCCTCAAAGGTGCTCAACGTTGCTGGCCGTCCGTGGAAACCATACCCTTTACTGAAAATGATTTCCCTTGAGGAAAACAACTTTTCTTATTATTTTTTTCTCATATGCATAAATTGTGTTTTTTTCCTTTTGTACACAAATGCGCAATAAAATGCATTTTTTTCTGCTAAACATGTGTAATTTATTCTCATACAACCTACTACGTCTGTCGACCATGTATCAATCAGCTAAAAAGTTTCTCAGCCACAAGATCCACCTAAAACCACAATATCCTTTAATTATTTTGAGCAGTGTATTACTTATACATAAACAATGAAAAAAAGCTTAAAACCTGGAATTTAAAAAACAAATTTTAATTAGATTTTATTTATTTCATTTTAAGTATATTCATAATAATAAAAGTAAATTTGGTTTGCCTTCATAGATTTTAAAATGAAGACAGGTTTCTAACGATAATAACAAAAATCAAATAAAAAAAGTCTGCGTTCATTGTTTTAGTAGTAACTATAAAAATTACTTAAAAAGAGATAATGAGCTATTTAGTAGCTGGTTGGTTAATCTCATCATTTGTTAACCTCCTGAAGTCGTTTCGGCATTGAACTAACAAATCTTGGGGTTTTTTTCAGCACTTATCTTTTCCCGTTGGTCTTTAAGAACACTCTTCAACATATCCTTGCTAGATACATTATGTTGATGAACCCTGTGTTCCAACAAATCTCACAGGTGTTCTGTAGGATTCAGATGACAGTGGGGCCATGTGCAGTTGATTTGGGACATTATACAAGAGCCAAAGTTCCACAATCTCAGCGGTGCTTAGAATCGTTGTCGTGTTGAAAACGAAACGATTATCTTAAGCCGAGTTTGGTGGCACTTTCCTTTAAATTGTTTTTAGGACATCAAAGGAATCATATTTGTTCATAACTGATTATATATACTCCAACTTGCCAACATCATTGC
Organism: Trichonephila clavipes; assembly: GCA_019973935.1. NCBI lineage: Eukaryota > Metazoa > Arthropoda > Arachnida > Araneae > Nephilidae > Trichonephila > Trichonephila clavipes. Next base: position 155,802 of record BMAU01001043.1, read on the forward strand.
TCGCCATGCCCCCCATACCATGACTCCACCGCCGCCATGCTTTACCATTGGTACTAAGTGCTCTTTTTGAAGCGTTGCGCAAGGTTTTCTCCAGACTAACTTACAACCTTTTATGCCGGAGATACAAAATTTGCCCTCGTCAGAGAATGTTACAATCGTCCAGAACTCAAGAGGTTTATGATCGTTTTCAAAAGCTATCCGCTTAAACCGGTTGGTCATTGAAATATAAGGCTTTCTGAGAACCACTCGACTATGGTGCTCGGCCTTTTACAAGACTTTTCTTGCAGTATCCACCCAAATATTTTTGTTAAACTGCTCGTGAATGTCTATTGCTATTTAAGTTGCAGACAAACAAGGATTGTGTTTTTCACCGTTGATGTCATACTTCGTTTTTCTCTGATTGTGAGTTTAGATGGACGACTTAAAAGAGGTTTGGATGTGTAAACTCTTGTAGACTTAAAGTTATAAGTAACATGCTGGATAGATGAATACTGTCGTCCAACGGATCTGGCTATATCCCGACGACTTTTTCCATTTTTTCACATTTTAACATTGATTTTACGCTTACTGGTACTAATTTCCTTCTTTTTATTTTCCATGTCCTTGAATTGCTTCGTATCTCACAAAAACGTAACAATTATCGCGTCACGATTTTCTTAAGCTATTTTACTTGATAACTAAATGCAAAAACTCTGTCGCCTGTTGATACAAATTCCAAGAACCAAGAATATTCAAATAGTGAACGCAGACTTTTTCTGCCTACTGTTTGTGTATTTTGCTATAAAACTCCCGTTATCCTAAGTAGTTTTAATTCAAAATAAACGAATTCTTGCATACTCAATATTTAAATAATAGTAAACAAATTCGTGAAATTTTGTTATATATATATAGAAAAAAAATCATATTTCTATTAAATTTTACCTTTGCTATATGATTTCTTATGGGTGAACGCAGACTTTTTTTTAGCAAGTTTTTGTTATATGTTTTCTTTATCTCTCGAGGGAAACGAAGCTTTTTTCTTTCAAAAGGACGTAATTTGTAAAGAATAACTTTTGGAATCGATTGGTCGAAGTAAAGTATCCCAATTTTAAAAAAAGCTGCAATTCATTTAACATCGTTCTTTCGCTCTACCTACCTGTGAGAATCTACATTTTCTAAGAATCTACATTTTTTTATGGCAGGATATTCCCGTTTCACAGACGATCACTTAGAATCCAGTGTAAGGTTAGCAGTTAGTAATAATATACCGAGGTATATTTAAGATTGTGGGGCAAATAATACGAAAGCTAAGTCGTCTATTGAGACTAATAGCTATAAAAACTAATTTTAAGGGAAAATTACTTAATTTGTGATGCATTGTGAATTGTTTTAAAATGCATCATTTGATATTAAATTTATAGGTATAATTACTATGTTTGTATTTTGCGTTTTACTTAAAACGTAGTTTTAAAAGAGTAAGTTTTATTTTTCAGCTGTAGTTACTGTAGGTAAGTATACACATTCTGTATTTATTATTGTAATACAAATATTGTGTTGTGCTTTTTTTTTTTTGCTTATCACAACTACGTCACATGATGGACCGCGACACCTTGAAAAAATTAAAAGTAGACCGTGCCATGTAAAAGTCTGCCCACCCCTGTTCCAGAAGAATCCAGAGGGTCCCAAACTCGCCAAATTGGTCACCAAAAATGATGCCAAGATTTCGCCAAGTTCTCATTGAATCGCCATTATAACGTAAGGGGCGGCATTGCTTGTGAATAGTACAATTTTAGCATTAAATAAATATAACATAGAGTAATATAAATGCATTAAACACCCAAATACAAATTATTTACACTATTAACACAAAATTCGTAACAATACAAAAGAAGAATTTTTACTATTCCATCGTAAGTATTGATTTTATCGACTTGTAAACATTTATCCACCTATCTTAAAAGATAAGATGACATTCGTTTTTCTAACAATCATCGTGATTTCAATCTCAACTGTGACATTAAAAAACAATATTTGTTTCATTCTTTATAAGAATGTAACAAAAAATACTTTAAAAAAAATCCTTATCATAAAAAAAATCACTTATAGTAAATAGGAAAGATTGTTTTGATCTTTAATCGAATTATGTAATAAATAAATAAATATGGTACCGTTAAAGTGTCGAATTCAGTTATTTCACAAAATAACTAGGTATTTCATGAAATAACTAGACAAGTCAGTTAAAGTATATAATGCATGAAACGTTTCATACTTTACCCAGTTATTCTATGATATAACTAATGATAGACCGTTAAAGTGAAAAATAAGCAATTTCAAAGGTATTTTATAAATTGATTGATCATAAATACACTACCTCTCGAAAAATACATTTTATCCCTTTTGTGGAGGATTAATCGATAAATAATAAGAAAAAGCAGATGATACAATTTTCTATTGCTCATCAGTTAAACAGAAAGGGTGGAAAAGAATATGTTTTCTTTTTTTACTGGCTTAATTAACTTTTCTACTCCTGGAACTTGAAGGATATCATATAATGCTGGAGTAACGAATAGTCACGTGGTACTTTATTCTGTGCTGCTTTAGCATCTTTTACTTCAGCTATAAAAGTTAATAATTGTTCATGAGAAAATGCAACACTGTTTTCCTTTGGCCCAAGCTTATTTAATAAAGATTCAAATCTACCTTGCATTAAATCTTTCTTATTTATAGGTTGGTCTCCCATTCCTGCAGAAGTCATTGCTTGAAAACAGGTTGCAAAAATATTTGTTAATCCAAAATGTATAACGCGAACATAAATACACCGTCTAAATTCTACATTTAAAAGCAATGTAATGAAAAATACACACACATCATTGCAAAGCAGCTAGAAACTGTTCAACGAATTTTCGAGTCCTGTAATTCATACTTTAACCATCAAGTAACCGTTATTCTGCAGAATACCAAGTTAAATTGTAGAATTATGTACCGTAAAATCCGGCGTTTAACGCGCCTTTTTAACGCAAAAAATAAGATCGAAATTCAAGAGTGCGCGTTATACACGCCAGGTATAAAAACAATAGCTTTAAAAATAACAAAAGAGAGGAGCATAAAAAAATTCGAAATACACTTATCGAGATACTGTTTATTTAAAAGAAATGACATGCCTTAAAAACTAAAAAAGTTATTGTTTTAGAAGTATACTATTTTTTCAAAAGTCTGGGATAATACCTCGAATAAATGATTTTAAAACATAGGAACATATTGTATACTAATATTTCAGATTTATTCGTAACGAAGGGGGACGAGTAATACGGCAAATATACCTTAAATTTAAAAAAATGCAGCTTGAAAGTATAAATGCGCGTTATATGCCGGATTTTAAGGTATTTTCACTGATTTGTCTAGTTATTTTATGAAATACCTAGTAATTCTATGAAATAAAAGATTTCACCCTTTAATGGTAACATATATATTTTTTAAATTCCTTTTCGCTTAACAAAATACACTCACACATGGGACTTATCTGTTTTTACTTTTCTTTTCTGAAGAAAATTAAGAAAATTCCATTGAAAAGAACGAAGAAAATTAATATTTTAAATATTTATCGAATATTTTCGATAAACCAATCCGAGTATACGCCGACAGTGCACTTTTTCTTGAAAAATTTCCCAAAATTCGAAACCTGTATTTAAACTGTACTGAAGCGAAAATGCTAAGCTAGTAACATGACTAGAATATTTTCCAATCCAACTGCTGTAAAGTAGATACTAAAGACTACAGCCCTATTTCTCTATCATATCTGAAGCTAACACACTTTTCCCATCCATTTATTATCTTGGACACAGACTGCGATTCTGAGTCATTTTTTAGTTTGGAAAATGAGCGGAAAAAGAAATTCAAGTACGGGAAGTAATCGCCAACCTATGTTTATACTGGAAAAAAAATTCTACAAAAAGAAATCGCGTGGTATGTAAATTAAGTTTACTATATATAGTCGAGATTTTCTAGCTAAAGGAAAATAGGAGTGGATGTATATAAACCAGAAGTCACACACGCAGGTGAGATTGTTACTGGCAAGTATCATTATTGAATTATTGTGGTTAAATACTTAGTAGAGGAAATATTTAAAGCGACGATGGATCACTTAGGTTAAATTAATATTAGATTAAATCGGATAATAGATTAGATACTAAATTAGGTCGAGTTTGATAGTCTCCTAATAATTCGTGCATTTTGTCGTTTTCCTATTTTCGCGGTTAGCACAAAGACATTCTCTGACTGTTTTTTAATTGAATCTGTGTCGTTTCATAGTGTGATCAATAAATAGATTGATTGGATCATGGCTAGTGCTTCTTCCCTACCTCCTACATACTTAGGTGCCCGAGAGAGAGGTGAGTACCTCTCACAAAATGTACCAGAAATACAAATTTCCTCATATTTTTGTAAGTGATAACAATACTAACTTAGATTAATAATAGCTGGGGAATACAACTGCAAGTAAAATTAATATGGTAAATTAGAAAAAAAATTATAAATTATCAAACTGAAGCAGGTATTAAGAAAGTATATAAAATAGCATTACATCTTTCCTTTTATCGTTAGAAACTAAAATTAAGCTATTTTTATACTAAAAATTATACAGCATTCAATTGCATTGGTTATTAAGTTAAATCGGTGGAAAATTTCACATAAAATTCAAAGGAGAAAATAAAAATTTGAAATCTTCTGCATTTTGAAAGCATTTAATTTTCAATACATTCTAAATACTTAAAAAATAATACACCCGGAAATATTTTTATTCAAGTAAAAAGATCAGCTAGATTATGATACACTTGATTGTCAACCAGTTCTTGATATATAAGGAAATGCATGATTTATCAAGTTCTTTTTTCACACTTGTATCCTGATTTCAAAACTTGATTTTATATTTAGAGCTGTGTAAGGAATTTCGTAATCTTTCAAATGATATATTTCTAGAAATGACCAGATTACGATTCTGAAATTATCGTGTCATTTACCGCGATTTCGTTTTAGGAAATGAAATGAATTAATATTTAATCTGAAAATTACACAATCATAACACAGAAAAACAATGATATCTTGATCACGGGGATTCAACTGCTTTTAGCACAGGGAGAAAAGGTAATATTGAAGTTTATTTCTGATTTTTCTGTTATGATTTGATGGCATGATGTACTAAAATTTGAAATGTTTTGTATTAATTGCTTACATTTCTTAAATTTACTTTTATCATTTCTTTATTGCTAGTTATTCGTTAAGACAGTTGAGAAGTTCCTACAAAATAATTGAAAAAAATTCAAAAAATTCAAATAAAAAATTTCAAAAAAATTTAATAATAAAAATTTTAAAAATTTTTGCTCCAGTCATTAAATTTGTTATTGATAATCTCTTTTTATTAAATATTTTTTAATTTCTTGTTAATATTTATATGAAAATAAAATTTACATATATCTGCTGTTGCATTTTCCATTTATTTTTAGAAACTGAAAAATTTGTCTAGTAGTAAATTCATAACTTTTATTTGTATGTAATAGATATTTTCCAGAACTTCAAAACCTTTTAAAATAATATATATATATATATATATATATATATATATATATATATATATATATATATATATATATATATATTAATTAATATTTAAAAAGAATATGCTTTTTTCTGTCTGATCTATGTTAATCCATTGCAGAAAATAGGATTTAAGAACATTTGAGTAACAAAAAAAAACATATATATATATATATCTTTTTTAAATTTCCTTCTATTGATTTCATTTATTATCTATTTGAACTCTGAGCTTATTTTAGTTGAGTGTTAAGACACAAGCAAGCAATATATTTTTTATCGGTAGAAGTCCATTAAAGTTAGCAAAGAATAATTATTCTTTAAGATATGAATTTGATTAATAATTAACTAATTTTTTTTTGTAAACTCTCCTTTAAATAAAATCCTATTGGTACGAGTATTTTATACTCATGTCCAAAATTAAGGTTACAAACATATTTTTTTGTCATAATTTTAAATGCCTCCAGTAAAACTGATAGAATTCGTATTTTATATATTTTGAAGAACGAGTAATATTTACAACATCAACCTTCAGTTTGTGAAAAGACGTTGTTTAGCGATAGTTTTTGCAGAACTAATATATTTAAACTGTTCAAGCATATGGGAGTTTTTCTTCCAGTTTTGTGAATATTGTATTAAAACAAACAAGTTAGTCGGTTTGCAGTGAGAGAATTTCTCATAATCGTTTAGATAATTCCTTGAGATAGAAAGACGTTGGCAGGCCTGAAGCTGGCCATTCTCAAGCGGAGGTGGTTCGATGGTTACAAATTGTATGAAAGTGGACTCCCGGTTATGGAACCAACTCCAAACAAGTTGTACTATCACCAGAAAGGTTGCCACAGAGCATTGATATCTTCACAGGATTGCTACGTGGCATTAAGCGCACGACGACACAGGCGAACAACGGCTCCTCAGCTTGCTCGTGACCTAGTTGCTGGGTCTGGAAGAAGAATTTCCAAGCAAACAGTCAACAGCCGCCATGCTTAAACCGGATTTTATTCCTGGTATTAAGCTTGGTGCTGGAATTTCTAACTTCAAATAAGATTTCCATTTCTTAAAGGCAACTAACTCAAAGAACGTTCTGTAGACTTAGCAGCACCTAAAGAAAGTATAAAGGGATTGAGACGATAACCATGGTTTTTTCAAGAGCATCCTGGTACATTTCTTTGACTACATCCAGCAGGAAAGAGCTGAAAACATCAGTCATGGACATCACAAGAATGGGGGCGTGTTCTTTTCAGTGATGAGTCGAAATGTAGCAGACAAAGTGATTCTCGTCGAGTCTTCATCTGGAGAGAAAATGGAGGTCACTTTTCTCCTTCCCACATAACAAAAATCGACAGATTTGGTGGCATAATGTTGAGCAGTCATTCACCACTTTACGTTTTCGATGAGGGTACTGTCTCAACTCACAGCTCTATAAGAATGACATATTGGAAGCCTATGTGAGGTTTATCTGGGATGGGTCTGGACTTCATTTTTATGGACGACCATGCGAGGCCACACTGAGCTCATATTCTTGATGAATTTCACGAAGCAGATATTCGCTGTATGGATTGACCTTCGAGGTCTCCGGATCACAATTCTATTGAATATGTTTTGGAAGGTATAGGAAAAGCCATTTCTCAGCGTAGCTCCCTTCCCAGGACCCCACAGGAATTAAAAGATCCTCTTTTGGAAAAAATGGGCTTTATTTTCACAAATTAACAGCCTCATAGACAGAATGGCAGCTCGTTCTGAGACTTGTATAACAATTCACAGTGGTCACACTCCAAATTAGACAAACTTTGCTCGAGGTAAATGCTATATCTCTGATTTATGATTTCGCACTTTTTGACTTGTTTCTTAAATCACAATTAAAATCTTTTCGATATTGTTATGTTGCTATATTCTTTCTTACATTGTAATATGTATCTGTGCCAAATTTCATGGCAACGCAGTAAATAGTTCGTCAGTTTCACAGATTTTATGTTTGTGATCGTAATTTTGGACATGAGTGTACATTTGTTAAAGAAATATCAATAATGTAAAAATTATGTTGTTGTTATTCCCAACCATCTAGAGTCAGACAACATCCATTTGGCCGCTGACTCTTAAATAAAAGTCAAGCACAAGGAATTTAAAAACTACTTTTATAATTAATTGCAAAACGGAGTGTGTTATGTGTGATGCTGCTTAACTAAATAAATACTTTACGGATGCACGAAATTTTAAATTTTTTAAGGTTGAAGTTTTAAAGTAAGAGCTATCAAAAATGTCGACACTAATTACAAATTAGATTAATTTTAAGGCAAAAAGTAAGAAAAAATCGTATAAAAATAATGCTCCCATGAAAGGTTACTAGAGGAAAAGCATTTTTTTTAAAAAAAATCTGCATTTCTAGAGAAAATTTTAAATCCATAGTGCGGAGAAAAATAATGAGACAGAGATAGAAGATGAATCATACATGGTTCACGGCTTGTTTTTAAAATCGATTTAAAATCAAAATCGACTTTTTTTTAAAGATTTCACAAAAAAAATAAAAACAATGTAAAAAGAAAGCATACCGCGCGTGTCTTGGAAAAAAACTTAGGAAAGATCAATATACGGAATAAGGTGAATTTCGAAAAAACCTTTTTTGCAGGGTACTTAATTATTATCGCAACAATCGCCAACTCTATTAATAACTCGCCAAGTTGGCAACCCTAATTTCCAATGTGTCGTTCTCGCTGAATCGGCAACCATGTGCTTCATTTCATATACTGTCGCCAATACGGTTGCGATAATACGTAAGTACTCACAAGATATACACGATTTTCCTACAAAGGAAAATAAGCTTATCAGGAAACCAAAATCGATAATATTTGTATGGTTTTTCCACGTTTGGTGTGGTTTACCTCTTTTTCATTTGCTTTTTGTACGGTGAAATAGCTTTATTAGCTCCTTAAACGATACTTACGTATTATCGCAACCTATTGGCGACATTATATGAAACGAAGCACATGGATGCCAATTCAGCGCTTACGACTCTTAGGAAATCGGGGTTGCCAACTTGACAAGTTATTAATCGAGTTGGTGATTGTTGTGATAATACGTAAGTACCCATTAAACTTTTCAAAATTCTTAAAAGGAAAATCTAATGTTAAGTACTTAATGAATAACATTAATTGGGTTACAGTGCTTTTCAAAGTTGCAATACTCGCGACCCAATATTCAATCATAATTTTCATCGCCCCCCTCCCATTCAATAACAATGTATTGAATTCAATAATAATGTACTTTGACGCTAAAACTACGATACAATTTAACCTCTTAAGCGCCCCTGGAGTATATAAATGCCTCGCTAAACCAAAGCGTTTATTTCCCTGGGCGTATATATACGTCTTTCCGAAGAACGATTTTTTTCTGTGCACTGCTATCCATAAAATTATTCCAAAGACTTTGGTATGATATAAAAGGACCTTGCGAACAGTGCTTGCGAAGGATTTACTTATTTCAGAGGGTGGTTTGCTCTTATGTGTGTGTAGTCTTTTTCTTCCTTCCCCACTTAATGCATCACAAACGCGTGGCTATATGGAAAACGGTGGCATTGGGGGAGCGAATCGCGCAACTTTTAATCAACAGCTAAGGGATTAATTATAAACCGCACAAATTATCAAGATAAGTGTTAATTTTTATTTTTAACTAGCTGTACCCGGCGCGCGTTGCTACGCAAACAACTGAAATAAATTTAAGAAAAATAATTTTAAAGGAAAATCAGTACACAAATATTCAATTCATTCAAAGCCGTTTCGAAAAAATTGTGTGATTACAAAGTTCAGTTTCAATTAGATGTTTATTGAAGTGCTGTGGGATACACAATATTTCTTGTTTTTTCATCTGGTGCGTAGACGAATAAATCAGAAGGTTTTCCGACACGTGAGCAAGCCACATAGAGCTGTCCATGTGAGAAGCATGGATTCTCCAAATTTAATCCACACACTTGTAACGATTGACCTTGTGCTTTGTTAATAGTCATTGCGAAAGCGAGTCGCACCGGGAACTGTAAACGTTTGAATTCGAATGGCATATCTGTCGGGATCATTGGGATACGTGGCAACAGGACGTCTTCACCTTTGAATTTTCCAGTCAAAATTGTTGCCTCGATAACATTGTTCATCATTTTCTTGACTGAGAGTCTGGTTCCGTTGCAAAGTCGTGGTGGATTTATGTTTCGAAGAAGTATGATGGGTACATCAATTTTCAATGTAAGAACGTGCGGTGGCATGCCTTCATAAATCAAGCGAATTCAAGAATTCAGTTGGATAGTTGACAACCTCATCTTGATTCTCCACAGTATCAATGGACTTATATGTTGTCGTTTCACTGGGTATTCCATGCTGAATGGTGAAGTTGGTGGTATTGACATCGATGTTTTTGGCTGCTAATATAGCACGCGTACTGAGCCGCTGATGGTTTTTGTAGTTTTGTGCAATGTTTGGGAAACCTTTTTGCACCAATTCGTCGATGCTTTCTGTTATCTTACAGAAGTTTGCTGGCAGGGTGATACATTGTGTAGATTCATCAATTTCCATTCGCCCATTTCCAATATCCATTAATTGTTTTGCAAAATTTCCAGCCGATGCATCCCGTTGTAGTTGTACACGCATGTTAGTTTTTCAAAGTCAATTTCTGTAAATGACGCCATAGAACTGATGATTTAAGACATGCACGAAGTTCATCAGCGGGTGTTGATCGTGGTATAATGGGCAGTGTTTGTCGAAAATCACCAGACAATAAAATGAGTGCGCCACCGAAGATCCGTCTGTTTCCTCTGAAATCTCGCAGTGTACGATCAAGCGCTTCCAATGCTTTCTTGTGAGACATTGTACATTCGTCCCATATGATAATTTGACACGTTTGGAGTACTTTTCCCATTCCAGAGTTTTTGCTGTTGTTGCATGTTGGTGCCTCAGTGTTTTTCAAATTGAACGGCAGTTTCAATGCTGAATGCGTTGTTCGGCCACCATCCAAAAGAGTTGCCGTAATTCCAGATAATGCAATAGCCTGTGCAATATTATGTTGTGATCGTATGGTTGCCAAAATTAGTGAAAGAAGAAAAGTATTGCCTGTACCACCGGGTGCATCTATGAAAAACAGTCCACTGCTTTGTTCTGTGATTGCACGCATAATTCTGTCATACGCAATGCGCTGTTCTAGAATCAACTGCGGAAGATTTGTCCTAACGAATGTCCCCAGTTCATCAGAATCATAGTGTGTTTCTCGTTGCAAATCACGATCAAAAAGGTTGTTTGCAGGTCGGTTTGAAGCAGGCATTCCCAGTTGCACCAGTGCCTTGTTAGCTATTGTCAAACATATGTCTTCAATCAAAATCAATGCTTCATTATACACGTTTGGTGTGAATTGAATGTCCGGATTTTGATTCTCAGCGCGCAAACGATGTAGAATATCTTCACTCATGTAGTCCTTGTATTTTTCCCAAAGATCTTTTGGATTATATGGGAAGCAGGTTGTTAATATTATGGCAAATAGCGTGCGTATTTGCTGTGGTCGAGCAGTATTCGATGCATCAGCTAGTGCAGTGTCCCAATGTGCATCATTCTCAAGAACATTTAGTTCTTGGCAAGCTTGGCAATAAGTAGCGCACAGCTGACCGTTGACTGTTCTTAAATCTTGGAAGGATATTGGTCCACGTATATTGATCAACAGCATTCTGTATTCTTCGGATGAACAGTGTACAGACGACCCAATGCATCACTGGAATATAAATTGGTATGTCCTTCAACTGCTTTACCTTGTTTGCGACGTTGAAATTTTTAGTCGATGCATTCCACGTGTAGAATTTCGGTACTTCAGAATAAAGCAAAGTTTTAGCAAAAAGATCATCTTGGCACAATGAGTAAAACGCAGTTAAAGTTGTTGCCGGTGGAAAAAGTTGTTGCACGTACATTATCTGCTGTAAAGTACACGCGCTGTCCATTCTCGAGATGCACCGCCAAGTGTATTACTGTTGGATGTCGTTCATGGATTGAAATGATAAGATGCGCCATACTGCTTCATTGCTGCTTATGTAGCGTTCAAGTTGGTATTGGTTGATTTCATCGAGCGGTGCAGCTACATTCCCTACTCCGAAGACTGCCATGTCGCTTCCTTTGTTGACATATTTGCAAATGTATTTGATCGACTTCACTGAATTGCAATACTCAACATTAATGTGTGCTTTGAAGGTCATTGAAAGCAGTGGTGAATATGGCACAATCCAACGATTATCTACTTCAATATCAATGTTTCGTACTTTCAGAACGACGGATTTGCCCACCATCCTCAACTGATCGTCGACGATACAGTGGATATCCGTCATTGCCAGTGATAGTATCAGAAACCAATTTTCTCTTGGGTATCGTTTCGTGCATTTCCCATCAGACATGCATGATGAATTATTGTTGAATGCACCACATGGGCCATGGATCATATTTTTTGGTGACGACGTCGAATAAGTTTGGATCAATGTGCCTATCTGGTATTTCTGCTGAGATGATTTGATCAATTTGATCTGGCGTAATTGTTGATTAACCAAACCAAAATATGTGCTGTGGCAATCCTCTTTTCTGCCATTCAATGGAATACATCCAGCAGCGTGTCTCTCCAAAAACATGATGCTTGATAATAAAATCCATCAAACATTTCAATTTTGTTTAAATACGCGTGCGGTAATGTCATGGCGGTCCGAAGATGATTGTCCAACTAATAGAAGTTCTTTAATTTCATTCCATGTTGGATTGTATGTAAAGGTGACGAACAAATCTGGACGACCATATGCGCGAACGTATGTCATCGCATCTTGTGCGTATTCATGCATGTGCCATGGACTCCCCGTGAATGTAGACGGTAATATGGCCATTCTTCCCAATTAGTTTGATTGACGTTACCATCATTAACGATTGCGTCTCGTAAAATGGATGTACTGTTCAGAACGCAACTCGGTTTGATTCAATCAAATATATAATAGCTGTTCGGTTTCAATCTTCGCGTACATGTCGACGATATATTGATGGAACAATTGTCTACATTTCAGAATGTGGTTCTCAGCGTTTTGACGAATTATTAGTCGATACGAATAATAATTCAGGGCACTGACTTTCTTATTCGTTCCCTCACCTGTTTGTGGATTTATCATTTTGATGTTAAAATTATATCCATCATCTCCTCGCCAAAACAGAATCGGATACTGCAATCCGTCGTATGAGCGATGAGTTTCGGAGACTCGCTGAATGTCACCACTTCTGCGATGAAGAATTATGTCGCGCGATTCAAATTCTTCGCCAACTATAACGATCGCCACTTCATCGATTGTTGGTGCATTGAACTGTCTCTCGTGTTGGCCAACGGGTCTTTTGTCTGCTCGAATCACAACTGCATAGTCATCGGCTGGCATTCGTTGAATGGCGGTTTTAAACAACCGAACTAATTCATTGTGTTGATCGAAAAGGCCTTGTAACGCACCCACAATTTCTCGTCTGGTGCCCGCATTATAATGACATCGTTTTTCAATTTGTTCATCACTGTTTGCCATAAAATAAATTTGAAGTAACTTGTGATCTGCGTCCGGCAATGGTAGAAGCGATCCGGCATGATGATAAATTTGCCCTTGGACTCTGAATGTCGGCATGTAATTTTCGCGCACTATGTTCGTTGCACCGAAAGATGTCATTTGGAAGCATGAATTGTACTTGCGGATGTTTTCCAAGAAATGCTTCGACACACGTGTAACAGCAGATAGAAACGTTGACAGTGGTTCGGGTGGTGAATGTAATTCTGGTAGCTTAACTTTTCCACTGGCGCAGCACACTCCACGCGTTTCATTTTTAAATTTGAGTGCACTACAATACATGCAAATTTTATCCATTTTTCCAATGATTACATTTTGATGAAGACTGTAATCATTATTACTGTCATAATGGAATGCACTAAGATTCAAATCAGCGTGCAGTGTTCGTCTTGATCGAGCAGTGCTTATTCGAACATTTTGCAGCCTTCTTTCCCGTAATTCAGTTCTCTCAGAAGAACGGATCTGATTAGTACGTATTCGATCAGTTTCTAATCTTACTTCTCGTTGGTCAGACGATTCAGACGAACGGGTCTCAGTGGCGTGTACTCGAAGATTTTCCAGCCTTAATGCTCGTTGCTCGTCTGATTCTGAGGCTCGTAATGCTCTTCTCTTTCGTGCTTGAGATGTAGATCGGCCAATTGCTCGTCACTTTGGAGGCATAATTATACAGGAACGACGTGATGCTTTTGAATTTATAAAACGTCGAAAAGTCGCAGATGGGATAAGATGCTAATAAGAAAAAAAAACCGCACAGCAAATGCGTTCGGAATATCAATCAGCAGTCAAATCCTTCACATACACATTCGATTATCTTCGTAAATTCACTGTAGAAAATGAATATAATCAGCTCACGGAAACTACAAACATTCAATCCGATTGAAGTATTTATCTAAATTAATTCAGCTTACGATTAAATGCACAAAATTATTCGAAAAACTCTCCCAAATATAAAAATACGCACAATATTGTCTGTTTAATGTAAGCTAGATATGAATTTCACAACCTACACAAATTCTTATGTCACTCTGGACTCGAAATGTCATCTATCGTTCGCTTCATTTGTTTCAATTCATATCAGCATGAACTGTAACGACAATATATGAAATTCATTAGAATGACATCTTCACATAATCAAATACATAGTTTACGATTCTAGAAAAGACACACAGGTAAACAATGATTTTTATAGAGATAGAGAAGAGAAGAGAAGGGAATAAGAGATAGAGGAGAAGAAAAAGAGAATAGAGAAAGAGAGAGAGAAGAGAAGAAGAGATAGAGAAGAAGAGAAGAGAAAGAGAAGAGAAGAAGAGATAGAGAAGAAAAGAAAGTTTATAGTTTTATTTTACTTATCGCACCAAAAATATATTTTGAGAACTTTTATTTATACGAATTCGTATAGATATATATTAAAATCAGTTTTGAACTTGATACATGGAAGCGCCATCTGGTGGTAACTTCCATTAATACGAATATCATATTCGTTTCCTCTGTGTAAAAATACATGGTCATAATGATTTTCATGACAATCGGTTGAACGGGGCAGAAGTTGCTACTCTGCAGCGCCACCTGGTGGCGAGTGGTATCAATGAGCATATTATACAAACCTTCTCCGTGGAAAATTCATATATATACCAATTTTCATAAGAATCGGTACAGTAGTTTTTGAGTTCATCGATGACATACATACAAACATTCATTTTTATATATATAGATTATATATATGATAAGCCAATGAGATCACTGATGATTAATAAACTTGTTTTAACTTAGTATTGCTAAATTAATTATAAAATATATTGTGTAGCACTGATACATTTACAAGTGTAATATATTAGGGTAAAAGTGTAATTTATTTTTTATTATATTAGAGTGTATTGTGTTTGTTTACTCTTTCAATAAATTAATAATTATTTAAATAGTCTCTTTTTCAATATAACCGCGCCCCCTCGTACAGTTGTCACGCCCCTCAAGGGGGCGCGCCCCACAGTTTGAGAAACGCTGGGTTAGATTCTTGTTAAAGCCCTTGATTTGGCTACAAAAATTTGACGCCATTTTTTTGTAGTGGTTAGCTTTGAGTTGCGTGGTTAGGATTGGTGATTGGCCCCTTTTGAAAAATCCATTTTTCCTTTGGCAACATTTGACGAACATTTTTGGCGTAAAAAAATAAGGAGGTTCAACTAGGACTTCACTGATTAATTGAATAGATTTTAAATTAATATAAACAAAAATGAAGTTTATGTATTTCTTATGATTTATTTATAAAGTAATTTAGAGTTTAGACTGCTTAATTGGAAGATAAAATCCCTGTTATATATATACATAATTTACACTTTTGGCGTCGGAGAAAAAAATGGGACCAAATTGCTCCCACGGCTCATTTTGCTTCTAATATGCCAGTAATTCGCCAAGTTATCAAAAATTAAGGTACGTACTAAAATAGGTTCCACCCAATTGGAATTGATTTACGCTTTGAAGCAGGAATAAATAACTCATGGCGAATCAATAAAATCCCATCGACCATTTTTTAAAAATCATAAAATATCACCAAATGATTCAAAATTTTGTTATTATGTATTGAATTATGGGTACTTACATATAATAACGTCGAACAATTTTGGCAAATCAAAGCGTCGCCAAATGCTATCGTCATAGGCACAAACAAGATGTTGGTACATGCAGGAAACGGTTTTCCCTTTATTGACTGCCCATCACAGCATTTGGCAATATTTGACGTTTTTTTCGTTTGACAAATTAGTCGACGGTATAATAAGTGAAAACCATCTTTATATATAAAAATTACGTGTCATAGTGTTTGTTAGCGATCTACTCCGAAACTACTCAACCGATCCTGACATAATTTTGTATATTGTATGTCATTTCATCCAACTTAAAATATAGGATAGTTTTTATCTCAATTTTTGACGTCATTAATTTTTTTATTGCCGGAAATGCGTAGAATCCGGGAAACGGGAAAATTCGCAAAATGTCGGAATGCGTGTGTATCTGCGGAAGCAGATTTTGTGAACCAAGATGCATGAAAAGTCAGTGCCTGGTGTATTTCGGGGCGTGAAATCTGAATTTCAAATTGAATTCCCAAAATACCCGTAACATTGCCGGACAATGCCGGATGACCATATTTTAGACACTTCCTGGAAGGGCCTCACCTTAAAAACCATGGAGCGTGAAAACTTGGTCCCTGGCTTATTTGGAAACGCGCAATCTGAATCTGATATCCGATATAAGAAATTCTCTCAACTTTGCCAGATAATGTCTGACAACCGTTTTTAGGCAAACCGTGGCAGGGTTTTACCTTAAAAGCCATGGGGCGCGAAAACTTGATCCCTGTTGTATTTTGAGACGGGCAATCCGAATCTTATATCCGATAAGAGAAATTGTCACAACTTTGCAGGATAATGCCAGACGATAGTACTTTCGAAAGGCAGAGGCTTAACTTAAAAACCTTGGAGAGCGAAAATTTGATCCCTGGCATTTTTTTAGAAGGGCAATTTGAATCTGATATCCAGTATGAGAAATTGTCGCAAATTTGCCGGATAATTCTGGATGACTGTCTATTACGCGGACCGTGACAGGAGCTTTACTCAAAAGTAGCGGGAAATGTACTTTTCTATTCATTTTCGGGACAGTGAACGAGAATACGAAATTGGATATTAGAAATTCTCGTAACTTTGATGGATAATGTCAGACGACCCTAATGGCCTTTTCCAGCGATTGAACTTGAAGGCTCAGGAGAGCTAAAAGTAGTCCCCAGTTGCGTCTAGGGGTGGGAAACGAGAATTTCAGGTTTCAGAAACTCTCATAAATTTGAGGGATATTGCGGAAATTAGGTGGAATGGTTTCGCGTTCGAGTCCCCCTTAAGAATTTTCATTACCTCAAGCGGCTGAATTTACAATCGCTAGGGCACTGAAATTCTATCCCATGACTGTTTCAGAGTGGAGAAGGAGAATCTGAAACTGGATTTTAGGTGTTCCGCTAACGTGTGTTATCGAATAATGCCGGACGACCGTAATATGCGAGGACAATGTATCAAGCAAACATAGGGACACAAAAAGTGGGCCCTGACGTATTTTAAGACGGTTGATCCGAATATTTAATCCAATTTGAGAAATTCCCATGTTAAATAATGCCAGAGGACAGTATTTTAAACGAACCATGGCAGAGACTTACCTTAAAATTCTTGGAGTGTGTGAAGTGCACTCCCGGTGTTTTTTGAGTGGGGAATGAGAATCTGATATCAGACTTTAAAAATCCCAGTAACTTTGCCGGATAATGCCGGATGATAGTACTGCCCGTCCCTTCAGGGACGCGGCTTGCAGGAGCAAGGGGGACAAAGGGAGCACTAGGTACATCTTGGGATGGGGAACGAGAATCTGGATTCGAATTTCAGAAACTCCCTTAATTTTTCTGGTTATTTTTGGAAGGAGGTCAAATCGCTTTGCGTTAGAGTCCCGCATCCGTATTTTTATTATCTATAGCTACTAAACTTTCAGGTGTAGCCTCACGAAAATACGACCAACAGAAAATTGTATTGGCAACTGCATCTTCAGGCATTGCTGTTAATTTGTTGAATGGTGGCCAAATGCATATTCAGCATTCCAGCTGCCATTAGACATTCATGAGAAACCTGACGCAATATGTGTTACTAGGAATCTTCTTGAAGCAACCATTTTGATTGCAAATTTTAAAGGAGAAATGGTCCTGTTGCCGCGTATTCCACTGATGCCATCAGACTCTGCAATACCATTCAGAAGGCTTCATTTCACAATTCGTTAGGCTTTCGCGATGATCATAAATAAATCTTAAAGTCAAACAATGTCAATTTGGGGCTTGGACTTAGAAAATCAATGTTTATCGCATGAGCACATATATGTTGCATGCTTACATGTGAGGAAACCACCAAATCTATTTGTGTAAGCACAAGATAAGTTATCAAAAAATATTTTGCACCAATTAGCGATTAATTATATAAAAATATTTATTGTTATAATTTAGAATGATAAAAAATTATTAAAAATTGCTAAAAATCACCACTATTAACCTCATTTATAAAATTAACTCGTTACATGTTGTTACTAACAACTTCGTAAATAATTCATGCATTATACTATACTCAAATAAAAGATGAATAAAATGCAAAATTTTAAAAAAAATTATGTAGTTTTATGCTTGAATTCAACTCTCCAAGATTGTAAACCAAAATAAATTTGATTGCATTGAATAGCTGAGAAAATATTAAACCAATGTATTAAAAAAGCATGCGGCAACGCATAGGCCGGGTCAACTTTTAAAAACATTAATGCAAAAACGATTGCTACAACTTTTTATTTTATAGGGTATAAGTTTGGATGAAATTGCTTAATCTTTCATGGTCACGACAAGATTTGGCACTTACCTATTAGCATCACCACAGCCAAAATTGCACGATGAAAATCGTTTTTCTTCAAATGAAACACGTAAGAATCTTTATTTTGATGTCATGACGAGGATTGAGAGGCGCAAATTTTGAAGTGGTGAGGCTATAATGTAAGTATTCAAGATTTTATACCAGCATTTAATTTAAAATACGCAATTCTTATTAAACTTCACATTCTTATTAAAACTATTAAACTCTTAAACTTTACTGAGTAATAATAACTACGATTTAAAAGTATTGGTTTGATATTCATAATTTAAATATGAATTTTTAATTCGGTAAAAGAAAAAAGGTACTTACGTCGCTTCTATTCCGGTGTCCGACAACTTAATAAACAGCATGGGAAATTGCCGCCAAACATAGACACATTCCTTATTAGAAATTTTTTGTATTGTTTTTATGCCATTTTCACATAACACACATTCCACAGCCAAAGTTTATTCCACAAACACCTTTTGCTTTTATAATCATTCAAATATCCAAATAAATATGATGATTTCTCCATAATAAACAAAAAATTAAATGCATTTTAAGTTCAACCAGCACAGATTTCACATCACATTAAAATTCTTTTTTCACCATCTGAACAAACATATTTAGAATAGATTTTATACAAGCATTTAATTTAAAAAAGATGCTTATTAAACTTCAATCTTATTAAAACTATTAAATAACTGTAACAACAGACGATTATAAATATATTTTTTTATTCAGAAACAAATGTATATAAGGGGACTTGGCACCCACATTGAGCAAACTTTTGCTTTTTTATTTACGTATTTAAACAAAAAATTATATTTTAGCATTTTTTATACAATGTTTCTATTCAAGAAAATGTTACACAAAGATGAAAATTTTCATATATTATTCAGCAAACTTTAACGTATTTAAAAATTTTAATGTTTTTTGAAGAAAATTGATGGAAAATTTTAAAATTTTATTTTAATTTTTGTGGGAAAAATTTTAAAAACTCCTTTTTAAAAATTAATTTTTGACCTGAAAATTTTTCTGATACTCTTATGGATGATCTAAACAACTTTAGGGATCGATTTTAGAATAACTTCATTCGTTTTTGAGAAAAAAAAATAAAATGTTGATATACAGGCTAAAAAAATCAACGAAAAAGCCAACATGTCTTACATTTTTTATTTTTTTAAAAAAGTATTCAGTTTATAGCAAAATGGATCCCTAATTTTATTACATGCTTTATTTTCAACACGTAAGAAAAAATGGAAGTGATTGGTAAATAATTGTCGAAGGAGTAGCATTTTGAATGCACTAAGGTTTCGAAAAACACAAACTGAGAAAAACAGGTTTAAAGTTTATAATTCTGAAAAATAATTATTATAAGCTTAATTAAACTTAAAATACCACTTATAAGATATTATTTATACGTTTTTCTTTAAAATAATTGCATTTTCATATTTTTTCAACCCACACATTTTTATAAATGATCAACTTTTAGAGAGTACTAATTGCCCATGAAAATTCAAAAAAAATGTTAAAAATTTTTTTTCTGTCACGACAGAACTTTTTAGCTGTTTTTCTTCTTATAATATTAAAGTATTACATTTGTATGAAAAATATATCAGGAAGAAGAACTGAAATTATATATAAAATTATTAATATAAAATGCCTTAATTTAAAATTTTACATGCACACATTTCACAAGGAAGAAAAATTACATTATTGTATTGCCTCGGAAATATTCTGCTTTTAATACTACACATTTTTTTATAGTTATTATTTCTATTTCTAAAATAGATTTTTTTTATCATAAAGCATTTTTTTAGCTTTTTTTTCTAAAAAGGGGGTGTGGCTGAATTGCCTAATTTGTTTTCAAATGAAGTTTTAGTCAACTTCTAACTTTCCGACATGCACAAGTGATATATCAATCGAAAGATAATAATGCAAAGAATAAGATTAAATGAAAATAAAAAAAACGATAGGTTTGTGATTTTTAGGGTACCAAGTCACCTTAAGGAGGAACTGAGAAGGAAAGTGTGCTAAAAATATTGGATAGTTTTGACTTTTCAAGTGGGTTCGAGCGGGTGAGATCGTTTTGAATTTTTACTTTGTATTGAAATTTAGTTCATATAATTTTTATTCTATCTTCGGATAAGAGCTTTTAATTTAATTATGTACACAAGATAGTGCATTTATACAATTTTGAGTGTTGGAGTAGGGAAGACAAAATGGGTGACTACCCTCACCCAAATAATAATATGGAAGTAGAAAATGGAAACGCAAATTTTTCATTCAATAAATATAGGTGTAATCTCACAGATGTAGAATTATTGACCAAGTTTGCGGAAAGACAAAATTTAAACACGAGTCCAAATATTACAATTTTCTTAAAATCAGAAAATGGCTTTCAGAATGGTAATCCACTTAAACTAAAAGAAAGTATAATGAAAGAGTTCACAATTAAAAAAAATATTCTAAGTATCAGCAAAACAAGAAACGGTGAGATCATAATTAAAACAAATAATTGCGAGACCGCCAAAGAAGCTTTAAAAATTAAAGAAATTAATGGTGTAAAAATAAGTACAAGATTGTCCTTTACTGGCCTAACCAGTAGTTATATATTGCAAGAAATAGACACAGAATATACAATAGACGACATAAAATCGGAATTAGAAAATTACAATTACGCAATTTTTGATATCCAACGCTTTACCAAAAAAACAGAATCTGGATTTAAACCGATCAAAACAGTTAAAGTTACCCAAAATGGATGCAGTATTCCCGAAAGAGTTCCAATTGGATTTGAAATGATTAAAACTACTCTCTACTATGAAAAACCTAGGCAATGCACAAACTGTTGGAAATTTGGACACATTCAAAATTTTGTAGAAGCTCAATAAAATGCCGAATTTGTTCACTGAACCACTCTGAAAACGATTGCAAAAAATAAAATAAAAAATGTAGCTCTTGTGGAGAGGGACATGAAGCTAATGATAAAAATTGTAAAAGATATCAAGAAGAAATTGAAATCTTGAAAATTAAAGTACAGCAACAAAAATCTCGAGAAACGAAGCAGTTGAGAAATTCCAAAGGGAAAAAAATATCATACTCGGCCAAAACCTATAATGATCAAACAGAGAAGATAGAAAATCTTGAAGAAAAGTTTGCGAAATTAGAGTTGAAATTTGAAGAACACAATAACATATTCGAAAAGAAATTAGAACAAATAGTACAACGCTTCACGACTGAACTGAATACCGTGGTAGCACAAATAAATTTAAGATTTTCTTCCCTAATGAATACCATGGAATCCACCCTAAAAACAGTTGCATCCAATATAACAATTAAAAAAAGATGATGATTATCTAATAAATAGAAAACAAAATGAAAAAGCAAAAAGATTCAAGAAAATATCAGAACAAAGAGGAAATACATTAGATAGTGTAGTAGAAAAAATAAAGGAACATAAATAAATAATCAAATTTTCTTATATTCTCGCTAAAAACTCAATATTAATCTATTTTCTTTTTTCGAATTTTTAAACTAATTCGTAGTATCGAACTTTTTTTTTTTGTTTTAAATCATGAACATAATGCAATGGAATGCACGTGGAATTAAAAACAAAAGGTCACAGATATTCTTTTCACGCCAATTTTTCAAAAAGCAAGTATTTTAATAATTCAAGAAACCTGGTTACATCCAAATGATATTTTCACAATTCCCAATAAGAATATATTCAAAATTGATAGAGAAATCAAAAGAGGAGGAGGGTTAATGATAGTTTTAAATAAAGATATTAGCGCAATAAAAAAAAATATATTCTCAGAAATTAGTGAAGACTTAGAAATTTTAACAGTCAGAGTTCAGATAGATTTAGTTCCTATCACAATTTTTAATATATACATCTCCCACCGGGTAACTTTAAAGATATCAATTTATCAAAAATAGCATCATATATTGATAATCACAGTTTGATATTGTGAGATTTCAACGCATCTTATGAAATATGGGGATCAAAAAATTCCAGTGCTTCTGGAAAAAAGATTTTTCACTGGATCATTGAAAATGGCTTAATATTATTAAACGATAAAAGTCCAACTTATCTCCATTCATCGGGAATTTTTACATCTATAGATCTTTCTTTAGCATCTATAGATTTAAATTATGATTTATCCTGGTCCACAAATACCGATAATTTTGGAAGTGACCACTTCCCTATAATTATTAATTACAAAAGAACAAACAGCTCAGTAACTAACAATTTTAAACAAAAAACAAATTGGAACAAATTTATCAATATTATTCAACAAAATGTAAATTTAAATGAAAACATAAATATAGATATTATAAAAGAAATTAAAAAAGCTCAAATCTTATCTCAAGAAACCGAAAAAAACCCAGATCAGTTCAAGAGCTCCATGGTGGACAGCATGCGGGCATTTAAGAGCAAAAAAAAAGAAAACTCCTTAATAAAGCAAGGAAAAACTTTAAAGAAAAAGACTGGATAAAATATAAAGAAGTAAGCGCAAAATTTAAGCGAACAATCAAAGCCTGTAAAGAAAATTTTTGGCACAAGACCTGCGAAAAAATATCTTCTCCTAAAGTTCTTTTTAAAATAATCCGAATAATCAAAAATAGAACAAATCCTAACTATTCTTCATTTAATATTATTGAAAATAACGGAACCATATTAACAAACGAACAATCCCAAGCACACACAAACTGTTTTTTACAATATTACGCAAAACAAAACAACGATAATATTCCAAATATTTCTATTCCGGACAATAGCCAGGATATTAATAAACCTTTTTCTTTAAAAGAATTAGAAATAGCAATATCTCATCAAAAGAACAGCAGTCCAGGGCATGATAGAATTTCTCTCCAATCAATAAACCATCTCCCCATCAAAGCAATAAATCTCCTTCTGAAATCATTTAATGACAGATGGTCTTCAAGTCAAATTCCAAAAGATTGGACTCACGCAATTATCCTACCTTTCATAAAACCTCACAAAAATCCCAAGGAAGTTTCGTCATACCGTCCTATTTCTCTTACTTCAGTAATTGCCAAATTATTAGAAAGAATGATTCTACATAGAATGCTAGATTTCAGTTTTCAAAACAAAATTTTTCATGTTAATCATCAGGGTTTTTACCCTCACAGAAGCAGCATTAATGCATTACTTCAATTACAACATGACATTATACTGGCTAGAGAACGCAAAGAATATTTTATTTTGGTAGCGTTGGATATTAAAGCAGCATATGACTCAGTGTGGCCAAATGGCCTTATTTCTAAATTAAACAAAGTTGGATACTCTGGTAGATTACTCGATGGATTCAAAACTTCTTACATCAGAGAACAATTCAAATCAAATGGAGAAACATTTTTTCAAAAACCGTTTCAAACAATTATGGTGTACCCCAGGGTTGTATCTTAAGTCCTTTTCTTTTTATGATTTATATGTCTGATATTTTTGAAATTCAACACGACAGCCATCTTCTGGTTTATGCTGACGACATATTTTTATATAATAGTGGTACACAAATTGGAATAAAACAATAGGCGAAACGCAAGAATCTTTAAATAAAATTTCAGTCTGGTGTAAAAAAATGGAAATTATCCACCTCTCCAGAAAAAAGCAGTCTAATCAACTTTTCCAGAAAAAGAAGCACAATACCTCCATTACTTAAAATATGCGACAAACCTATTCCCGAAGTGAAGAGTCTGAAAAAATCCTGGGTATCATCTTCGACCCCAATATCACCTGGAAAAATCATATTAATTACCTACGTCAAAAAGGATTCAAATATTTAAATGCCATTAAAGCCTTATCTTCTCCGAAAATAGGAACAAGATCTGATCATCTTTTAAATATTATTAATGCCACAATCCGTTCTATCTTTGACTATGGAAGTCAACTTTTTTCCTTTTCTAGCAATAGCAACAGACAGAGACTAGAACCGATTTACAATGCTGCCTTACGTTTAACCCTAGGTCTCCCAAGAAATACCCCGTTAGATTTATTAAGAGCAGAGTCTATGAATGGAAGTATTAATACTTGCCATAATTTCCTTTGCCAAAAATTTATAACCAAGCAAACAGCATTAAAAGACTGGTCACCGAACGCAAGGTTATTTTGGAATATAAATAGTATTTTTTATAAATATATAGAGAAAAAGAGATCAGTATTTTTCAAAAGACGATCAACCTGCTCCAAGAATTATGTATCTCTAAAGTAGATATTCTTTAATGGATCCCTCCTCCTCCAATCTACGAAAATCGCAAAATAAACATCTATACTCATGAACTACCATTTCAAAACAAGGATCTTCCAGATGACATAGTACAAAATATGTTTAATGATTACATTCAGCCAAAATTTAATAACAATATCATAATAGCAACCGATGGTTCAAAACTTACTAATCAAACATCAATAGGAATTTTTATCCCTAAGAAAAAAATTCGACAAAACTTCATACTGAAAGAAATGATTTCAATATTCACAGCTGAAGCTATAGCCATATGGACTGCATTAAAAAATTTGGTTTCTGAAACAGAAAATTATATCATCTTGACGGACAGCTTATCAGTCCTAAAAAGCATCCAAAATATTAATAGAAAATCCAATACGATAATATTAAATTTAAGTTCAACTTTACATCAGTGCCTCCAAATAGCTCAATCAATTACATTCATTTGGGTACCAGCTCACAAGGGAATAGGGATTAATGAAGAAGTGGATAAATTAGCTAAAGCCTCTCCAGAGCCGTGGAATATTATTTCTTGGATAACTTGGGAAGATCTACATACATATATATATTTCAAAAAACAACACAAAATCAAGAGTGAAGAAATATGGAAAAAGAGCAAGAGACATAAACATTATTTTTATATTTATCATCTTGAAAAATGGAACAGACAGGCAGCAAAAAATAGAAATACAGAAGTTTTAATCAATAAGTTGCGAGCTAAAAATTACCATTAAATGATATATATTTTCTTTTTAAACAAACAGATTCTCCTTTGTGTGCAGATTGTAAAGTACCAGAAACTATAGTGAATATTTTATATTAAACTGTATCAAATACAAATCGCAGAGTGAAGTTTTGAAAAATTTTATCTCCAACCACGGAGAATGGTCTTATTCCTCAATAGCGAAATGTAAAACAACAGAGCATGTTCAAAAAGTTGAAAAATTTCTGACATCATCCAATAGATTCTAAAATTCCAGTTACTCTATACTCTACTTTCATCAATCTCAGTTGAAGCACAACGCGATAATTCAAATTACTGATGGACAGTGCAATCACGAACTGTGTGTTACAACTTGGATTAAAAACTAATCAAAATTTTATCGGAGCATAAGGCGTTAACCAAGTCTCCTCCATTTCAGTGATTTCACTGTACTGAACAGAACTGAAAATGTATTAAGTAAACAGATAAATTAGAGTTGCATGAATTGTTGAATTAAAGCAGACGATAAGAATGATGAATTTCAATTTAAACAATATTTGCAATTATTGTACAATTTAAACAATATCTACAATTATTGTACAATTTAAACAATATCTACAATTATTGCACAATTAAAACAATGCCTACAATTATTCTACAACTTAAACAATATCTACAGTTATTGTACAATTTTAATAATCAATCAAATATTAGTGCAAAATAAAGAAAAGAAATTTAAATGGCAGTAAATATTTTACAATACGAATAGTCAATGTACGCACTAAAACAAAATTATTGTTTGCATATGTATAGGGATAGTTTTCCTCTATTGGCTGCATATCAAGGTGTTTGGCGGCGTCTTTCCGTTTGACGAATTGGTCACCGGCGTAATACGTAAGTATAAAAAAAAAAGATACCCAAGAAAAAAACGTATTAAGAAACAAGCAGCTTTTATTACTTTACATAAATAATCGAAAGGAAGTATTTTATACATGCAAAATCTAGGATTATACAAAATGTAGTAATTTCAGAAACATCATTAATAAAGCGCAAAAAAATATATAGCACCGTTTCAATCAAATATCTGACAAGAGATATAAAATCTCGATATCTGAACTTTAACCTTTACTAAATTTACAAAGTATTTCAGTATATAAATGCAGAGTGTTTTTTTCCAGGTATAGAAGTTTAAGTTGGCATTACTTTCCAAGATGGCGACCGATTTAACAGCCGTCAAGTGATTTATTCTCAGTTTGGTTTGGCAATTCATCATGAATAGACTCACGCCTGAACAACGCTTTCAAATTGTGCAATTTTATTTCGAAAATAATGGTCGATTTTCATAAGCGAATTTTGTTTAGCGATGAAGCGCACTTCTGGTTGAATGGCTACGTCAGCAAACAAAACTGCCGCATTTGGAGTGAAGCTAATCCACAAGTGTATGTCGAAACACCGTTACATCCAGAAAAACTGACTGTTTGGTGCGCTTTATGGGCTGGTGGAATCCTTCTTCAAAAACGAGGAAGGCCACAACGTTACAGTCAATGGTGATCGGTATAGAGCCATGATTACTAACTTTTTCATTCCTGAATTGAACAATCATGATGTCCAGGAGCTGTGGTTCCAACAAGACGGCGCAACATGTCACACAGCTCGTGCCACAATCATCGATTTATTGAAAGACACGTTTGGTGACCGCCTAATTTCACGTTTTGGACCTGTGAATTGGCCTCCAAGATCTTGTGATTTAACACCGCTAGACTATTTTCTGTGGGGCTATGTAAAGCCATTGGTCTATGCGGATAAGCCACAAACGCTTGACCCTTTGGAAGACAACATTCGCCGTGTTATTGCCGATATGCGGCCACAAATGTTGGAAAAAGTCATCGAAAATTGGACGTCCAGATTGGTCTACATCCGAGCCAGCCGTGGCAGTCCTATGCCAGAAATCATGTTTAAAATGTAATGCCACAAGATTATCTTTCGAATAAAAAAAAATTTATGTCAATCGAATAATACATCGTTGTTGTTTTATTGGAATTTAAAGTTCTATACCTCTAAAAAAAACACCCTTTATTTAGGACTCACAAATTATATTGTCGACCAATTTCGTACCAACCGCTGCAATATGCAGCCAGTTGACTGCTCCAGAGCATGTTCAAACATAATAATAATGATGATGATAAAATTTGGTGACCTTTTTTTGCAATATATTGGTCGACGGTAATATATAAAAATACCAAATGTAGAATATTTATGTTTAGTGATACACCGCCAAAGATTAGCTGCATCTCAGAGATCATTTGCCAAATATTTTATGAGTTATAACACCCTATTTGATACTATTCTAATGACCAATTTTTCCCCCTTGCAATTCACATAAAACATTCATTTTATTTAAAATACATTTGAAATCAGCAATAAAAGTTACTATGAATCAAAAAAGAAAGCGTTAATTTAAAAAAGATATTTGATTAGAATGAAGATTTTACTAAGAAAAATTTAAAGTTTTTGTGGTAAAGATAGGTAAAACTAATCGGTACTAATGTATTATACCGTTGACCAATTTCGTCAAACGAAAAGACATAACAAATTTTAAAAAATGTCACCAAATGCTGCCATCATTACTAATGTGCTCGAATGTGTGAAGAAACAGGATTCCACTATTGGCATTGTCATGATATTGTGCTCGTATACCGTGGCATTTTTCCACGTTTCTTGATTTGAAGAAATTGGTCGACGGTTAAATATTTAGTACTTACCACATAATCGTACGTCGTAAGAATAATTGAAAATTAAGAAATGAGTACAACGAAAAAAAAATACCAATACTTGGGATTTCTAGCCTGTATAAAGACGATGCAAGAAGACAATTTTGGAGTCAGATATTTGATATCGACTGTGCGTTTCATTTGCCTTATACAAAGTTGTGAATACAGGTTTGAATTGCTATTTTATGTGTTTGTATTGTTTTAAATTTATGTTATAAAATATTTGTATCTGTGTCACTGATTTGCTTTCTGTAAGAAGAAAATCTGTTGTAATTACCGGAGGGCTCCAGAATAAATTACGATCCTGCCTGTTATTTGCGTGGAGCGCTTTTCTAGTTTTACAAGATGATCAAACACTTAACGATACACTATTTCAGTAACTGTTTCTACGTAAATGAATCTCTGTACCTGTCTGACACAAATTTTTGTCGGAGATTCATGCAAATGTTTGAAATATTACGCTCATGAATAATTTTATATTGAAAGTGATTTTTAAGTTATACATCGAAATCAATTTTTTTATCAGGGTCACTCACGTAGCGCTTAGAAATTGTTTGCGTACCTTTAGAAGTACAGACACTCAAACTTAAAACTATTGATTACAGAAAGTTGATTTCATATTCATTAAAAAGTTTGATTTTTATTTTCTTTCAGGAAATGTACTTACTGCCTTGACATCTGGCATTAATGGAGCTCGAAAATAAAGTATTGGCATTTCTTATCGCAGCTAATTTGTTCTCTTTCTACATTACGTACCCCTCTACTAAAACACTAGTTATATCTTTCATTGTTATAACTTGCTTGAGTTCATTCATCCAATGCGCAACAATTTATTTTTTACAGCTATTTAAAGCAGTGGAAGACTCATTCGCTTGCAAAATTCATGATGAATTATAGCAACCATTGTTCACATAACTTGCATCAAAGAATTTTTATCATTTTCAATTATATCTGCTTGTGAAGTATCATTTTACCATCTGTGATGTAGAAAAAATTATTTACCTTGCTTTTATGGAGTTTTATACTGATCTGAAATTTAATAAATCTCGATTTTATAAGTTTTAAACTTGATGGTAGAGAAATGAACAAATAAAATTTTATTCGGATTGATTGTAGATGGAATTATACTTTTTATGATTTAAATTGGGTTTTTATTATTGTTTCTTTGTATGTTCATTCACAATTCCTACTATTAGCTTATTCTCTGTGTATATTTATTTATTTATATATTTATCTCGTTCAAATTTTCAATCGTTAATAAAATACTTTCTATTCATCCAATCAAGTTCAAATAAATTTTTTTAAACTTGTAGTGGATGGCACTTGATGTGTTAATACAGTTTTTTCAAATATTAATTAATTATTTAAATTTAACTAAATTAATTATCGTTTTTTAAGCAAACTTAGATTCGTCTCTATTATTGTAATAATGTAACTATTAAAACAAAGACAAAAGTTGGCGTCGATAACCTATTTTTCAGCCAAACCGGGTGTGTATTGTTATAACAATGCAGACAAATCATGCTCTTTTTCAATTCCTACCATTAGTTCACACTCTCCCTATATATATATATATATCCTATTCCAATTTTTAATTATAATAAAATACTTTCTATTCATTCATTCAAAGTAGAAATTGACTTAAATTTTTTATATATATATTTCTCTATACTATACTTAATTTCTATTCAGTTTTTATTATTATTTACAACGGGTATTTAATATGTATTTTATACAAAATAATTTTATTTCCATGCCTTTTACCAACACCATCAATTATATTTGTCTTTGCGTGAAGGCAACATGTTTGTTTTGAGTCGTTTGTGTAATACAGAGGTCTTCAAACTGTGTTCCATTGAACCCTGGGGATCCACGAGTCACAATAATGATTTGAAAATAATGTTATAAATGTGTTTGAGTGCAAAATGGTTTCACATTCTCTGCGAAGTTTGTATAACCATAATTTTATACTCTTTCGTGCAACTAAATAGTTTTCTAATGGAAAATACACCTTTTTCATTTTCAGGGGACACACACCTATGATGAAAGATATGGGATAACTTATCGACATATCAACAGATTCGAAGCCAAAATCTAAATTTAATTAATAAGAGCTCCTAAAGTTTAGGTCACAAACTTATGCAAAATACACCGGATTTCTCACAGAGCTATAATTATTTTAATGCCACTCAGAATAATGTACTTAAATGAAAAATATTTCTCACCGTCAGTTGCTACAAAAACAAAATATAAAAACAAATTAAATGTAGAATAGGAAATGCGACTGAAGGTAATTTTAATTGACAGTTTACAGTACTTATACAGTTTGCTTAGATAAAATGGAAGCACATATTTCAGTTACTAAATGTAATATATAGATTTGAATTATAAATTAATATTATGAATGATTTGTTGTTGTTTCCAATCCCCTTGGAGTAGGAAAGCCTTCACCAAGTCAATTTGACCTTTCCGCGTAATAGTGTCACACACCAGGTCTTGCTCTTCATACAACTGTCGCAGGGAAATGCCCCAGCAGTCCAGAAGATGAGCAGGAGAAGTAAGGAGAGAGCAGGGACAGGTAAAGAAAGACTTACCCCCTGCACAAAAGTCATACTACGCAGGTGACCGCTTCTAAAGCGCGCCAAGGCCGTCTGATGAGCCCTGGAACTCCTGCCCTGTAGAGATAGGGCAGGACTCTTAGCTGCGTACCAGTGGTGAGCAGGAGGGCTTCGCCAAGTCAAATTCATTTTTTGGAAGGAATGAATTTCCGAAGGAGTTAAGACAGTGGAACTGGGGTTAGGGAGATCACATCCCCTACCAGCCAGCTCATCAGCAGCTTCATTCCCAGGCACACCCACATGTGATGGAATCCACAAGAGACATACTTGTGTCCCCTGACCAAGCCTAACTAATTTGGATAAAATATCTAGACCAGTACTGTCCATAATTTTTGGCCAACTTTTCAAATATTGGAAGGAGCTTCTGCTGTCTGTCAGGTCCAGATACTGTCCTTATAAGAGTTGAGAGAATGATCGAGAGTACCACTAATAGCAATGAGTTCCGATCTAAAGATGGAACAGTGATAAAGCTTCCTGTGATGCTGATTTAAACATCGTTCCCAGGAATGTTACTAAAAATACCACTCCCTGATCTACCCGTATCCGAACGACTACCATCTGTGTAAATAATCAAGACTTTATCGGGTATGTCATTTATTACTTCAATTGCCAGTTGTCTGAGTAATTCCGGATTGCTGCTATGCTTGGGAGTACTGGTCAATAATTCCTCCCGGAATTCAACATGATTAAAAGAATCAATAGGTGTGATGCAGCTAAAAGGTGTAGACGCGTCAACATTGAAATCAATAAAACCATGTTTACGCATGTAATTAAGTGGGCTGTCTCGCTTTAAACGTTGGTTACTTGTCCAATTTAAAATGAAAAAAGTTTCTATTGAAGTATCCAAAGCTTTTAATTTTGTTAAAATACCTATATGAGTTGACTTCGAATCTCATTTAATTACATTAATCATCCAACATTTAATTACATTAACATTACGTTAAAAACTTTAAAAAAATACAATACTTTTTAATTGTTTTTACATACACAGTAACTATAACATGTTGATGTACTTAAAATATTTTAAGATATATTCTTCTAACAGCTAATGAGGTTCCCTGAAAACACCTTTTAGTTCTAAGAGTTCTTTGAATCAAAAAAGATTGAAGACCACTGGTGTAATCTGAGTGGAAAGTTCAGTTGCTTTATGTTTCTCGATAGGAGAGGTTAGCCGCACAAAGCTGCTGGCATTTGTTTGAGGTATCCGACAACATTCGGAACAGTGATTTTAAAAAACGCACATGAATGGATAATTTTACTGATATTTAGTGTCACTTAGATTAGAATACATGCATAAAATGGTTTTAAGGACAATATGACAAAAACATTTTTTTAAATACAATATTTTGGCAAAAATTTAACTTAGAATAATCGGTTTTTTTTTCAAAACGTTCTCCTTTTATAAAAAATGCTTCTGTAATAATAATATTTTGCTTATATAAAGTAGACTTTTTTTTTTCAGAAAGTCTGAACTAGGATTTTTGAAAAAAAATCATTATTTTCAGAGTTACTACCAATTGAAATAATTATCGGTGCTTTTTTTCTTAAAATTTCTTCCCTCTGTTGTAGTAAAATATGGATAAATTCACTTCTAAGTTGTATATTCCAAAAATTGTTGTTCAGCCTCTGTACAGAGGTCTAAGCTATATACAAGCACACACACACACAAAATATTATTATAATAGAAGCATTTTTCATAAAAGGAGAATGTTTTGAAAATTGATCATTCTATGTTCATTTTTTGTCAAAATATTGTACACTGGCCTCAAAAAGTTAAGGTACAACCGGGTTTTTGTGTCTAATTTGCAAATGAATGAATGTAGAAACAAAAAATTTGGAGGATATGTGCATTAAATAGTTTTTTATTGAATGCGTCATAGAAATTTGTATAAGTGTATTGCAAAAACGATTTATAACAAAAAAAAGCAATGTGCTGTTTTCTCCAAGAAAACAGCACATCACAGTGTTATGTGATAAAATGGCATAAAAACAATACAAAAATGGGTTCTAATAAGGAATGTGTCCACCCCTAACTTGAATGCATTGGCGGCATCGATTTCCCATGCTGTTTATTAAGTTGTCGGACACCGGAATAGGAAGCGAAGACCAGACACAGAGTAAGCCTTGTTTCAGCTCATGTAACGACCTTGGAGGAGGATTTAAAGCAGCAACCTCTCTGCCAAGATAGTCCCAAAAATGTTCTATCGGATTCAGGTCTGGAGATCGAGCTGGCCATTCCATTCGTTCCAAACCGTGATCCTCCAGATACTCCTCAACAATCCGAGCTCGGTGAGGTCGTGCATTATCATTTATCAGAATAAAGTCGTTACCAATAGCAGCAGCATATGGGCGGACATATGGATCAAGGATCTCATCCCAATATCTAAGACCAGTTACGGTTCCTCCATGGAACACATACAGGTCAGTGTGGCCACCGAGCGAGATCCCTGCCCAAACCAGGATTCCACCACCTCTATAACTGTGTCTTTCAACAGTGTTGGATTGATGGTATCTAGTGCGCTGTTCCCTCCAGATCAGTAGACGCCCTGAATCACTCTCCATTGTAAATCTGGACTCGTCTGTGAACAGCACAGAAGCCCATTGTTGCTGCGTCCAAGAAACATGTTCTCTTGCCCAGCATAAGCGGTTCCTTCGCTGTCGTCCGTTGAGGGAACGCACACAACTGGTCTTCTTGCATACATTGCATTGAAGACGATTTCGCACCGTAGTAGCGGAGATTCTTCTTCCTGATGCTTGAAAGTGGTCTGCAACGAGCTGCGGCACAGTAGTGGTTCTTCTCCTTCGTGCCGAAAGAGCTAGAAAACGGTCTTCTGCAGGTGTTGTAGCTCGTGGTCGTCCTGGAACAGGTCTTCTGGACACAGAATCTTCGGATTGGTATTGATCCCAAAGTCGCTGAACAACACTACGAGACACATTGATACGTCTAGCAGCATCAGCCTGCGACAATCCCATTTCCATCCATCCAACTGCCCGCCACCTTAACGAATTGGGTAAACGACGTCTCTGAGACATTTTCTAAACTCTATTGACTATTGTCACCGAAACTGCCAACAACTGTTGAAAATCAACACAACTTACACAAAAAGTACGAAACCTTGATATTTGCATATTTTCTCTCACTCATAAATATACGTTCTTTTCTATAAAATAACAGTGGTAGCAATCGTTTTTGCATTAATGTTTTTAAAGTTCGTTATTATCATTCATGTAAACTATGCTTTTTATTGTTACTGCCATTTTTTTTATGGTGAGCTTCGAAAAACATGTTGTACCTTAACTTTTTGAGGGGCCAGTGTACTTAAATACTTTTTTATTGTAATAAAAATAATTTTATGTACGTTTTTTAATCTAAGTGATACTAAGTATCTAAATATTATCCATTTATACACTTTTGCAAAATCATGGTTCCGAACGTAGTCGGATGCCTTAAATCTTTCTATGCAAAATTAAAATTGTTTATTTGTAAACCAAGAGCCCTTCATTAGTCCCGAGTGGCGAACATAGATCAAACTAATTTTTCAAAAAAATATTGTTGATTGATTTGTTTCGATAGAATTAATCATTCATTAAATATTTTTTTCCCTTTTAAGGTGATAAAAGCTTTTATTATCAAGCATTTTGACAGCACATTAAAAATCAATTTATATATATGTACTTAAAAAAACATCATTCAGATATAATGCAAAAGTCTGCATGAATCAAATCATCATAAAAAATATATGTTGTTTAATTCCTTTTTTGTCTTATCAAGAGGAGAGGGGGGGACCCTGAGTACATTAAACAGTTAAGTGATTTTCAAAAACTATTTAGAATGGTGATGGGTGCATTAAGCAATTACTGTCTTGGAGGCTTTTAATCGACTTTTTAAAATTTAGCTGAACAACACAGAGTAACTATATTTATCGACACTTTCCTTTTCGCAAAGAATTATTATCTTAAAAGTTTTTTAAAACTTATCTTATTGTTTCGTTTTGCGCAAAAAGCAAGAAATTTTTTTTTATTTTTATCATTGATGTATATAAAATTTCAATAACAAAATATTTTTGGCACATACATAAACCTTACTTTCACCAAATCAGATAACATGTCAAATCTTATCTTTGAATACTCGTAATTTTTGAACACATAAATATAACCATTTTGATATCCGTTTAAATGAAAGATAATTAAAAAACAGTAATAAATTGGATGAACAATGCATTTAAAAATGGCATACAAGCTAAACGCTTTTGACATAATCATTAAAATGGCTTTGATAGCCGGATTACCAATTTCTGTGAATTACGTAAATGGAAGGGTAATTTTCGACCGTTTTCAGAAAGTATGGATAATTTTCATCAATGTTATTAAAGTTTTAACATTCCTAATCAGCATGCACTCTGTGTCTAAGTTAATACAAGCTCCATTAGTGCGAATGGCTCTTCACGCTTGTATTCTTGGAGGTTTTGCAATAAATATGATAACAGTTATAAAAAGAAAGCAAATAAACACATCCATCCATAATGTTACTAAATTATCACGCGTTGTGAATCCGAATATTCCCATTGGAAACACATTCATCAAATGGCTCTTGTGGATGCATTATTTTGCATTGATGATATTTGTCGCTTTTATGACTAGCTTCTTCTTCTATCAAGAATGGGAGGATTACAGGGAATCTAAAGCATTTCCACTCGTCACTCTACACTCAAATTACGATATGTGCGCCACCGTTGTATTTTTTTCAATCATCTTTTCTTTTTGTGTTAGTTCGAATATTTGCGGAACAATGCTCCTCGTTTGCGACAGCACCTACATAACACTCAGCAACATTATAAAGGCCTACGGTAAAAACTTGAAAACAAGGTTCAGATCTGAGGATTTTGATCAGAAGTCTCTTACAGCCGAAACTGAAATGCTGAACGTGATAACTGAGCAAGTCGAAATGGCGGACAACGCGTTGAACATGTGTGCCATCATGTTGTATGGGATGTTCGTGTGCATGTTCTACATCACTGTAAGCATTGGTTTTTCGAAAGAAGAAAGATTCAAGACGAAGATGGTTATTGGATACATTGCCTGGAACTTCATCTTGGCCATTTCCTTGTTCAGGAGGCTTACCATGAGTGGCTCCAGTGTTAATTCTGAAAGTGAAAACCTGAAAGACGTTAGTGTGGAATGCTTCAGAAGCATTATCAGTTCCTGCGCAGATGAACCAACTTTATTGGCCTTTTCTCTTTTGTTTGGAAGCATTCAAGATACTAATCTATTAGTTACAGGTGGAAGAATATTTGTCATTGACAGAAGTCTGTACCGGACTGTAGCTGGAACAATGGTGACGTATGGTGTTATCATATTTCAAACAAATGAGTAGATGTAAAGGAGAAAAAAATGCACTGAAATCTTTGGAAACAATACAGAATTTTAACATGATGTTCACTGTTTTTGCAAATTTTGGCTTGCTTTTTTTGCCCTGGACGATATTAAAATGCTAGATGCGTGTTTTCACGGAAATGAATGACATGTTTCTTTCGGCAATACCTTAGAAATAAACAATTAATTTATAGTTCCTCGTTTCTTTTTCTCCAAACTGTTATAGGTCCGTAGTAACCAAACATGCTGAATTTGCTGAAACTTAATCATAAGAATTTAGTTGGAACAGTGAACCATAGACGTGGAGGTGTTCTTGTGTGGGGAAGTAAGTTGGCTTCAGGATTAAGTCAATTGATATTTTTTATGGTATTGGGAATCATGAGCTATATTTAAATTTTTTTAAGGAACAATTTGAAATTATCCACAAAAAGTTGAGTAGAAAACACGACTTCATTTTTTAACAAAATAATTACCCCAATCGCACTGCTCTCAACGTACACCTTTGGTGTCTCTACAACTGCCCTTAAATTTCAAAAACATGACCTTAAACACCTGATTCAGCTCAGTGGAACATATCTGGAGAGAATTTGAAGCTAGAGTAAGAAGACATGACATATATATGAAAACAAAATATGAAGTAAAAACAATAATCCCAGAAGAATAGAGGAACATCGATGCAGAAATTACAAAATCTGATGAAATCTATACTAAGACGTTTAAAAGTTGTTGTGGACACTGAAAGATATCCTACTTAGTACTAAATTTAGAAAGAAATACACTTAAAAATGTGTTGAGATTTTTTTTATGTAAGAAGACTTCTGTGGCGTAATTTTTAGTAGCTTTTTGAACATCACTTTTTCAAAAAATAATAGTTATACTATATTTTAAAAATTAACTATATTATTCCAACTAGAACAAGCTGTACATAATATTAAAAAAATTACAATTAATATTTATTAGTCGAAAATATTATATTTTATAGAAAACTAGTCGTTACCCACCCGCTTCACTGGGTATTTCACGATGTTGTATAAATATATACTATATATACACATGTATAAATTATTCATATCTAGCATTACGAATTCGATTCTGTTGAAAAATATATTTATAGCTGTAACTCTTGCCTCTTGATATAAAAATGAGAGAAATTATAATTTCTAATTTCTATTAATATCTAAAATAGATAGTAGAAAGATTTTTTTGCGCTCACTTAACCCAATAGTCAAGTTGATTTCCGCCAAAGCAACTTTCAGTAGATCTATACTTCATAAAATAAACATGCGTGCTAAATTTCAAGTCTAAATCTAATAGAGCAAAAACGGAATTTTTATCATCAATACCGTTTACCACCGTAAGCCCTTTGGGAGCATTTTTAGCGGATTTCAATTCAATAAAAGAAACATGCAAACCAAATTTTATTATTACAGTCCTGGTAGTTCGAAAACGGGAATTTTGTCTATCAATACGCCCCAATAACTCCCCTCCGCTTCCCCTGGAGTTGATTTCCGTAAAATCCATTCTTAGTGGAACTCTATTCAACTAAAGAAACGTGCTCAACAAATTTCAAGTAAATGGGTTAAATTCAAAAACAGGAATTTTTCCATAACTCTCCTTAACCCCACTTTTTTTTTGGAGGGGGGTGGTCGGTTTTCGCAAAACTCTTTGTCAGAGGAACTCTATTCCATGAAAGGAACATACCTTCTAATTTTCAAGCAGATGGGTCTAATAGTTGAAAAATGGAAATATTTATCTATTACACCACTTAATCCTCCTCAGTGCCACTTGGGGATCAATTTTTCAAAAACCTATTTTGTAGCGGATCTCTATTCTTGTATATAACGCCACTTAAGTCTCCGCAACGCCATTTGGGATTCAATTTTCTTAAAACTCATTTTGTAGTGGATCTCTATTCTATGAAAAGAATCAGCTTACCAAATTTCAAGACTACGCTCAACAGTTTAAAAATTGAAATAATTATGTAGAACGCCCATTTGGCCAACGCAACGCCACTTGGAAGTCAATTTTCTCAAAAACCCATTTTGTAGCGGGTTTCTACGCCATAAAAGGTATCTGCGTTCCAAATTTCAATACTGTAAGTCTTATAGTTTAAAAATGAAAATAATTGTGTATAACGCCCCTTAGGTCCCCGCAGCGCCACTAGGGATTTGATTTTCACAAAACTCATTTTGTAGTGGATCTCTATATGAAAGGAATCCGCTTACCAAATTTCAAGATTGTACATCCAATAGTTTAACAATGAAAATAATTATGCATAAGACCCTTTAAGCACCCTCAACGCCCCTTGGAGGTCAATTTTCGTAAAAAATCATTTTGTAGGGGATCTCTACTCTATGAAAGGAGAGTCTGTATACCAAGTTTCAAGACTGTACATCTAATAGTTTAATAATGGAACTAATTATCTATAACGCCCCTTAAACCTCCATAACGCCCCTTGGGGCTCGATCTTTGCCAAATCCGTTCTTAGCTAATGTCTACTCCCTGAAAAGAACCTGCATACCAAATTTCAAGTCTTTAGGTTTAATAGTTCCGGAGATATCGTGATTAGTCAGTGAGTGAGTCGTTTTTCTCCCTTTATATATATAGATTGAGATATAGATATATATAGATTGATCTTTTGAGATACACTCTATGAAACACAAAATAACCTATACATAATAACATTATAATAAAAGAAAACGCATTCATAGCGTCTTTTTTAATTCCTATTATTAGCTCGCACTCTCTCTATATTTACACTCATGTCCATAAGTTAAGAATAATGCAGTTCATTCAAAGAAAGAGACAGAAGCAAAACAAATTTGACTTATTGGTAAAGTCTATTTATTAAACAAAAGATAAAGAGCAAAAAAAGATGCTATATGTTTGACATAATTAATAAAAATTGCGATTTCTACTCCCTAGAGCAAATTTAGAAAAAGAACCTATTTACAAAAAACAGTATAACATGGTTAGTATGATGGTTAATACGGATTATGTCTCCCGGACGATGCAATACGGGCCTTACAACGCCTAGGCATGCCGAGTATCAAATTATCAATCTGATCTTGGGGAATATTGCACCACTCATCAAGCAATGCCCTCCGAAGTTCCGGTAGACAGGTGGGAGGGGGTTGATGGGCTGCAATTCGTCTGCCAAGCATATCCCACACATGCTCTATTGCATTCAAGTCCGGTGAGTATGCTGGCCTATCCATTCGGGTGATATCCTCCGATTGAAGGCATTCGTCTACAATGTTTGCACGGTGAGGACGGGCGTTGTCATCCATAAACAGAAATTCAGCACCCATGGCACCCCGAAACAAACGTACATGTTGTTCCAGAATGACATCCCGATAGATGCGGCCTGTCTGTCATCGTTACACTCTGAACATGCAGGACAGTTCTGGAACCAAGAATAATTTCTCCCCAAACGAGCCATCCTGCACCACGGTAACGGTGTCGTTCAATGGTGTTCTCTTGGTGGTAACGGGAATCTGGCGCTCTCCATATTAAAGTCCGGTGAGAATCAGACTGCAAACTAAACCTTGGACTCGTCGGAAATCATCACACAAGACCACTGTTGTGGTATCCACAATGCATGCTCTCTACTCCCCAGGTTAATCGCAGGCGACAGTGAGTTGCGGTAAGTGGAACACATCCGACAGGCCTACGAGCATATAGACCAATGTGCCCTAAGCGTCTGTACACGGTCTGCCTTGAAACTGTCGTACAGGTCTGATGCTGTGCTTCGTCTGTTTTTTTTTTTGGCAGTAACTGGCAAATACCGGTCCTCATTCGAAGTTGTAACTCGGGGGCGACCTGTGCTGTAACATCTACTTACATTACCATCATCTTGGAATCGTTGCCAAAGCCTGGAGATGACACTCTGGGCGATTCCAAGTTTCTCGGATACTTCCAGCTGGGTGCTTCCACATTCCAGTCGTCTAATAATTCTACCATGTAAAAAATCAATTTTACTTCTTTGCCACCATTCCTTATATACCCCTCTCTTACACTCTCGTCATTGTGATGTACTATCCGCGCCATCTGGTGGTTTCCTGTAATTTGCATATTCTTCTTCAAGGTGTGTGTGATAATTCTACAGGTGAAATTTTTATTTTAGAGTTCAATTTCTGTGTGATTCTGAATTATTCTTAATTCATGGACAGGAGTGTATTTATTTATCTTTTTGGAATTTTCAATCGTTAATAAAATACATTTTAAAGCGCCCCATTGAGCTGAAATTTTATATACATAATTATTTTGATTGACAATACAATAATTTAAATGTAGTTAATAAAATTGTATTGATTAAAACTAATTATTTAAAGAATTACAAATAGAGCCACGTCGGCATCATTTTTGGCGACTTGTGTCAAAACTTGAAAATGTTTTTTTCTCACGTTTCAAAGCATTCAGTCGAGCTAAAATTTTATATACACGATTGTTTTGGATGACAATACGATACTTTATTGATAGTTAATAAAAATTAATTACCACTTAATGTTGTGTCTCTGTCATAAGTATATACATATTTATATTAATTGTAACTATTTAATAAAAAGTAGCTAAAATAAAATCTTCTTTGTTGATCTAAGTAGGAAAAATTGACTTAAAAATTTTTTTTTATATTACTTGTTTATTTCAAAGACCCTATGTATAATTTTAGAGATTTTATTTTTACTTTTTTTCCCTTTACACTTTTAGTTAACTTTCTCGAGTTTACATTTTTACCTTAATCTATATTAGTATTTAGAATATAGAAAATTCACATATTCTTTTAATGAAAAGCAAAAAGGATGTTTTAGTTATTGTTACGTCTGCCATTTGTAGTTTACTTCCTATGTAATGTCGCCAGATATGGTGCTCTCCTTTTTTGGCAATGAGCCAGACTCGTTAGATTCGTAGTTTAGTTTTCTAGTTCTAGATGGAATGTAATGAGCGTATTTAATAGTACTTAAATATTAATATGTTTCTAGTTCCAATATATAGTTTAGAAAATTAAATAATTAATTCAAGGTCCGTAGTTGTGTGTGTGCTCTTATAGTACTCTATGGCATTTTCAGATGTAAAACACTTTGAAATATTCTGAATATGAAGTTAAGACTAACAACTGATTTTGGAAATTTGTTTCTTTTTTGATTCTTCGCAATTTACAACAAAATGGATAGGGACGAAAACTACAAATTTTTAATTTTACTAGGGACAAGTAAAATATTTAGAAATAATGCAAGCCATACATAAGCTCCAATTTGGAAAATCCAATGAATTATTTTTAGAGATTTCCAGACTGTTCCAGATATTTTATTCTCTACAATGTTGGAAGTATGAATTATTTAAATCTTTCAATTCTTTTCCTTCGAGCTCCTTCGGCGTTTTGCATTCACCTGTATACCAAGGACCTCGCCATTTACTTCTGTCAATAGAAGTAATCCAGTGAATACTGCATTCACATTTGATAGGATTATCTGAAAATAAACACGGCAACAATTAATATAAGTCTAGTACTATCTATTTATTATCTTGTATTATCTCTGGATAGGACCGTTTTTAACCTCCTTGGCGCCCTACGCATTTCAAATTGTTTTGCTCCCCACCCATTACTTCCTGAGTGCCCCTTCCTTCAGTTCTTACCTTGCCAGTTTTGGTTCGAGAGAGATTTTCCCTTAACTCTTACTCTTTTTCCTTTCTTTGTTTTTGCTCTTTGAACAGTTTTTCTATTATCCACTAAATATGAGCCTAACGTGTCCCGGAGTGGAGTGGCCGCGGTAGCCGAGTGGTAGAGGTTACGGATCGCGGCTTGCCTTGTCACGAGTTCGAGCCCAGTACCACTAAAGACCCGGGGTGTACGGCAGCGACGCACGTTAAATCTGTCGAGAGCTGAAACGTCCTCCCGTTGGTGTGGTATGGTAGTTAGGAGAGGGGGTGCCAGCTCAGGTGTAGTCCACGTCACTTGACCATGGATCAAAATTACGTGGTCCGTCGCCAAAAGTCCTCGTGTAACTGAACAGTGCGACGCTTATATTCAATCAATCAATCAATCAGTCCCGAGTGGCAACCGGCAGCGTAAGGAAAGGTCAATGGTACAGTTTAGTCACTCTTGTTCATTAATTACCTTACGGCATCACGAACCACCCATTGTCTGTAATTATAGTATAGAGCCGGGGTAAGCATTACATAGATCGCGATCGACTGGTGGACCGTCAATACATTTTGGGGTGACCCCCTGAAGATTTCAGCAGTTAGTAATTATTTACGGAAAATTCAAGATTGGCTTACAGTACGCGGACTAAGTCTTCTACTGGCTATAACAAGGAAAACTAATTTTAGTTCTTAATGTATTTTGAATTGTTTCATAATAAATGCATTATTATTTCATAATATTTGCACTATTATTATTAAGTTTGTTTTTCTTGCGTTGGGCTTTAAACGCAGTTTTATAAGTGTGTGTGTGTTTTATTTTAGTTTTGTAGGCTAGTACATATTCCGCATTTTCATTGAAGTATATAATAATAACCTTTTCCTTACTTCACCACACCTACGACATTGGGTAGTGGCGCACACAAATATTTTTCAGGGGGGAAAGGGGGGTGAAGGACGAGGGTCTACCATCCTCGTATGCAGCCAAACATATATTTTTTTCTTGATTTTGTCGATTGTCGGGAACAAAAAACAGCAAAAAATAAACTACTAAATAAATAATTAACATTAATAAAAAAATTACGATTAACAAATATTTAATTATATTTTATGTACTATATACATGGGATTATGATGAATCGGAAGAAAAAAAACCAAGGGCTTTGAGGGAAGGTTCGGACCCGTGGACCCTTCCCCCACCCTTATGTGCGCCACTAACATTGGAAGGACTGCAACACCTGGAAAAAATTAGAAGTAGCTCGTACCCTGGAAATGTATGCCCACCCCTGGTAATAGAGCATGCATTATTGTATGAACTGTTATCAACTTTGTTAATTATAATCGTTTGTAGCCTTACTATCCTTTACATACCCTTATTTTTTTTTGAGTCACTATCATTGTGTTGTTGAAGTTGTTACTAATTCCACCTGTCTGACGTAGACAGATCGAGACCCACGAAATTCATCATGGCAAGGGGCTAGATTTACGCCTGTCGTTGGCCTTGAGCACCATAAAGGTAACAGTACGATTTAGCTCGGCGAAATTCCCTGAAGGGAAGATAGATGGCGACATCACCTATCTCCCTCTCCACAATTTCTGCATTGAACTGGAGGGGAGGGAAATATTCTCCAGTCCCTGCGCTCGTGACTGAGCCCACAAAACTTCGGACCCACTGATTTAACGAGCACGTACTCCGTGTGTACTCGGAGGGTATTTGGTGGCATCGGGCATCGAACCCAGGCTTTCCGGTCTGGAGTCCAATGCTCTAACTATTAGGCTATCCACGTCCCTACTGTCATTGTACTTGTACAATAAAGATTTTCTTCGAAATCTGATCATTGAAAAGTCCTTAATGACATCATTGTAATCCATTTACGTAGCAATATCATTTTGAGGGAATATCAACATCAAACTGTAAGCCTTTTTATTTTCCATAGTAGTTGTTTTCCATAATTCCACGAAAACACACATGAACACAACGCAAATATGATTCGCTTGGCGGTGTTTCTCGCGTTCACTGTAATTTTAATTTTTTTTTTCTTTTTTTGTTTACCCTTCAACTTTTTCCGCCCCAAATCTTTTCCGCCCTAGGGACGTGCCTAAGCGAAAAAGCTGTCCTGTCTCTAGAGTACGGATGGCGAACCTGTGGCACGCGAGCCATCAATGGCACGCGACACAGTATTTTGGGCACACTAGCTATCAAAATGGTTTGCATTTTATTTAAAAATACAAGGTTAACTATGAAGTATTACGAGCAACCGCGACCGAGAATACACTTGTTTATTATTGTTACGTCGTGGACTACGTTTGCTTATGATGTAAAATTTGTCTACGCATAACATTGTCAATTTTGTTGAAACTATTGTAGTTTAAAGTTTATTTGTGTTATAGTTACGATTTTTAAATGTTATTTAACATGGCGAGTTCAACAAAAGAGCAA
The DNA here is from genome assembly GCA_019973935.1 of Trichonephila clavipes. Taxonomy (NCBI): domain Eukaryota; kingdom Metazoa; phylum Arthropoda; class Arachnida; order Araneae; family Nephilidae; genus Trichonephila; species Trichonephila clavipes. The sequence goes on from BMAU01001043.1 coordinate 200,162, forward strand.
AAAGTGCAGGATAGTAAGGGTAACAAAGAATTTCAAACTTGGTGAATCTAAAAGCATGGCATGTCGCCCAACCGGTATTGTGGTTAGCGATGCTGACCACGGTGCCGTAGGGACTGGGTTTGAATTCCGGAGAAGACATGGATGTTTGTAAATGTATAGTGCCTTTGCGGCATGGGGGTACTCTAAATAGCCGTCAAGCAGTAAGTCCTCTCGTGTGGTTGGTGGAAGGGGAAGAGAGGTGGGAGGCCCCTGGCCCTCCAGGGTTTTCTCCCTCTAAATTGGGGTGGAACCGAGCAAAATCGTGCTGTCACCTGCATGATGCTCAAAGCTAAAGCTAACGACAGGCGCAAAAATTCTAGCTCTCAGCCGCGATGAATTTCGCGGACTTCAATCTGACTTCGTCAGGCAGATGGCATTAGTCACAACACAACACAACAGAAACATGATATTATTAGTAAAGGCTACAAAACGGTGTGTGTGTTATGTTCTGGAAGAGGGGTACGCAGAACATATATCGTCTATAAAAACGGCATTTTGGAGCAAATCCCAAATCCTTTGGTCAAAAAAGTGAGCCACAGAAAAAAATAATTAATTTTTTAGAAATCATTTGGCAGATGACTCCAATTCAACATACATTCTACTAAAAGCAACATCTTACTATCTTAATATATGTTATTTATCATCCAATCTGCACCAACGAAGTCCCACGAATGTTACTTTAATTTGAATTACACGTATAACACTAAAACATTTACAACCATACAGTGCCACTTATCGCAAGTAAAATTATTTGACGCACGTCTATACCACATTAAGACCTTCTTTAAAAAAAATGGCACGTTGGTCCATAAAGGTTCAGCCCCCTGCTCAAGAGGAATTCTCTTCCTGACTGCTTTAGATCTGCATAGTTGTTGGTCTCAGAAAATCTCTTATCTGTTCGAAAAATGAAAAACCTTTTGATGTCTAAATGTTTAATAGACTTAAAAATCTCCGGTGGGCTCTTTTTTTTTGTGATACAGAGAAGAAAAATCCCTCCCAAACCAAAACTGGCAAGATAATAACTGAAGGATGGGGAGGTGCTCTGGAAATAGTGTGGGGGCGTAACACACAATTTGAAGTGCATAGGGCACAGGGAGGTTAAAAACGGCCCTGTTTAAACACCCAATATTTTGGGGGGCCCGTATGTTGATACGGCTGATTCGGCGGTAGCTACGCCTCTGGCATTTAATAAAACTAAGAATCAAATTTATTCAATAACGGAAAAAAAAGGAAAGAAAAGATTTGGACTTTGTCGGGAACAAATTTGTTATCGGTTTGCTACCCGCTAAATAGGCCTTAACTGGAAGTAGTTTTTTTTTAAATCCAAGATTGCCGCCTAGCAATAAAAAAACACGTTGTAAATAATTACTGAAACCTGATGAAGCAGGTAAGGACAGTAGAATTAAAAGCATTTAAAAAAGATTTAATATACAAAATAACAAGAGTTGCACTCACATTTTCCGTTTAACACGGCGTTGAAAAGTACGAGTACCAGGATGAAGAAAATAGATTATGAAGAATTTCTGAATTCCGAAAGAAAAAGAGATGCAATAAAAATTTTTTAAGAAAAAATTTGTGGTCGAAAGATGAAGTATTAAGGAGAAAAAAACAGCAATGAGAGAGAGAGTTATTGTGGAATGTGAAAAAATTATGAAATTATTATTAAAAGCATAACAGTAAAAATTCACGATTTGTTATCATTAAAAAAATAATTCTACCAGAGAAATTTGGAGTGCGAATTCACACCATGAAATACACACACACACACACAAATAAGGTCGTCTAATTTATTATTTTTTTGGAAAAACAATTGTTATGTTTCTACCACATTTATATTCCATTTCACAGCGGTCAAAATCAGTAAAATCTGAACTAAATTTTTTAAAAATAAAATGGTCCAAGCTTTAAAAAATAAAATTCACCAAAATGTGCATTTGATAAACCTATTGAACCGCAATAATTAAACAAGGAATTCTCGTACTCTTTAAAAAAGTGATCCTGGTACTTACCAATTGCTCTGCAGTATCAATTATCCATCAGGAAGAACTCGTAAAAACAGAACACGAATATTGCAATAGCATCCAAAATACAGAAATAGATACATTTTTTTAATAATTCGAATTAATGGCTTCAAATAAGGTTACCACAGTAAAAATAAACCGGCGAAAGTGTACTACTTAGCGCAATTTATTTTTTGCGCTTTTCCCGATATTGATAAGCACGCCAATTGTGTAACTATACCTATTTCCGAACTGTAAGAAGATCGAATCAGCGCATTCTCACGCATGCCCAATGCGTTTTTTAGATTAAGAATATTTTTGTAGAATTTGGTTCTGTGGTTGCCAGCATTTATTTATTTTTGTAGTTTTATTCTTTTTTGTAATTTATTTTTATTATTATTTGTTTTTTAGAACTTTGTTTTTTTTTATTTTATGATTATTATGACAAGACATTAAAATGAATTTTTATTGGTTTATATTTATGCCGGTATCCCTTTTAATTTCAGATGATTTTTATTCAATTTTTTCCAAACTTAAACATTTCTGTAGTTTGCGTTGTTGTTTTGTTGTTTCGTTGCATTTCTGCCTCTACTTTTCCTGAACAATTTGTGGACTTATTTGACATCGTTTTTTTGGCTTCGTTCTTCAGGTGTGGATACGTTTTTTCCAGGTAAATTTCTTTTTCTTAATATAAATTTTTACGTACACTTAATAATATTAGTATTGTTGCCTCCAATAATATTAGTATTGTTGAAATGCCTGAAGTGTGGGAAAAGCAGGAAATTGAGAAAAAGGAACAGTAAAAAGGCAATAAATAGTGGTTTCAAAAATAGTGTATTTTATTTTTTCAGTTTTAATTTTCAATTAATTTTGATTAATTAATTAAAATTAATTTTCAATTATATAATTTGTTATTGACTTTTTAGTAACGATTTTAAGTCTTAGAAATGGCTTAAAATGGCTTTTCCACCATCTTAAATGTCGTACTTGAGCGTTACGTCGTATGGTAAAGTTGCAACTCCGGAGACAATACGCGAGACTGCGCCAAGTTGGCGAATTTTTAAAATCACGCCAACCAGAAGGAGATGCTGCACTTTTTCACCAATAAACCAATAAAAATGAAGGATCATAGGCTACTTACGATGTAGCAAACACAGAAACCAAACGATACAAATCAAGATAATCATTTTCTAATATTATCAGCGGGCTTTGCAAACATAACAAAAATTTTAAATAATTTTTCGAGTAGTGCACTGATATCAAATTAGTATTCTTTGACGAGAATACTTGATATAGACGATTATAATACTACAACGGATTTAATACTATGAAAATTTCTGTATAAAAAGTTGGAGAAATAATTGAAGATGTATAGTAAACTCTCTGCAATATTATTTATAGTTTTGCTTTTAACAAGCTATGAGAGAAGCCAAATTAGGATCTCGAGACAAAAATGGCAATAATTTTATAAACATTTACCGTGAACTTTAAAGGTTGTCAGTCTTGGTAAAATGGATGCGAAAGTTTCTTTGCTCAATACTCCAATCAGATTGCCTACTAATTTTATTTCTTTCAACGCAGGCATGTTGCTGAAAAGATCTCCAGGTAACGTTTCAATTTTCTGGCGGCTGTAAAAAAATAATTTATAAGATGGTTATTCAGTTGAATTTATTACAAATCTCTCTGTATAAAAAAGTTTTCGTGACGCTGAAAAAATGTATTTATACATAAGGTATAGTTAGTAAAAATGGACCATAAAAAGTTGAATTTAACTGAAAAGGAGCACCAAGAGCGATTTGTCTAGGGGGTTCCCCTACCTTCCAGTACTTACTCGAAAAATCTTCTTGCGTCACAGATAAGTAATTGCTTTCGTCCAGTAATTTCCAGAAGCATCCATATTGTCACCAAAAAGTTTGCCAACTTGACTATATCGCTAACATTTTGCTAAGTTTCCATTGAAAGATCATTATAATATAAAGGACGGCGTTGCTTGCAAATATTACGATTTTTATCATAAAATAAAAACAACACAGAAAGTAATATTAATGTATTAAACATCCAGTTATAAATTATTTACGTTATTTTAAGATGAAACAATAATTACACAAGAAGATAAAACATTAATTGCAAAAAATGTGCTCTATATGTTAGAAAAAGGAACACTGTTTTTGAAGAGGCACTAATTTCAAGTCCAAATTAAAATGTGGAGATGAAGGCTAGAAGCTCGATTTTTTCCCTGCTTACAACACATTGAAAAAAAATAGAACTACATAATGCATGTAAATTACAGTTTGCGCACTGAGTATAAACAGTTATATGATTTGATAAACGGGGGGATCCATTAGTCCTCCCCAGTAGTCATAATGATAGTTCAGAGTGCGGAAAACTTCTAAACATTTCCTTAGGGGTTTTTATTTTTTTGTCAATTCCTACTATTAGCTCTCTCTCTCTCTCTCTCTCTCTCTCTATATATATATATATATATATATATATATATATATATATATATATTTATCTTGTTGAAATTTTCAATCGTTAATAAAATACTTTCTGATCATCCGATCAAATAAATTTTTTTAAAACTTGTAGTGGTTGACACACTTGATGTTAATACAGATTTTTTAAATATTAATTCATTAATTAAATTTAATTAAAATTAATTACCGGTTTTCAACGCCAGCTTAGATTCGTCTCCATTGTTGTAACAATGTAACCGTTAAAACAATGACAATAGTTGGCGTCGAAAACCGGTTTTTCAGCCAAACTAACCAAACCGGTGTGCATTGTTACAACAATGCAAACAAACCATGCTCTTTTTTTCAATTCCTACTATTAGTTCACTCTCTCCCTATACATATGTATATGTATATATATATATATATATATATATATATATATATATATATATATATATATATATATATATATATATATATATATATATAGTTCAAATTTTCAATTGTTAATAAAATACTTTCTATTCATCCATTCAAGGTAGGAATTGACTTAATTTTTTTATATTATTTGTTTTTTCTTCTCTTATTTTTGTCCAAAAAAGAATTTTACTGGAATATTGCATCAGCAAATTCAGCACTACACAAAGAACGTGCAGTATTATATATAACGGATTTTATTCGTTCTGAAAATTTAAAAGTTACAGATTACAATGAAGTCATTTGCGTTAATTCCTAAGTGCTGTAAATTAATTTATGGTTGACTAATAGTAATCCACCCACTTCGCTATGTGTTTTTATCACATTGTAAATCAATACATTCCTTTTCGTTTATTGGTAACCAAATCTTTTTTTAAGCTTTCAATTGTATTGAAAAACATTTTTATAACCCTTGGCCTTTTGTAGCAGTTTCTATATAAGCCAGTAACAACCTCCGGACAGAGGTGATCACTTTTGTCTAGTGGTTAAGTTACTAGGCTTCGGATTAAAGAGTCACGAGTTCTAATCCCGCACATTGGTGACCTTGACAATGAACTAAGAAAACGCAACTTTGGCGCAGCTGTCGTGGAGACATCTACCCGCAACAAGAGCAATCAAAGTCGTCAAACCCACTTGACGCATCAATCAAAAAGTCGTTACACCTACTTGACGCATCAACCAAAGTCGTCAGACCTACTTGACGTATCAAACAAAGTCGTCAGACCCACTTGACGCAGCAACCAAAGTCGTCAGACCCACTTGACGCAACAACTCACACACTACTCACGCTCGCCATAACAAACATCTCGTTCATTCACCTTTCCACCGACTCACTGGTGGGGAAGTAGTGTAGTGGTTGCTATATAAGCCAGTAGCAGCCTCCGGACAGACGGGATTACTTTTGTCTTGTGGTTAAGTTTCTCGGCTTCGGATCCCTAGGTTCCGGGTTCCTTCCCCGACACTCTTTGTATAAAAAAGACAGAACTTGAATTTCCAAAGAGAAAGTATAATTATTTTTCACGTCCCTAATAAATCCACCTCTTGGGAGTCGATTTCCCCAAATTCCATTCGTAGTGCACTTCTACTGAACAAAAGAAATATGTTTGACAAATTTCAAGTTGGTAGGTATAATTATTTAAAAATCATTTTTTATCTATACCCCACCCCCTCATAACACTTTTGAATATCTCTTTGGGATTCCGCAAAACCCATTATTGGTGGATTTCTATTCAACAGAAAAAATGCTTGCCAAAAATTTTAGATTTGTTTGTCTAATATTTCAAAAACGGGAATTTTTTTAAACCCATAACACCCCCGCAACCCTCTTGGAAGTCGATTCAATTAAAATTCTCTTTTAATGGATATCCGCTCAACACAAGAAACAAGTTGGCCAAATGTCAAGTCTGTAGATCTCATTGTTCAAAAATGGGAATTCTTTGATCTGATACCAACCTCACTCCGTGGGAGTCTACCTTCAGGAAATCCGTTCGTTGCGGATATCACCTCAACTGAAAAAACCGTTTTCCAGATTTCAAGAATATACGTCTAATAATTCAAAAACGAGAATTCTAGTCCATAACGCCCCCGTAACCCAGCTGCAAAACCCGTTCTTAGAGGATTTCTACTCAACAAAAAGGAACATTCCTTCCAAATTTAGCATTTGAATGTCTAATCAAAAACGGGAATTTTCGTCCATAACGACCCCATAAACATCTATTGGGTATCGATTTCCTTAAAACCTTTTCTTAGCAAGTCTCAACTGAATAAAAGGAACATGCCAGCCAAACTTCATTTGTTTAATGAAATCATTTGTTTCATTGTGTTTCATTTGTTAATTCATTTAATTTCATTAATTGTTCTGAAGGTATCGAAATGAATGAGTGAGTTGCTTCTATATGTATATAGATAACTTGTTAAATAACAGAAGGGAGAATGGAAAATAGTTGGAACTTTTCTTACCTGAAGGAAATTAATTTCAAATTACTAGGTCTCGCCGGGAACATACTTCTCTTCACCTCTTTTATCTTTCCAGTGTCTATTTCTACACTCTCAAGCTGTGTAAACAATGCGAGAATATTGTCATCAAGTCTAGATAGAGAACAGTTGTAGACTACAAGTTGTTTCAAGTTCTTCGGTATGTTATTTATGAAATTTTCATCTAAACGCCGTACGGTGGTGTGCATGATGGACAACCGTTTGAGGCTTTTAATGCCAGAGAACAAGTCAAACTGAACTCTGCGAGTCATTCTAACATCATTCAAATGTAAAACATCAAGATCATAATCTACTTGAGGCGCCTTGTCGAACCAGGACACCAAAGATGACGTGAAGATGTATAAACTCTCGATTTTTTGTATGGAAAAAATCGAAGATGGTATGTATTGCACACTTGAATCTCTGAGCTCAAAAGTTCCGTATTGGTAATCGTTAGATTTTCTTACGACATCAGTCAAAACATCTTGATTGAGCAGTTCCCTACATTTCAGACTGACATGACAATAAACGCAAAATTTTTCACAATAACAGGGTTCTATAAGGTTTCTAGGTGGGCAAATATCCTTTGGATCAGTAGCCAAACACACTGAAATAAATACGAAGAGTAAAACGCTAAGCAGCGAGATTTTCGACTCCATGGTGAAAATAAAATGTTCGCTGCGATGAAGTTAAAGGGTTATGCTACACGCTTAGAAGTGTCTATACGTGTGCGTTAGGACGTTTCTATCCTTCAATATTTGTCGACTGTACATTTCTTTATCTGAACCTTCCGCTGACTTAGAATCCATTTGCATACTGTTTACTTCTCTCAAAGGAAATCTGATGATGGTTTAAAGGTTATTGTTGTTGAAAATACCACCTGATCGGCATGTGCGAGATCGAGGCATCATCATCATGGCAAAGGGCTAGATTGTACGCCTGTTGGTTTAAAGGACATGACTTTATCTGAAATTGCACTAATGCAATTTAATTATGATTGAAAATTGGGCCGCAAGTATAGAAAGTTTGAGTACACGCGTATAAAGTAGTGACTATTGGCTATTTAAATTGTAATTTTTGAGAAAAACAAAACATATTCTCAAATTTCAAGATGTTTAGAATATTTTTGGGCAGTAAAACACTAAATAAAAAAATATGAAAAATTTACGTTAAACTCATGCGTCCCTGTAAGCACCAGCTGAACCAGTTTGCATGACGAATTTATTTATGTGCTATGATGTTTTTTAGATGTTAGCCTAAAAGGGGCAAAGGTAAAAGTCGGAGAGTTGATTTACAATGGGGTTCCTTCAGGTATGTTCAGCCATGGAACAAATGCATGACGCCGACCATGTGCTGGGCCATTTGTTGGCTGTTGGTCTGCAGTTTTCTGGCTATTGAGTGGTGTAAATGTCAATTGTTGGATGTTAGAACCATGTGCTGACAATGCCTTACTTTCTAGGTATTTCATCGGGGTGGGAAAGACAAGGATACTTTCTGGTAAGAGGAGATTGATCAAACCTCAGTGTTACTCCAGAACCTTCTAAGTGTCAATACAAGTAGAAAATATTTTGACAGTAAAGAAGGAAATAAATACGTATTTAGATTTCTCCTTCCGAGAATTTTGACGGTTACTAAAATTCATAAAAACTTAAGGTCGGATGGACCATCAGCCTATTGAACCCACAATTAAACTTAATTAATTTGTGGCACCGTACACACACACACACACATAGACCCAGTCCCATAGTATTTGTAATAGAAAAATGGCAGTTTCATAAAATAAACCCATCTTTTGTATCTAATACACTCTATAACAAAAAAAAAAAAAAAAAAAAAAAAAAACGATGCACCAAGAACGAGTTGTCCTATAGAGATAAAAATTGGTGGGTCGAATGATAATGTAAAGAATAGAAAATGATAAAATTTCAGAAAAATTGAATTATTTATTTCAGAGTTACATAGTTACAAAGTAACGAGCTCATTATGGTGTTCATTCCCTTCTAGTCTGGATGCAAGCTGTCACAAGGGGTTGGGTGATAAAGCACCCTAATGGTCTCCTGCGGTATTTCTTGCCAAATTTGCTCCAATTGTCGGGTCAGGTCATCAAAATTCCATCGCAGATGCAGTCGCCTTTTTAACATATCCCAGACATGCTCGATTGGAGAGAGATCTGACGAACTGGCTGGACAAGGAAGTGTTTTACAAGCTGTGAGACAGTTCATAGCAACACGTGCCGTATGAGGTCTGGCATTATCTCGCTGTAAATACGGCCAGGGTACTGCAAAAGGAACGCTAGCAAAACAGTTCTCAGAATATCGTCGACGAACCACTGTGCTATAAGTGTGCCTCTAATGACGCCCAAAGGGGTACAGCTATCAAACGAAATGGCACCCTAGACCATAACACTTAGTTGAGGGCCGGTGTCGCATGCAATAGGAAAACAGAATAGGCCCACTGGCTTAGTTGTCTCCAGACACATCGATGATTTTCATGATACAGTTGGAAGTGGGATGCGTAGCTAAACACTCTATACGTCCAAAGTCAAAATGATTCCAACCTGATTGAGCCAAGTATCACTGTAATCAGGCTCGACAGTGTGTAGGCGTGATTGGCACTTAACGTAGTGGTCGTTACGAGCGTAAATTTTGCTCAATCAGCCATCTGTGGATGGTCATGATGGACACTCGTGTGCATGTCACACGCCTGATGATTGATTACGATGAATAAGGCGCTGTGACAGCTGGTTTCACAATCAATCTGACTTCCCCATCTGCCGTGGCCCTAGGTTGACCGCTACCATCATGACGCTGAAATCTGCCACTGTCCCCTCGTTCTTGCCAGCATCCTTTAATAGCCACATCCTTCGACCAATATGACGAGCGATTCTCCGATTTTCTGAACCAGCCTCGTTCATTCCAAAATGATACTACCTCTTTCAAACTCCGACAGTTGCTTGTAAGAACTCGAATCCTGCGTCGAGGCATTTTTTTAGTCGTTGAAAGATATCCTAAATTGCAATGCAACAGAAATTTTGACCATCATATTGAGAATCGCTTATAAAACACCTGCTGAGTGCGCAGTTCCGATGCGCTGTTGCTCCAGCTATTCATCCATAGAACACCAAATTTTAATCATTTGCATGTTCAGTACAAATGTCTTTGCATACCAAATTTCATTACAACCGGGCAACTCCTTCTTGTTGTGCCGGGTTTTTTTGTTATAGAGTGTATTTTAATTGAGACACTTCTTCTGTGATTGAGGAGTATACTCATCATCGCTCTATTTCCGTAACACATATAGTTTCTCGCTCTCAAACGGGGGTGCCACAGTTAGCTGACTAAATATACGATGTAAACACTGCAAGAGGCTTGCACCTCTCTCGCGGGCACCTAGATGTGTGTGGGGGGGAAGAGACACACGACATGATTCAATTAATCTATTTATTTCCACACAAAGAACAGACACAATTTCAACTTAAATAATAAGAGAATGTCTCAATGTTAACCATGAAAGTGGAACAATGACGGTAAAACGCTAATGTTTAATAGACTAGCAAACTTGATCCTTATCTTAATTAAGGATCAAACCTATCATTTAATTTAATCTAATATCAATTCAATCTTAGTGAATAATCGTCACTTTAAAGTTTACTCCAAATAAGAATCAAATCACGATAATTCTAATATTATACCTTCAGTGGCAATCTCACGTGGCTCGAGCATATCTTCTCTTCTCTCTCTGAAGCCAGAAAACCTCGCCTATTTATAGTAAGTTAATTTAAATATCCCGATTCTCTTCTTCGGTAGGGTTGGTTGTGAATAACGCGAATTGATAGCCCAAAGATTTCCCAAGAGGATTAGTTGGAAAAACGCGTATGGATACATCACAGAGTAAGAATTATATATTAATATCGTACAATAATGCCGCAAGAGGGCTATTTGAGACGGCTATGTTGACCCAAATATAAAGAACATTATTTGTCTATTTGGCTTACTGACTGTCTTGGTGGCAAAAAAAGAAAAACAACTCTTTAGTGGCTGCTATCTACCCACCCCTGTTCTAAACTATTGAAGATAATTGCCCGATATTTTGCATTTAAGGATTTCATGACATGAAGAAAGTGTGCATTGTGATTCGCATTATCTCTTCAATTTATTTTACATATAATCAATGTTTTTCAAACTATTATTTTTATTTTCAATTTTTAAAAATATGAAGAAATATCTATTGTACTTTGAAAAGTGTTGAGTAGAATCCTTTGAAGGAAAAATTTATGGTGGACACTTATTTAACATTAAGGGACACATTCTTAAAACTCCTATAAGCACGAAAACTTTCAAACAGTAATTTACAAACTGTGAAATTTACATGTGAAAAAAACCCCCGAAGATTTCAGAATTTCGTTAACTATGTTCATTAATCATTAACTCCGTAATTTATTTCCTTTTGAGCTTCTTATTTTGATAACCAATTTTGCTTAGAAGCGAGGGAAAATTTTATCATTTTCGGAATTTTTTTATTGTTTTGTACTGAAAAAGCTTACGCATATATTGAAAATATTTTAAAACCAAGTATTAATGATTGTTTAACCTAGATTGTGCAATTGAACCTCCCCCTCCTATTAACTTATTTGTTTCTTAAATTACTTCAGTATCCAGCGTATAACGCGCACCTATACTTCCAAGCTGCAATTTTTAATTTTTAGGTACATTCACCGTATCATGCACCCCTTTTTTACGAAGAAACCTGAAATGTACATGTGGGATGCTCTTTTTTTTAAAGTCGTTTATTCTAAATATCCGAAAAGCTTTAGAAAAAAATATATTTCTAGACCTACACATCCCTTTTAGCTCATAAGGAATGTCATTTATTTTAAATAAACAGTACTGGTTGATTCAAAAATAATATGACTAATTTCAGATAATCATAAATTTCTATTGAATGAAGTTATTTACATGAAATATTCAATGCGGTTTCCTTTAGCATAGTACACTTTACGTAGATATTCAGGTCAAACCAAATGAGCTTTTTTGACCATTCTCTCTTGAGGGTATTTTTCCAACTTTCTCTTCGACTACTTTTTGAAGCCCCTGAAGTGTTTTTACTTGATGCCTATTTAATTGGGTTTTTTTAAGTATCCCCACAAAAAATAAACACAAGGAACATAGTCAGTGAATGGTAGTTGCCAATTCTCAGGAGGAAGAAAATTTACCTTTCTGCCATTTTATAATTAATTTGGCTGAATGACTTTATGGAGAACCTTGGTGAAAAAACTAAGTTCCCTTGAGAGTAAAGATGTTTACTTCCTTTAAAAAAAGAAAGGTTTTGTTAAGCCTTGAGAGGACATTCCCATCCATACCAAAACATCAGACGGAAAATAGCTGCGTTTTTGCGACGTTTTTCACGTGAAATATATTGTATCTTTGTTTTTCTAGTCGTGAATAACAGATGAAACAATGCTTCATCCGAAGTTATCCATGTTTTATGCCAACCTTTGCGTAACAGTGAATACAGAGGCCAAGAATGTTTTCTTTGTTTCTCTACGTTCTTTACAGACATTTGATGGCAGGTTGGTTTATTCACTTTCTTATAGCCAATTTTCTTAGCCTGACGTTAGGTTGTCAATTGTAATACTTGTAGCTTCTTTGCTAAAGATCTTTGAAACAGAGAATTTTCAACAGCGATAAATCTTTTCAGCTACTTTTTTTCACCTTTGATTTCTAGCCAAACTTTATTTCTTTTCGAAGTTTACATAGTAATCCATTAGAAAAATATCTTTTCTGATTTTTAAATAATTTCTTTATAACATAATCTGAGCAACCATCCGTCAAAAGCTTTAAAATTTCTTTTCGGGCTTAGGAATCTAATTTCGGAGCCATAATTGACTCCCACTAATAAAAATAGTTAGATTGGTAATTTAGACGTTTCAGTTTTAGAATATAATTGGCGCAGTAAAGTGATTAAAATTTACCATAAATAGTTATATTCTTTTAAAACTGGTCACACTAATTTTGAATCAACCTTTATTTCGTTATATGCAGAAGTCTAATTTTTTTCTTTACTCATCTTTTTTTATGTTTAAAGCTCTCGTTTTTATACCCGGTGTATATCCCTCATTCGTAAATTTCTATATTAGTTTCTGCGTTAAAAGTAAGTGTTATATGCCGGATTTTACGGTACTTGTCTTGCCAGAAATATCTAGTTACTTCTAAAGACCCGCCACGTTGAGGGGTTGATGTACATTAAATTTTTGGAGCTCTAAGTCCTCACGATGATGTAATGTGGAAGCTTGGAGAATGGGGTGCCAGTGCTCTCGTATCATTCTCGTCACTTGACCGAGGCCAGAAAGCCCAAGTTCCGCCACCAATGGTCCTCGAGTAGCTTCAAATTACGAAGTTGATAAGGAGTTAAATCAAATAAAATTGCTAACGATAAAATTCCATTTTTTATTTATTTAACAAGAAAATATGTTTCTTACAATATATCTGAAAGCATTGCATGAAAGTTTTTGAAATTATTACTGCATATTTGAAATACATTGCATAATAGCTGGAGGGCTAGCTTTTAGAATAAAACTCGTCGATCTTTACAGCTAGACTACATATAATATTTTCCAATGAAAGTTTTCTCTTTTTCTTTTAAACCTTGATATAAAATTTCAATTATAAAATCAATGTTATGCTGCCTTTTTTACCTCTCGGATATTTAAAGAGTTACAAGTGGTAACATTTTGAAAATGAAATTTCGAAAAAGAAAATTTTAATGGTCTTAATATAGAAATAGCACATACACCAGGAAGTGCTGACTCCGAGAAGGAATGAGGAAAATCCATGGTAATGTGTTATGCATTCGAAAATGTCCGTACAACGCCGGGTTAAATGGAGAGAAAAGAAACATGTCTGACAAGGTAAAGAAGTGGAAAAAATCTCGGGAAAGAGAGTTTAAATGACATAATTATAGAAACTACTCACATCGGGCGCGTACACACATACACATAGAAGTGCAGGCGTCGAGAGAGAAAGAGGAAATGATTAAGTTATACACTCGGTAAAACCCAGTGCTACGTAGGGAAAATAAACCCATACGACGGGTCAAAGAAATTTCGAAAAAGAACATTTTACTGGCATATTAATATAAAAATCCCACACACCCCTGGAAGTGCTGATATTGAGAGTGGAAGGGGAAATTTCCTTAGGGAAAATTTATAAACTCAAAAAAGCTCGTGCGACGCTGGGCCATGTAAGGACGCTTTTCCCTTAGGCCCGTGCCTAGGGCGCAAAAAATTGGAGGGTGAAAAGGAGGGAAATTTGTTTTTCAAAAAATCTCTTGGACCAAAATTGACATGGAAAAAAAACTGAAGGAAAGGGGGGTGCTCTGGAAATAATGGAGGGTGTAACTATTTGAAGTGCCTAGGGTGCCGGGGAAGTTAAAAACGACTTTGAAGCCATGCAGCTAATTAGTTATAAATTGGATGGAAATATATGTATTATATATATATAACATATTGTTACGAATTTAGTCTTATTCTAATTGTTTCTACTCATTTGTGTTCATTTTTACAGTTTAATTTGTCGTATCTAATGTGATTTCAACCCTGTTTACCTGTAATATCATTTCCACTGCATTGCGGCCCCATGCTTTAACATTGGTTTTAAATGGTAAACTCGCCAAATATTGCAGCTAGCGCCAAGTTGGCGACGGATTTGGCGACTTAATTTTTTGGCGCCAAATGTGGGCGATAAGCTTGGCGACCATGGCAACCCTGCTCCTAATAACCCTGTCTGGCAACCCTATCGCGGTATTGTAACACTATGTATTGAGCTTTTCTCATACCTTCCGGATTTTGCTAGATCTTTCTATTTCTCGATTATTCTGGCAAGTGGGTTTCTGACCGAAAGGTATAAAAGGGCCAGGCCGGCTAGTCAGTTAGTCAGATCTCAGCTTTCATGCAAGTGATACCTCTCTGCTTGAGAGAGAGAGAGAGAGCCGATTGCATAGTGCGTGTGTTATTGCTTTTATTGAGTTATTATTTTTGTGCTGAGTGTTTACTATTGCTTTTGTTAGTGTATTACATCTGTGTTATCAGTATTTTCATTGATTGTACG
This sequence comes from Trichonephila clavipes, assembly GCA_019973935.1. Classification (NCBI taxonomy): domain Eukaryota; kingdom Metazoa; phylum Arthropoda; class Arachnida; order Araneae; family Nephilidae; genus Trichonephila; species Trichonephila clavipes. Next base: position 215,213 of record BMAU01001043.1, read on the forward strand.
TGACTTTCTCGAACTGTTCTACAATTTGTGGAGGACTGTTTTGGCCAAGAATAAAATTGTTTTGGATCCCGCTCTTCGGCTTCAATCATTTCGAACCCCGAAAACGCAACAATTGGTGTCAGTGGGATCCATCCCGAAATAGAGAAAAACAGCATTCACTTCCGGCCAAGGACTATGGCAGTTCAAAGTCATGCCGTTCGGGCTCTGCAATGCGCCAGCTACTTTCGAGCGCCTGATGGAGACCGTGCTAAAGGGTCTGACTTTTGAAGCTTGCCTTATTTACCTGGATGACGTCATAATAGGAGGGCGTACGTTTGAAGAACATCTTCAAAATATCCGAAAGGTGTTATCAAAATTAAGCGACGCTAAGAAGCTAAACCCTTCGAAATGCAAGTTCTTCAGAAAGAAGTCAATTATCTGGGACACATAATCTCTGCAGAAGGTGTTCGTACGGACCCCGAGTGTCCGCCGTAAAGTGGAAACGCCCTGAAAACCTCCGTGAGCTGCGAAGCTTCCTGGGACTATGTACTTATTACCGAAAGTTTGTGAAAGGGTTCTCTAACATCGCAAGACCCTTGCACAAGCTAACAGAAAGTAAACAAAAGTTTCAGTGGACAAAAAGAATGTGAAGATTCCTTCCTCCAGCTTAAGAAGCTTTGACGTCTTCACCGATCTTAATATATCCACAACCGGACAAGCCATTTATCTTGGACACTGATGCCAGTAATGAGAGTGTCGGGCAGTATTATCTCAGGAAATAGATGGCCAGGAACGAGTCGTAGCTTATTGGAGTAAGTGTTTATCGAAACCGGAAAGAAATTATTGTGTCACTCGAAAGAGCTACTGGCTATTGTGAAAGCCATCGAGCATTTCCATCACTATCTCTATGGCCAAAAATTTCTTCTACGTACCGATCATGCCTCTTTAACCTGGCTAATGAATTTTAGAAATACTGAAGGCCAGGTAGCCAGATGGATACAACGCCTCAACGAGTATTACTTTGACATCAGACATCGTAAAGGCTCCTCGCATGGAAATGCTGATGCCCTTTCAAGAAGACCATGCCCAGAAAATTGTCGTCATTGTTCCAGGTAGAGACCAAATATGACTATGCTATACGCCAGATAACAACTTCAACAGCGACGCCACCCGATCCCTGGGTGACGAGAAAGTTCGAAGACCAGATGGCGGATCCTGATATTAAACCCCTTATAGAGTTTATGGAGTCTTCCAGCAATAAACCAAGTTGGCAGGACATCTCGGCTTATAGTCCTACAACTAAGCAGTATTGGGCCCTCTGGAATTCTCTACATCTCAGGAATGGTGTTCTATACCGAAAATTCGAATCAGAGGATGGAAAGACATTCAGGTGGCAATTAGTACTTCCTCGATCTCGTATCCCAGAGGTACTCAAGAATTGCATGGCAGCCCAACAGGAGGTCATTTCGGCGTCATGAAAACTTTGCACCGAGTTCGAGAGCGATTCTGCTGGGGTAAAGTGAGAGCTGACGTGGAACAGTGGTGCAAAGTCCTGTGATGCCTGTTCAGCTCGGAAGGGGCCGAAGATACGTAGCCGAGGAAGCTGCATCGCTACAATGTTGGAGCACCCTTCGAACGTATCGCTTTCGATATCCTGGGACCTCTGCCAAGGACTGCGTCTGGTAATAAGTACCTACTTGTTGTCATGGACTACTTCACGAAATGGCCCGAAGTGTACCCCATTCCGGATCAGGGAAGCCCCCACCGTAGCGGAGGCTGTAGTGCAGCACTGGATATCGAGATATGGGGTACCTCTTCAACTTCATTCCGATCAGGGAAGAAATTTCGTCTCTGCGGTATTGAAGGGGGTCTGTGAACTACTCGGAATTGACAAGACCAAGACCACACCTTTGCACCCACAGTCAGATGGCATGGTGGAAGGTTTAATCGTACCATCCTGAATAACCTCTCACTGATGGTCTCCAGAACCAACAAGACTGGGACCAGAAAGTTCCTCTCTTTCTGCTAGCGTACCGCAGCGCCCGTTCACGAGACTACCGGATATTCACCATCCCAGATGCTTTTTGGCCGAGATCTTCGTCTCCCTTGTGACCTGCTGTTTGGTCACCCTCCGGATACACCTTCATCGCCTGAGTACGTGCAGAATCTCCAGGCACGTTTTGAAAGATGTACACAATTTGGCTAGAGAACGGATCAACCTGAGGACGGAAGATGAAGACTCGGTACGACACAAAAGCCACAGGACATCAATTCAAGGAAGGTGACAAGGTGTGGTTCTACAACCCGACTCGACGCAAAGGACTTTCTCTAAGCTACAATCGCATTGGGACGGTCCTTATACAATTTTAAAGATAATAAACGACGTCGTAATCCGGATCCGTAAGTCAACGAATTCGAAGCCTAGAGTCGTTCATTACGACAGGCTTGCTCCATATTATGGCCATAATTCTTAGTGTGTCAATTATCGTGTAATTTATTTTGACCATGGTCTTGTATAAATAAGTTAGTGTGTAAATAATCTTGTAAATAATTTTGTTTATTGTTTTGTAAGTGTTTATTTTGTACTATGCATTACGTGTTTATTTTTGTACTATGCATTAGGTGTTTATTTTTGTACTATGTATTACATGTCTATTATTGCGTATTCATTTAATTGTTTTTAATCAATTGCTTTATTATTATGTTAACGTCTGATGAAGGTTGTACTGCCCGGGACGTGCAGTTCTTGAGAGGGGGCAATGTTACGAATTTAGTCTTATTCTAATTGTTTCTACTCATTTGTGTTCATTTTTACAGTTTAATTTGTCGTATCTAATGTGATTTCAACCCTGTTTACCTGTAATATCATTTCCACTGCATTGCACGGCCCCATGCTTTAACATTGGTTTAAATGGTAAACTCGCCAAATATTGCAGCTAGCGCCAAGTTGGCGACGGATTTGGCGACTTAATTTTTGGCGCCAAATGTGGGCGATAAGCTTGGCGACCATGGCAACCCTGCTCCTAATAACCCTGTCTGGCAACCCTATCGCGGTATTGTAACACTATGTATTGAGCTTTTCTCATACCTTCCGGATTTTGCTAGATCTTTCTATTTCTCGATTATTCTGGCAAGTGCCAGAGGTTTCTGACCGAAAGGTATAAAGGGCCCGGGCCGGCTAGTCAGTTAGTCAGATCTCAGCTTTCATGCAAGTGATACCTCTGCTTGAAGAGAGAGAGAGCCGATTGCATAGTGCGTGTGTTATTGCTTTTATTGAGTTATTATTTTTTGTGCTGAGTGTTTACTATTGCTTTTGTTAGTGTATTACATCTGTGTTATCAGTATTTTCATTGATTGTACGTGACTTTCTCGAACTGTTCTACAATTTGTGGAGGACTGTTTTGGCCAAGAATAAAATTGTTTTGGATCCCGCTCTTCGGCTTCAATCATTTCGAACCCCCGAAAACGCAACAATATGGTACTCTGTATGTCAAACAACTGAATTATGACTACATTATATAAAAGGGTCGTATATTTTCACTGAAAATTATAATTCATTCATTAGTTTCAAGTCATCTTTCATTTACTACACATGTTTTTTTTAGTGTTAAAAACTTACATCAAGAATATTCCCAGTAGACTAAAAAATCAGATATAATGCCAGAGATCTGCAACAGAAAAGATTATTACTGTAATTCTTTCATAGTTTTCTTAAGAAAAGGCAGGAGCATTTAAGGTGATTGCCTACCTTGAAAATGTCCTTTTTCGTCTACATAAAGTATTTTTTTATTTCAAAATCTTATAGTTTCAATATTTTTCTTTCGAAAACAGTTTTTCTTTTCCCTTTACGCGAAATAGAAATAAAGTTAGAGTGATTTTAAAAAACATCACTCTGCAAAAGGGTAGTAAGATAAAACTTCAAATGAGTTTTCCTCAAAATTATGTTTTAGAAAGAAACTCTTTACCAGATACATGATATCTTAAGAAGCAAACCAGATAACGTTTTGAAATTTTGTGGAAATGTTTATATATTATACTGCTTTTCATAAAGTGGACCATAAATTTTGTTGTAGGCTAAATATTTTTTTCATTTAGGGTAGTTTTTATAAAGAAAAACTTAAAAATACCAAAATTTTCATATTAATATGTATAATTGTCTGTATTTTTTTTAATAATTTAATATTTCTCTTAGATTTTGGTTCATTTTGAGGGAGTGAGTGAATATTAACGTCGCACTGTTCAGCTAAACGAGGGCTTTTGGCGACGGACCACGTAAATTTGAACCATGGTCAAGTGACGTCAACGACACCTCAGCTGGCACCACCCTCTCCTAACTACCACACCATACCAACGGGAGGACGTTTCAGCTCTCGACAGATTTAGCGTGCATTGCTGCCCTATACGGCTGGTCTTTAGTGGTACTGGGCTCGAACTCGTGACAAAGCCAGCCACGATCCGATACCTATACCACTCGGCTACCGCGGCCTATTGGTTCATATTGAAGAGCACCGTAATATGTGTGTTGTGTATAAAGAAAATTATGATAATTGTATTAGAAATGTTTATACAGTGTTACCCGTTTTAGTAAAAATTTGGTAAAATTTCCTTGAAAACAACCAATTTTTTCTAAAAGTAAAATATTTATTTAAAATTTTTAATGTATTTACATATTTTTTTTTTATTTTTCTTCCTAAAAACACTCAATTTGTTTCAAAAATTAATTTTTTTAAAAACATTAGGTCCGAAGGTAGGCAGTTACTTTAAAATAGATTAGTGTTTTAAAAAATACCTTTAGAATGGGTATATAAAACGTTTACTCTGTTAGAGGCTTTTAATCGATTCTTTGAAATTCAATTGTTTGAACACCACAGTGACAGCATTTATCGACACTTAACTTTCTTTAAAGAATGATTACCTTAAAAGTTTTTAAAACCTATCTCATTGTTTCATTTGGCACAAAAAAATTATCATAGAGGAGAGATGCATGGTATTTTTTTTAAAAAACATTTTTTCTACACACAAATAACCATAACCTTCACCAAATCAGATAACTCGTCAAATGATACCAATTGAACACTCATCGGGTTTTTTGAAAGTGTAAACATACGGTTTTTTGTGATAACCTCTTTAATGTAAAAGAATTAAAAATAGTTATATATCGGATGAGTAATGCAGTTAAAAATATCATATAAGATTAACGCTTTTAACATAATCATCAAAATGGCTTTGATGGTTGGATTACCTATTTCTGTGAATTATGTCAACGGAAGGCTAATTTTTGAACGTTCTCGGAAGCTATGGAACATTTTCATAAATATTATTAAAGTTTTAGCATTCCTAATTAGTATGCACTGTTTCCAAGATAATACCAGCTCTATTGGTACAAATGGCTTCTCATGCTCGTATTTGTGGAGGGTATGCAATAAATGTGTTAGTTACACGACAATGAACCCAGTCACACCTCCCTTGTTCGTCGATTTTTGGCAAAAAAATGATGTCAGTGTGTTGAACTATCCATCGAGTTCACCTGATTTAGCACCTTACTCCTTTTTCTTTCGAAACTTAAAATGAAACTAAAAGGGTGTTATTTTGAGGATACTTCGACCTCACAAGTAGCTTCGACGTAGGCTTTACAAGCCATTTCACAAAGTGATTTACAACAGGCATTCGATTCATTAATAAATCACAGCACAAGTTCATTGAAGCCGGAGGATCCTATTTTGAATAAAAAACCAAAACAGGAATTAATTTCTTGTTTCCATTTCTTTTTACGGACACAGTCTTAAAACTTATTTTACGCACTGTGTATGTAACACAGAATAAACTATGTAATTTTACTTATAATAATAGAAAACCCATCTAAAGCTTCATTATATTTTTAAAATCCTGAAGTTTCCTAATTTAATTATTTTTTGTTTATTCAATTCCTATTACTAACTCACACTCTCTATGTATTTATTTGTTTTTTTTTTTGTTTATTTATCTTGGTGGAATTTTCAATCGTTAATAAAATACATTTTAAAGCGCTCAATTGAGCTGAAGTTTTTTGTACATGATCATTTTGGATGACAATACAATAATTTTTAACTGTAATTAATAAAAATTAATTGATTAAAACTAATTATTTAAAGAATTACAAATTCAGCCACGTTGGCATCATTTTTGGCGAATTAACGACCATCTTGGTGACTTGTGTCAAAACTTGAAAAGATTTTTCTCTCACGTTTTAAAGCATTCAGTTGAACTGAAATTTTATATACACGATTGTTTTGGATGACAATACAATACTTTAATGATAATTAATAAAAACTAATTACCACTTAATGTTGTGACTCTGTCTGATGTATATACAATTTTATATTAATTGTAACTATTTAATAAAAAGGACTTAAAATAAAAATTTTCCTTGTTGATGATCTAAGTAGGAATTGACTTAATTTTTTTTATATTACTTGTTTTTATTTAAATATCTCGTGTGTACATTTCTACCTTTAACAAATCTAGTATGAATCACATATGTTTTAAAGGAAAAGTAGAAAGATTGTTTTAGTTTTATAAACCACTTTGTGTGTGCGTGATATTTTGAATCTGAAGTTAAAGACAACCAATTGATATCGGAAAATTTATTTCTTTATTGATTCTCCACACAATTTGCAACAAAAAATCGATAGGAGTCAAAAACCTATAAACTTTAAATTTTATTAAGGACAGTAAAATATTTAGAAATAATGTAAGCTATAAAAGCTCTGACTTGGAAAATCCAAGGAATTATTTTTAGAGATTTCTAGACAGAATATCTGTATTATTATTCTCTACAATGTTCAAAGTGTGAATTATTTAACTCTTTCAATGATTTTCCTTTAAGCTCTTTCGGAGCTGTGCATTCACCCGAAAACCAAGGACCTCGCCACCTACTTCTGTCAATAGAAGTAATCCAGTGAATACTGCATCCACATTTGATAGGATTATCTGAAAATAAACAAGCGTCAACAATTAATATGACTCTAGTACTATCTAAAATGCAGGGAGATTTTTTTTAAAGCTGATACTATTCGGAGCCATCTGGAGCGCGATCTAACAACTGCCATGGGACCAAATTTAGTATGGAAACAAATAATAGCTGGGAAAATAAGTCCCCCCTTTTTAAAAAAATACAGTCTGACCTCTATATAACAAAGTCCCTGAATCCCGAAGAAAAGTTCGTTATATAGAGCAGGGGTGTCCAACACGCGGCTCGCGAGCCGCATGTGGCCCGCCAGTAGGTAAGTTGCGGCCCACTGACTCTTTTTTAAAAAAATTTTAATATCAGATTTTTGAAGTTTTTTCATTTTGAAATTTATTTTTGAGGGGAAATTTATATCTTTATACTAGCTGGATGACCCGGCGTTGCACGGGCTTCTTCAAGTGTACAGCTTTATGCCGTGGAAGGTTCCCCTTCCCTTTCAGTGTCAGCACTTCCTAGTGTGTGTGTGTGATTTCTATATTAATGTCATTAAAATGCTCTTTTTCGAAGTTTCTTCCACATCTTTGTCCTGTCGGGAGGGTCTGTTTTCTCGCCACTTAGCTCGGCGTTGCAAGGGCTTTTTTCCGTGGGTGCAATTTTAACCCTATGGAAATTTTCCCTTTCTCTCTGGACACCAGTACTTCTGTGTGTATGTGTTACTGAGGGTTGTGAGTGATTGCTATATTTATGTCATTTAAATCCCCTTTTCAGAAATTTCTTTCATTTCTTCTCTTTGTCACACACACACACAGACAGGTTTCTTTTCCCTCCGTTCAGACCAGCGTTGTATGGGTTTTTTCAAGTATAAAACCTCCTTTTTTTTCACAGAGGTATAAGATCGGTTTTTTTTTTCAAATTTCTATTTTCGATTAAAAATGTACAAAGCTAATCCAGTTATGTTCTCAAGAAAACAGACAACGTACGAATTTATTATTAAATAAATAATTTAGTAATAAATAATAAAACGCAATATAACTTTAACTCCTAAAAATAATTATTAATTTATATCAATTTTCGTTAAATAATGAATCAAAAAATGTGTACCGTTAGCTATGAAACGATTGTTTTTATTTGGATGTTTGATTTTTCGATTAAATATACTTATCCATGAAAAAAAAACTATGGGGGGGGAAGCCTAAAAATTTGTTTACATTCTTTGTATAAAAAATGACTTAAAAGGAAATAGTACTATTTAATAAAAACAGGGCAACATTTTCCTATATTTTAAGGTTTTTCAGTAAATTATTTCCCTAAAAGGAAGCTATCAGTTGCGATGTATTATAAAAAACTAAGATCGTATTAATTATTTCATACACAGGAAACGATGAATACTTTCTTAAAATTCAAATTAATAAATTGGATTTGGAAAATTACTGGAAAATTCATTATTTACAAAAAGAAAACATCTTTTTATGTGATAGAAAAATCTTTTATCTGCTTACGTACTCTCTGTAAGTTGTTTTTCTGCACATGCGCTATAAACGTTCAAACTCATGTGTTCTGAGAAAGCTTTCCCATAATTAACTATTACTGGCATTTGGAGATTCTTCCAATTTTTTTTCGTTGTATTTTTACGGCTTCTCAAGACGGAAAAATACATCTTCTTTAAAAATGTTTTATGTATAAAGAAAGCGGAATTTTTTTAAATTACAAAATCCCAAAACTTTTTGGATGTTTCACAATATTTTGTTTCAAATTAACTTGGCAGCGTTGGAAAAGGTTAAAAAAATGTACCAATCTGCTTGAAAAAAAAGTTTTATCTTTTTTTAGGAATTTAAATTAGAAAAATTTAAAACATTGTAGAAATTGAGATCTTAGTAATATATATTTCAAGTTAATCACATGTTAAAAGCATTTATTTTTTTAACAAAGTTAATTAATACAGTCCACAGAGCAACGCCATTAAATTCCATTTTGGCTGAAAACTGATTTTCGACGCTAACTTTTGTCATTGTTGTAACAATCTGCTGTGTTACAACAATGCAGATAAATCAAAGTTGGCACCAAAAGCTGGTTTTAGTTAATATCTTTTTAACTAATTGCTATATTGGACCGAATTGTGAATCTAAACCATTCTCGAATCCAATTGAACCCATACAAAAAATGTCATCAAAATCGGTCCAGCCGTTTAGAAGGAGTTCAATCACATAAGAATTACATACATAAAGTTTATTTGAAAAGATATTAATTAAAAACGCTAAAAAGCTGATTCGGTTGTATTTTTGTAACAATAAAGACCCAGTTTGGCCAGTTTGGCTGAAAATCAATTTTCGTCGCCAACTTACGTCATTTTTATGACAATAACGTTGTTACAACAATGCAGGTGAATATTGAGTTGTATGTGTTTAGTGTTTTTAATCAATATCTTTTTTAACTAATTGCGATATCGAACCAAATTGTGAATCTAAACCATTCTCAAATTCAAAAAATTTCATCAAAATCGGTCCAGCCGTTTAGGAGGAGTTTAGTCACGTACACACGCACAGAAGATTTTTATATATAATGATATATAAATCTTCTGTGAGTGTGTGTGTGACTAAACTCCTCCTACATGGCTGGACCGATTTTGATGAAATTTTTTATGTGGGTTCAAGTGGATTCGAGAAGGGTTTAGATTCACAATTCGGTCCGACATCGCAATTACTTAAAAAGATATTGACTAAAAACATTAAAAACATTCAACTCATTATTCACCTGCATTGTTGTAACAACGTTATTGTTATAAAAATGACGTAAGTTAGCGTCGAAAATCGATTTTCAGCCAAACTGGCCAAACCGGGTCTTCATTGTTACAAAAATACAACCGAATCATGCTTTTTAGCGTTTTTAATTAACATCTTTTCAAATAATCTTTATATATGTAATTCTTCTGTACGTGTGTATGTGATTGAACTCCTTCTAAACGGCTGGACCGATTAGGATGATATTTTTTGTGGGGGCTCAAGTGAATTCGAGAATGATTTAGATTCACAATTCGATCCAATATCGCAATTAGTTAAAAATGTAGTTAAAGGACACAGTGACACGAGACAACTCAACTGAGGGTAAAAGAGGATATCGAAGATGTTTACAGGGGAGGCTAAAAGTTGCACTTCTTGGATGAAACTCCCAGGATTCTACTGCTCTCGGCGAGTTAGGCATCTAATAAAACCATTTCAAGATTTATGACCACCATAAAGTTTATTAAAAGGCAGAATAATTTGAAATGCTCAGAAATACTTTTCAAAAATAGGGAGCAAAAAATGGAATCACAAGAGAAAAAGTTCGTTATACAGAAAATGCACTTCGGTATGGAGAGGTTATTTCACGAAGAAAATCGAGAAATGTTCTTGGTTCCAGGAAAAAGATCGCTAGAAAGAAAAATTCGCAATATTGAGATTCAAAATATGGAGGTTGGACTGTAGTTTAAAAAAACGCCAATAGGGGTATTTATGGCACTATTGTAGCTTACCAAATCGATAATCAGCAAAGAACAAAGGTATCAGAGCAAAAATCAAACTGTGGGATTCAAAAGTTCCCGGACTGAACCTACAACGTGGAAAATTTTTGCAGTAGAGCAATTACGATAACATTTCTGTGTTACTGCGTCCTTCCCCTTTTCTAAAAAAAAGTTTTTCCCAAATCATGTGTTTGGGGGCTCGACACGATGTCTTATTTTGTAGGTGGATGCATTTAGTAGTCTGCAATTGAAAGAAATTGCGTTTGTTGAGCATAGAATGAATATCAAACTTTGTGTTCGCTTGGGAAAACGTGGTACAAAATTTTGAGGCATGTGTAAGCCTGTGATACAATATTGTGAACGCAAGCCTTTGAGTGGCATCGACGTTTCAGAGAATGCTAGGAAAGTGTTGAAGACGACAAACGCTCTGGACATCCGCAAACTTCCCGCCCCGCTGAAACATAGAAAAGTTTTCAGCAGTGGTACGTAAGAACATGCTTCAAACAACAACGGGGGGGGGGATGAAAACAACTGTTTTACCACATCCTTCTTTACTCCCCTGATTTCGCCACCTGAAACTACTTCAAAATATTTCTTGAACTGGCACGTCACTTACTGGGCCGTCGATTTCAACCTGTAGATGAAGTTAAAATTGCAGCACAGGCTGAATTAAAGGACATGGCTAGGTTTATGCTGCGTTATGTAAGAACAGGCTTCAAACAATAGCAGAATCAGTTGGGATATCCTCGGCTGCATGTCAATGGATACTGACAAAGGATCTTAACAAGCATAGGGTGTGTCAACATATCGTTAACCTCATGTTAAACGAAAACCAATCTTCAGATGAAACAATACACTTTCGCCATGATTTGCAATGGTCATCAAAACCTTTCTGGAATCCATTGTTAGCCATGTCCTTTAATTCAGCCTGTGATGCACTTTTAACGTCATCTGCAGATTCGTTTTCGTTTAACTTTCCAGGAATGCTTAGACACCCTTTGCATGGTAAGATCCTTAGTCAGTATCTATTGATATGGGGCCAAAGATATCCCAACTGATTTTGCTATTGTTTGAAGCCTGTTCTTCCGTAGCGCCGCAGAAACTTTTTCGATGTTTTCAGTGGTGTGGGAAATCTGCGGACGTTCAGAGCGTTTGTCACTTTCGACACTTTTCTTGCCTTCTCTGAAACGTCAAAGTCTCAAAAGCTTGCGTTCCGATAATGTATCACTGCCGTATACATGCTTCAACATTTCGTAGTCTCCGTAGCACTCTTTCCCAAGCGAACACAAAACTTGATATTATTCTCTGTTCAACAAACGCCATTTCTTTCAATCGCCGGGTACAAATGCAACCGCCTACAAAATACGACCCCGTGGCGAGCTATTGACTCTGTGATTCGAGACAAATCACTATTAGAAAAGGGGAAGGATACAGTAACACAGAAGCGTCATCATAGTCGCTCTACTGCAAATTTTTCTCACATTATAGACTCAGTCCGGGAACTTTTAAATCTTACTATGTATGTAAAATAACCTTACTATACATATTTTTAAAGTAAAGTGAATTGAGATAGCGAGAAGGAAGGGAGACAGTGAAGTTAGCTATTGAATGTGCTGCAGTTAAAATAGAAGAATTTATATTTGAATCGTCGGTGTTTCTGAGAAAAGGAGTAAACAACTCGTGTAAATAATACATACAGCCGAGTATCTGTAGCAACTGATAAGTAAAAATTCTTTATTAAAACTATTTAAATTAGTTCAAAACTGATTTGCTCCACTTTAGCTTATACTAGAGGTAGTTGTGATTTAATTCAAAGGATAAAATAAATGTAGCAAAATGGCACTTCCTTCTGTAAACCCTTGCACGAACGCGAGCGGAAGTTCGTGACAGGGAAATGTCGGATTCATCGGTACAATTAATGAGTCTGAAGAAGGAATAAAAAGTTTTCTCAATGGGCTAAATTCATATGATGTCATAGTCACATGATAATGACAACCACGTGTTTCAAGCCTGTCAGTTACTTTATAGTCATATAATGAAAGAAATCATGGTTAACAGTTAATTAGTTCATCCGCTTCGTTGTTGCCAACTTTTGCTCTTTGCAGAAACTTGTGACAAATCTATACGGAACTTTATCACTAAACTTCTGAGACGTCTTTTTTAGGGAAATTTAATTCCCTGCCTATTTCCAATCAGCTCCAAAAGAGGACAGGAATTCCTTGTTATGCAGATTAGATAAAGTATTTAAGTGAAACGGAATAGTAAAGTAGGAGGCAGTAGGAGAGAGAGATTGAAGCAGAAAGGTATAATAGTGAAGTTAGAGATTTATTATTGAAGATTTCTAGGTGGATAAATTAGGTTCAGGAAGAGCTGAGATTCAGTGTGGTAAATATTGATTTATAATTAAAGTCTCATTAAAGCTTTATATTAGGAGTTAAATGTTAGTTAAATGTTTAAAGTTAAATGTTCAGTAGGAACATTATTGAATATAATTCTGGGATCTCTTATCGCGGTAATCTCTGCGTGATCGATATTCTAATTGTTAATTAATTGGATCATTAAATATTTAAGTTAATATAAAGGAAAGTCCCTTTTAAACCTCATATAGCTAATTTGAATTATTTGTTATTAAAAGTATTTGATTCTATTTGGGAAAGATAACCAAATAAAGAAAGTTATTCATAAAAATGGCTACTGGTTCTTCTTTGACTTAAAATTATTCTCGTTCTCAAAGTGAGGGGATCCAAGGGGATCATCACAAACTTTCTCTTAAGAAGCACTCATTTGTCAATAATAATACAAACATAGGTGCATTTTATTTAAAAGTACATGCATAAAATAAGACTTTTTTAAAAAAAATCTTTTTGAAGAAAATTCTCTAGTACATTTGAACATATTCTCCCATTTACGAAATTCAAAATTTTATCTAAATTTTACAAACAGAACAAGTACAATTAGTTTAAGGTTTGTTTTGAATTCAACAAAGAACACGTGTTTGTCTTTATCATGTAATCGTCATGAATTGAGCCCATTTTCAATACACAAGTAGCAGCATGTAAAGAGCGTAGTTTTGACAATATTCTTTTAGTTGATCAACAAGTAGGAAAAAGAATGTGGTTGACCGGTTTCACAAGTGGCAACTTGGTGCCAGTCAACGCGTTTCCTGTCCCTACGCCTCTAGTGTGAAGAGGGAAGAAAATTTCTTTCACAAGTGGAAACAATTTTGCCTGAAAGGTAATGCCTTAGTATAAAAGGAGTACCGTACTTAAAATTAAAAATTTTAGGGTTAAAAATAAACCAATAAAAATATCGATCATATACGGAAACACAGTACTAAACGATAAAAATCAAAGTAACCATATTGTAATTTTATCTCTAGACTTGGCGAAAAATTAAAAGAATTGGCAGACAGCAACCGATATCAATCTTTTTTACGAAAGGCTTGATATGGAAGATGTAATACTGTGCAAAATTTTGGAAGAAAAATATTAGAAATGATTCAAGAAATGGAAGTAAACTATCTGCAATATTATAAATAGTTAGGCTCCAAACAGGTCAAGAGGAAAGCCAAATTAGGAAGAAGTGGTAATACTTATATACTATTGCAACCATTCTCATTTTCAAGATAACTCGTCTTAGGCGCTGAATTGGAAACCACGTGTGCTTCGTTTCATACTTGCCCGCTTACTGCCATTCTAAGACTAACCGTTCTTTGAAATAGCAAGCTCGATTACTAAAATGCAGATCTGGGATTTATAGAATTCTTAAATAATAATATTTAGTAATAAAATTAACAATAATAAATTTGAAACAAAAGAAAGTAAACTATTAAAATTATTTATTCCTATTCTTTTATTTATTATTTTCCCCCATAGTACTTTCCGAATACGCACTCCATATTCTCGTCAGCGTATTCCGTTTTTAGAATTCGTGCGGTTATATTTAATGCCGCCAATTTGGTTGCGATAGCACGTTAGTATCGAATTGGTCTGAAGATCTCGAGACAAAAGAGGCAATAATTTTACAAATATTTACCATGAATTTTGAAGGTTGTCAACTTAGGTACAATGGATGCGAAACTATCCTTGGTTAATTCTGCAAGTTGATTGCCTACCAACTGTAGTTCCTTCAAATCTGGCATGTTGCTGAAAATATCTCCAGGTAACTCTTTAATTTTCTGCTGGCTGTAAAATAATAATTTATGAAACGATTATTCAGACAAATCTATTACAAAAAAATGTATAAAATAATAATTTATAGCACAGAAAATTTCTAAATATAATCGTATTATTTTTTTTAAAAAAAATAGACATTGCATATTTTATCAGCAAATTTAACACCATATAAAAATTTGGGTAATTACGTATAGTAACGTTGACCAATTTCGCCAAATAAAACAACGGTACTAGTTCAAAATATTTCACCAAATGTTGTTATTGTACTTGTTTTGTAACATAACATGCGGGGGGGGCGGTTTTCCACTATTGACTGCATGTCACGGAATTTTGTGACATCTTTTGATTTGAAGAAATTGGTAGACGACCACAGTTGGATCTATCGGCTGGCGAAACTGGCGGCCGCCAGGGGTTCCAAGCTGATGTGCTCCAGTTAAAAGTTCAATGTACAACAAAAAAAATACTGTACCGATATTGCAACCCTGTGATTACCCCGATTTGAAACGTATTGCAATTAGTGTTGTCCTCATGTATTATATGTAATTGCGGTTTAAGTCCACCCGTTTTTTTTTTCTTTTTTGAAAAATGTTTTCCAGAACTTTGGCCTTCAATATATGTTTTCGGTTTCAAGTTCTTTAAAAACTTCATCCGAGATATTAAGTAGTTTGGTAGTATTATATATATACATATAGTTTGGGAGAAAAGAGTAGAGTATATGTGGGAGAAGACAAACTCTAAACACACACAGACAGCATGGCCACATTAAAATAGGTCAAGATGTTTTGGACCAAACATATACTGCAAAAATAATCGATGAATTTGCCAAAGAGAAATCAAGTCATAAAGTTATGTAGCAAAATTGTAAGCTCTTAAGGCTTTTAATTTTTTTTAAATGAAAAGTTTTTTTTTAGCCATTATTTTTTTTATTAGCTATAAATTTTATTTTGAGAATTTAAAGTCAGCGAATATTTTCACTATTTCAGTTTTTCGACTTTTCAGCCCATGGGCCTTACACCTTTTACTGCCAGGGGCCTCCAACTTAGGGATGGCGATCTGAGATCGATTAATCGAAAAATCCATTTCTCGGGCCAAAAAAATCGATTTTTTAAATCGATATGTAGCACTAAATCGATTCAGTGGATCGATATTTCATCGTAGAAAATCGACATTCATTTTTTTCTGTTTTGGTTAAAACCATAAAATTATTTACAATTAATTGAATGTACTATCTTTAAACACTATTTATCTCAGGCAGTTGTGCACCTGAAGTATGATCCTATACTTTACTGGCAATAACAAAAAAAAACTCTATTTATCATCACGTATACTCAATAGCCTTGATATATATGAGTATCGTGGGATCATCTGCTCCTTGTGAGCGCCTGTTTTCGGTTGCCGGCAACATTGCAAGTGATGAGCGGAACCGCTTGGATCCCAGTAGACTTGGCAGACTTGTTTTTAAAAAGCATAGATATTAAGCATGGGGAACTAACTATAAGCTATATTATCTATTTTCTAAACATTTTAATGCAACAAATACATTTTGAAAAAAAAAAGATCTTCTACACCAGATATTTTGATATGTTAATTTATTAATTGTAATTGTTGAATTCCCTGAACAAAAAAAAAAAAAATTTCTTGATTTTTTTTTACTGATAAGAGATCGTTTATTATACTATCTTTATTGTTTTTCATAAAATGGATTCATATTTACATTGTAAATGCATACTTGAAAAAAAAATCGACATTTTAGAAATTGATCTTTTAGACCTCGATTTTTTTGTGAATTGATCCATCAGGTTACGATTCGAATCGATTTAAAAATCGATCTTTTTTGGAAAGAATCGCCATCCCTACTCCAACTAGGTTAATCAGCCTCTGCAGTCGACATAGTAATTAAGTACCCAATTTTATAATGTGATGGGTTTAAAACATTCCTAAAATTTAATAGGCACAGATCGTTATATTTTAGACCAAATTTGGAAATTCTTTAAATTCATGTTGAATAAGAAATTGATGTGATACATCAACTGATAAGTTAAAAAATGCTGGTTTTTTTATATGAGTCACTATCAAATCAAAGTTTGAAAACAGGACGCTATTTGCAAATGTAACGTTAACGAAAAATTATTACATGACGTTATTATGATCAGATGGCTGGATTGTAAAGCGATCCTCAGGCAGGAACTAACTTTCTGAAAAGTGGCTGCTGGTTGATGGAGAAATCTCATTGATCAATTGCTTGCTTCCATTGGTCGATGAAGCTGAAAATTATTGCAACACATAGTTACACATTTAAAAGTTATTTTCCGGAAAAGTATATGGCGTTTTAAAATTGCAATAAAAAAGGGTTGTGTTACAGAAAATTTATTAATTTATTATTGTTTTTCTTTTTCTTTTTTTACAGTTTTATAAACTCTGAGAGAGGGATTAAAATATGTAGTCGGACCTCTATATAAAGAAGTCGCTAAATCCCGAAAAAAGTTCGTTATATAGAAAATTCGTTGTATGGAAGTTCATCTGTTTCAATTTTCTTTATAAACCACATAAAACAAATTTTAAATTCATGAACATTATGTATCAAAAATGAGTAATTATTCACACTTTTTAGTAAATTAATATATATTTATTTTATGTATCTTACCTATAAAAAAAGAAAGACAAACTGCAAGAAAAGTTTCTTGGTACCTATATCCACTTCCTGAAGAGTTTACTTTTCTCTTTCTGAAGAGTTAACTGTTTTCAGGCACTTAGATTTTGACATTTTCGAGCTACATTAAACGAAGTTACCAATACGCGACTGATCAGTACTAAATAGGAACGGAGACTAATTCAAGGACACGAAACTCCATTGAGGGTGACAGGGGATATCGAAGATGTTTCCAGTGAACTGGACAATGGAAGGGTCAAAAGTTGCAATTCATGGATGAAATGCCCAGAATTCTATTGCTCTCGGTGAGTTAGGCACCTAATAAAACCAGTTCAAGATTTATGACCAACATTAAATGAGCTAAAAGAGAGAATAACTCGAAGTGTCCAGAAATACTTCAAAAATAGGGAGAAAAATATTTAATCACAAGGAAAAAAGCTCGCTATATAGATAATGAATTTCGCTATTGGGAGGCTGTTTAACGAAGAAAATCGTGAAATGTTCCTGGTTCCAGGAAAAAGTTCGCTGTATAGAAATATTCCCAATATAGAGGTTCGATATGGAGGTTTGACTGTATATTATTTTACGGTACTTAAAGGTTATAGAAAACATGAAGACGCTAACACGGAGAAAACACGCCAAATTCGGCCTTATACTAATTGTTGATACTAAAAACAAAAAAAGGGGGATTTCTATTTTAAAATTTACTATCATTGATAATATCTGAACATACAGTACAAAATTTTCGATATATTTAGAAAAAAAAAACTATTGAAGAAAATGTTTTCATTTTAATAAAAAAAGTACTTTTTTCGTCGTGATGATTAAAATAAAATAAACGCAAATAAAAATAATAATAAATTCACTGTCACAAAAACTTGTTGTAGCTTGAACTGACACAAGTATTTTAAATAATAGCTGATATCATTTTTCATTTTTAATT
The DNA here is from genome assembly GCA_019973935.1 of Trichonephila clavipes. Classification (NCBI taxonomy): domain Eukaryota; kingdom Metazoa; phylum Arthropoda; class Arachnida; order Araneae; family Nephilidae; genus Trichonephila; species Trichonephila clavipes. The sequence goes on from BMAU01001043.1 coordinate 233,402, forward strand.
AATTGTGTGTTATATGGCCTATAGTCATCTTAATATTATATTTTCTGTTCTTATGGTTATGTAACTAGCTGCGATAGTAGCGAAAAAGAATCATTTGTTCTTACTGAATTAAAAATGAGCCAGTAAAAGAACAGAAGATTCTTTTTAGTTAAAAATATGTCATTGCATTTGTCCTAGGAAGATCTGTTTTTTAAATGTCATAAAGTGCGATAATTATTGTTTCAAATACAAACCACAAATAAAATAAATGCTGAAACTATTATTATGAATGTCTGATGCCCAATAAACTAATAAACTTTCCATCTTTTTTCCAACTTAGTCAAAATATAAACAGAAATCCAGCTCGTAATAAATAACGAAACTAGAAATGTCCGATTCTCGGGAAAGGGCTAAACATGTGCAGTTCATAAATATCTCGGATCTAATTTTAAAAAAATTCGGAGCCAAAAGCACATATTGAAGTTCAAAGTCTTGTGAGAAACATTATTCGAAAAAAAAAACGGACTTCAACCGTCATCAAGTGCTTGTAAAAATATAAAAACGTTTCTAACTCTCAGATCACACCGGTGTGATCATGGGTCTCAGAGAAGGGAAAGCTCAATCACATATATGATACCGCGGACCCTGGAGGGAGAAATGCGTGATCCCATGTATGTGATCATGGTTCTGAACGGGTTAAACAAAAACAAATTAAAGTGATAGAACTTCCACCTTATTCTCCGGATCTAGCTATATGTAACTTTTGGTTATTTTTTAATCTAAAAAGAACTAACGAGGACGTCGTCTTCATTCGGAAGATGAGTATAATGTGGTTATGAATGCATTTTTTCATCAACTCCAACAAATGAATGGTTTGAGGATATTCATTCTTAGAAATCAATGGAATTCCAATCAGTGGAAAAATTGTCTTCAAAAGTGCATTGATGCTGGAGGAGACTACTTTGAACACTCCTAAAATTTTGTTAGTATAACTTTAAAAAAACCTAAGAGTATCTCAAAAATTTCAGTGACTCTCATACAATCAAAGAGATGATTCCATCTGTGAAATGTAAACTATCAATACGCATCGGGAGAACAAAAAAACACTATAAACAATTTCTCCATCGACTCAGTGATACAGATCGGTACACAAGACTTCATTCCGTAATATTTCCGCAAGAATTTTTACAGTAGGATGGTAGCAACTATTAAAAAAACAGTAACTTAGATATACGGGCGGGGGAGAAGAGATGAGAGAGAGAGAGAGAGAAATATTCTTACCTCATGGTGATTCTTTTCAACTTACAGGGACTTGGGAACATACTCCTCTTTATTACTTGTATCTTTCCATAGTCTAATTCTAAGGTAACAAGCTCTGTAAAAGATGAGAAAATATTGTCATGTAGTCTAGATAGAGAACAGTTGTAAATTTTAAGCTCCTTCAAGTTCTTCGGTATGTTATCTTTGAAGCTTTCATCTAAGCGCCGCAGAGTGGTGTGCATGATGGACATTCGTTTGATCTTTTTAAAGCCAGAGAACAAATCCCATTGAATTGAGCGAGACATTCTGACCTCATTCAAATGTAAAACATCAAAATCATCGACTTGAGGCGCCTCGTCGAACCAGGATATCAAAGATGACGTGAAGATGTATAAACTCGTGATTTTTTGTATGGAAAAAAGGGAAGCAGGTATGTATTGCACACTTGATTTTCTGAGCTCAAAAGTTTCGTATTGGTAATCGTTAGAATTTTTTACGACTTCAGTCACGTCCTCTTGCTCGAGAATATTATCGCACTTCAGACTGACATGACAGTTTGTGCAACTTTTTTCGCAATAACAGGGTTTTATAAGGTCACTTGGTGGGCAAATATCCTTCGGATCCTTAGCCAAACACACTGAAATAAATACGAAGAGCAAAACACTAAGCAACGCGCTTTTCGGCTCCATGATGAAAATAAGACGTTCTCTGCGATGAAGTTAAATGGTTATGTTACAGGTTTAGATGAAATGTCGATCCGTGCGCCTTAGGACGCTTTTATCCTTCGACATTTGTCGACTGTACATTTCTTTATCTGAACCTTCCGCTGACTTAGAATCAATTTGCATTCTGCTTACTTCCAACGGGAATCTGATGATGGTTTAAAGAACTTTACTGCAACTCTGCATTTTATGGAGATATGAATTACAATTTCAGTGGCAAATTAGAAAGATTTCGCTCAATTGCTTCAAATATACGGTGTTAACTGAAATCTATCTGTGTATATAGATTAAAAACGTCTCACTCATCATGATGTCTCAGGACTACAGATAAAAAAATCACTACATTTATAAACTTAAAATTAGCGACGCAAGTTTATTTTGTTTAAGTAGAGATCTGCTAAGTACGGGTCTTGCGGATATCGACTCTTAATATGTGTCAAGGGGCATTATAGACAAGAATATCCGTTTTTGAATTATTAGGTGTACTTCTTGAATTTTGAAAGGCGAGTTATTTAGTTGAATAGAACTCCTCTGCGAACAGGCGTAACGAAAGTCTAGGCTGTGGTTGTGTAGTAGATAGACAAATTCCCATTTTTGAACAAATCTACAGATTTGATACTTGCCACGCGAGTTTCTTTTGTTGAGTAGAGATCCACTAAGCATGCGATTTATACAGAAATCGATTGACAGGGGAAGGGTGAGTCCGGGGTGTAAAATACAAATAAATTTTCCATCTTAGAAACTGAAATCCTGTCTTTTTTAAATTGGAAGGCTAGAACTATAAAAACTGTTTTGCGATACAATTGAAAACTTTTAATGCTATCTATACAGGGTGTTTCAGCTAAGATGTTACAAACTTCTAGGAGAGGTAGGGGACAACAAGACGACTCGAAGTATATAGGCAATGCTGGGTCGGAAATGGCTCCACGCGCCGACAAAATTTAGGGTGCAAAACTTCAACTGGTCTTAAAAACGGGAAAAATTGTCGAAACGCTTTGGGTTTTGGTCAAAATTATTGTTATTATTTATTATTTCATAAAAAAAAAATTTTGAGCAATATTGCTGCTAAAACATCGCTAGAGGGCGCTTTAGACTTTGGAACGCTAGGGGAAAAAAATTTCAATATTTTTTAAAGTTTTTTGATGGCTTTCATAAGTTGAAACTTTAACTTGAATTTTGATACCAGATTTGGTATCCTCTGGGTGAAATTGAAGTAAAAATTCGAACAATGTTCAGGGCACTTAAAACACAAACGGTGCTAAAAAACGAGCAAAATGTTGGATTTCGGTGCGGTTTGCGCGAAAAGCATTCCGTTACTAATTTGTTCAAAGTAAATTTTGACTTGGTAGCCATTAATCAAAGCCAGAGGGCGCTTTCAGACATTGCAACTTGGAAACTCATTTGGATAATTTTGTGGTTGGGTGTAAGCCGAATAATTACTAGCAATTTTTCCTCCTAAATGAGATTAGAGTTGGTCTGTGTTGCAAAAAAGTAATTTTATAGCAAAAATTTTAGTAAAATAGGGTAGAAAACACAAGTACCAAATCACAAGAAGTAAAACACAAGGAAAGACTCAAAATAGGAGGAAAAAAGCTGTTTACTAACTGCTATGCATAATCATAAAAGAAAAAGTAAAGAAAAGAAGGAAAAACTGCTGTCAAAGGAGGTGTTCGAACTGTCATGTTTTCTTTTCTTTTACATCAAAATCTCACCAAATATGTTCTACTGGGCTAAATAAAGTGATTGAAGAGGTGTTTTCATAATATAGGACAGTTATAGAGACACCAGTGGCGTACATTGAGAGTAATGCGCTTGGCGTCATTACCCTGTTAAGAAATGAAGTCCTCTAAAATATCAAAATTTCGGATGGATAATTCTAAATTTCTCTTTAAAATATTTAGATAGAGCTCATGATTCACAATATCATAAAAAAATACCAATTTACCTAATTCTGAGGCCGATTTACACCACCATGCCGGAACACCTTCACTTTCATGCTGAAGCATGGAGGTGGAGGAGTTCTTGTTCCACATAAATTCATAGGATTAAACTCCTTATTTTTTCATTTAAAGGCTATTATAAGGCCAATCGGAACCAAAAATGTTGAGTTATCTGTCATCCCAATCAATTTGCTGTCAATTTTGAATTTTCTGAAACTTAATCCCAAGAATCTAGTTGGATCAATAAATCATGGAAGTGGAAGTGTTCTTGCGTGGGGGTGTAAATCGACCACACAGAATTAGGTAATTTGGTATTTTTTGTTGATATTGTGAATCATGAGCTCTATTTAAATATTTTAAAGAGAAATTTTGAATTATCCGCCCAAAATTTTGATATTTTAGAGGACTTCATTTCTTAACAGGGTAATGATGTCAAGCGCACTGCTCTCAATGTACGCCCCTGGTGTCTATAACTGTCTCCAAATTTTAAAAACACATCCTAAATCACTTTATTTAGCCCAGTAGAACATATTTGGTAAGATTTTAATGTAAAAAAAACATGACAAATAAACACAAAATGTAAAGTAAAAACAATAATCACAGAAAAATGTTCGAAAATCGATGCAGAAATAACAAAAAACTGATTAAATCTATACCAAGACGCTTAAAAGTTGTTGTGGACACTAAAAGATATCTTACTAAGTACTAAATTAAAAAAGAAATACAATATTTAAAGCTAAGTTGAGAATTTTGTTAAGTGTACGAAGACTTTTGTGGCGTAATTTTTTCGTAGCTTTTTGATTATTAATTTTTTTAAAAAATAGCTATACAATTTTTAAAAAAATTAACTATGTCATTCCATTAAGAACAAGTCTCAGATATCATAAAAATTACAATTACAATATATTAATTTTTATTAGTCGAAAACACTAAATTTTATAAGAAATTGCAAGTGTACGAACACTTTTGTTGCCCAACTGTATATATATATATATATATATATATATATATATATAACATTAAAAATATAGCATTAAAAATATAACATTATATATATATATATGTGTGTATCTAACTATCTGTTTATTTTTATATTTTGGATTATATATATATATACTAGCTGGTATACCCGTTCTTCGCACGGGTGAACTGAAAAATTAAACAACGCAGATTGAAGAATAAAAAGTTCTTAAATAGTTAATTTTACGTGAATTGCAAATTAAACAAAAAAAGCTTTTGCGTAGCTCAGCTAAACAAAAAAAAAAGAGAGAAATAAAACACCTTTGTTAAATTTTAAGTATGTAGATCTAATAGCTGATAAAAAGGATTTTTTTTTTATTTATAACTCCCCGTAACACTCTTGAGGTAGATTTTTGAAAATACCTTCCTAACCTGATCTCTGCTCAGCAAAAATAACACATTGTTAAAAGTTTGTGTAATGAACGCTTAAAATAGTGTAAATAATTTTTATCTGAAAGTATAATACATTAATATTACTTTCTGTAGTATTTATTTTATGTTAAAATTGTGTAATATTCGCAAGCAACGCCATTTCTTAAATTATAATAACGATTCAATGAAAAACATAGCGAAATGTTAACGATAGAGTAAAGTTGGCAAATGCCTAGCTACTTTCATAACTCGAGCTTTATTAGAGCTTTGTAAGACCCGCCGTATAAGGGCGCGATGCACGTTAATACTTTATCCAACCGCAAATATGATTTACTGCAGTTTTTTTCATACAATATTTTTTTTGGATCACTACATTTAAAATTAAAGGGATATATACATAAACAAAATACTCCACTTTGGAAAATTTAATCCATTAGAGCTAATAAATTAATTAAAGATATTCCACTCCAAAATTAATTATATATACCGTTCACTTAAAATAAGTAATCAAATCATTTTTAATGTCTTCATTAACATACAAAAACATAAGACACTTAAATTTTGACAAACTATTTTTTCCGCTAAAATAGTCATCATGGAACCCGTGCTGCCATATATCTTGGAAGAGTGGATTTCAAAGAATATTCCTCCTAAGTATTGGTAGAATATTCCTTCTAAGTTGGTGTGGTATGGTAGTTAGGAGAAGAGGGTGCCAGCTCAGGTGTCATCCACGTCACTTGACCATGGTTCAAAATTACGTGGTCCGTTGCCAAAAGCCCTCGTGTAGCTGAACAGTGTGACATTAATATTCACTCACTCTCACACTCCAAAAAATACATTACAGTAGTTATTGCGTTTTTAAGTATAAAAATAATTATATCTGCCTATTCAATTAAAATTATAGCGTTATAATTAACTACTAATCACAAAAAAATTTTGAAAATTTGTCCAAATGATGCAGTGTGAAAGAAAAAGTTTATTTACCTCCAATCTTGCTTCGGTGGGCTAGCCTTGCAACATTCGCTCTTGAAACACCATCGAATCCAATAAAACGTGGATGGCACAATCATGGGGTATCACTTCTCCCCGACCACACACTAAGCAATCTGGTTGACAAGAGCATGGATCCGAAACATCTGGCATGGCGGTACGATAAATTGTCAAGATAAATTATCAAAGAAGTGTCCACGATAAAATTTCAAAATGAAGTGATTATTAAAGAAGTGCACTGAGCTTATAAAATGTTTAGTGAACTAAAAAAAATAATTTTTTTAAATGTTTTTATAAGGAATGTTTTTGCAGCTCTAAACTTATTTCTCAGTTGAATTGCTAATTCAATTTTATTTGTTGTTTTGAAAGCACTCATAATTATGGCCTTTTCCTTGAAAACTTTAATCTCTGAATTGGAAAAAAACATTGTCCCAGGCATGCTTCAAGAAAATGCCTCAAATTTGTCGTCTTATAAACGAAGATTGGAACGTTTAGCGGGTATATTGAAATTTCAAGAACTCTTGAAAATGTATCCCGTTCCAGTCAAGATGGTAAAGAATGAAAATGGATTTCACATTACGGACTGCGTCTGGAGTATGGAAAACTGCACTGAAGGACCAGACACTTGTGAATGTTATTTTTTATTTAACGAACCCGAGAAGTATTTTATTGTGAAACGATTAGACCACGTCGTTGTACGGGATGGATCAATACATCACAAGGATTGTTTGACAAAAGCCCATTGTCAATGTGGGAGAATGTCATCTCTACTTTAATAATCCCTGCATTTTGAAATTTTATCGTGGACACTTCTTTGATAATTTATCGTGACAATATATCGTACCACCATGCCAGTCATTTCGGATCCATGCTCTTGTCAACCAGATTGCTTAGTGTGTGGTCGGGGAGAAGTGCCACCCCATGATTGTGCCATCCACGTTTATATTGGAATCGATGGTGTTTCAAGAACGAATGCTGCACAGCGAGCCCACCGAAACAAGATTGGAGGAAATTTTACAGAGTGTAAAAGAATATTTACCCCGAGCCATGCATATGACGGACCAAAATAGCGTACGTTGGCAGACAATGTACCACTATGTCAAAAGTGGCTTTCCACAACATTATGGAAATTCTTCACAGAGATAAACTTTTTCCGCTGTAAAATAAAATCTGAACAAAAAATAAAATCTGAACAAAAAATTAAATCTATTAAAAAATTTTTTTTATATAGATTTTAATTTTTTCCTTCAGATTTAATTTTTGTAAGAGAGAAAAACCTCGACTCTGAGTAATCATGTGGTTCCAAATTCTTTTGCCCAATCAACACCATCCTCTGGCTGCTGGTAAAGATGGCACTTTAGACTTGTGGACGTCACGTTTACAAATTTACCAAACGTTTCGACACCCTTGTGATTCAAGGCAAAGATGTGTTGCCGGGCCACAAATCCTATCCAGTCATGACGTAAAAGTCCAAGCTCATGACTCCCGATGGGGTGTTTAACATTTTGAATGCCAAATTGTCGTCTTTGGCCACGAGTTTTGCCACCAATGCGGGCGTGGCTCTGGTGGAAGGCAACCTTATGGTGGAGAGCTACAAATTGTCTTGCACCATTCAGACTTGGTCCTTATCGAAAAGGTCATGCGTCGGACCTGTGGAATGTCATGCTGAGCCATGGATGGATTTTTTTAGTGAATGAGGTGCCTTCACGTATTCCACCCCTCATCACTCGTTATGACAAGAGTATCCAGACCCCAACCTTCATTTCCAACCCATTGGAAAAACACCTACATTATTTTGCTGGCCATCATCCTCTCCTTACTTTAGATGGATTCAACCTGGTCCATAATTGTTCAACCCTGCGTCTGTTTTCTTTCATAGCCAAGCCACTTCCTGCATCGTCTAAAAGCGGGGCTCATACCAAGGGTGGGGAAGCACTTCTTGTTTCGAGCCAATCAAAAGCCACTTCCTGCTTCTCTCTAGTATAAAAGCAGGACTCAGAAGCCAGTCGCCTCATAGACATGGAGGCCGACCAAACATTTCAATTATACCTTATCAAATACCAGGGAGTCCATCTCTCTGATTTCATTACGTTTATGACGCAGTTTCGAATCATTGTCAACGGCTTGCAACCCCCCGAGATTATTGACCTCCACACCGACCCTGAACAGCGTATTGTGGAGCTGCTGACCAAAGTGCTCCCTCATCATCATCCTCTGGACATTCCTCGCGTCAGAGCATTTGCTAGTTTTGAACCAAAGGACGTGTCCAGTGACTACTTGGAGAAGGAGGCTTCCAAAGCAAAGGAGCCTTCATTCAAGCTCTGTGGACTCTGTATGCCAAATCCAACTTATACCGTTTGGCATATAAGGCTTGGAAACGACATGGTCCCCAAAACCTGACCACTTGGACTCTATTGGCTCAGTCGATGTTGGATGGATGTTATGCAGAGAAATGGCCCGATACCATGTTTCAAGTGCCCGACGTGTGCTCTATCTGTCTGAGTCCAATGCACTGGCCAGAAAAGACACTTTGTGGCCATGTATTTCACTTGCTATGTCTGTTGCAACACCTGGACGTGAGTAATACATGTCCACTCTGCAGGGCACCCAACCCATTGAGAACATCCTAGATACCGTAGTGAGCCCCAGAAAAATGGGAGAACTGGAAAGGAGCATAGCTCTGGACCAGTTCTCCCATTTTTTTGGGCTGCTCTAGACGCCAAGGTTGGCTTCCAAAGCTTTTTTTTTATTGTGAAGCTGGTGGTCAAAACATCGTGCACAAGAGTTGTCTCGCTCTTTTTTGGCAATATTCCAATCATGGCGTGGGTCAAAAAGAAAATTTAAAGAATGAAATGACTGTGTAAGAAAATGTAAAGAATGATTCTGTAAGAAAATTTAAAAGATAAAAGAATTTACTAAAAAACAACAACATTTTTTTAGTATAGTTTAAAGCTTTTACTCTTCTCTGTGAACGTCAATGATTGTCCCAAGAGTTTTTCCACACTCAAGGTTTGGCCGTTCACGCTCATCCATGGTTCATATGCCTTGGATCGTGTGTCTTTCAATCTACCTCAATGTTGGTACTATTTGTGTGACGGACGCATTTAAAGACATTCAAGCCTTTCAAACGGCTCTTGCATCTATAGGTCCCTTTTGCAATCATCGTTGGATTGCCGTGTGTCCCATTTTTCACTCGCATCCTGTTTGAAACGTATAAAAGCAAGAGGTGTTTTGAACACTTTTCATTCGTCATGAACCCGATTGATGCCTTCCCCGAGCACATTTCTACCACTGTGGTGCCCGTGACGCTGCCCGATAAACCCTATGCGTTGGAATATGCTTCTCGGCAGGGCCAAGTCCGAGCTGGCATCATCTACCAAGAGCCCACCGCCAAACGGGTGTTTGTCCTGTTTTGTAAAGACCATTGGCATAAAAAAAGACGTGGTTGGACAATTTCAAACGGGCCGTCATGGAGGCAAAGCATGCAAACGAATTTAGATCCAACGACGTGATGTGGGAAAAAACATCGAAAGGCCTGTTGAGAAATCCAGATAGACTGCTCAAAAATACCGACAAGAGGATGGTTTACATTTACGGCAACATATTTTTTGCCAAAAACGGGCAAAAAATATGTTTATCTTTGGCTTGCGAACGGTGAAATCCGGAGAGATTCACTAGATTCAAACGACGCATGTGCCCATGTTGATCTATGAATTGCCAGACTACAGTCTCAAGTGCACGAGCCCAACCCAATGTGATTAGGAGAAGTTTTGAACCCTATGACCAAATGCTCTACCATCGAACCATCTTGGAGCCCCACACGGCGTATCCGATCCCGGCTGGAACAAACTACATTGTGTTGATGGTTCAAAAATCCGCCTTTGGTTTGGACATTATCCCCGAATCCCTTATCCCCCAGCTCATTCAGCAGGGAATTCATGTGGGAGATTTCCGGAAAATGAAAAAGTTTGATCAAACTCCTTACAAGCTGCTTCCACCTACCCCGATTCATGTTCCGGCCGAAAAGCGACCTTTGCAAGAAAAATCTCTACCTTTCTCCAAGAAACGATCCAAAGTGCACATCACTCCCGTCATGAGACGTGTGTCCAGACGACCTGAGCTAGCGATGGCACCTGTGCAGATTCCACATGTCCTAGAACCTGTGCAGATTCCACATGTCCTAGAACCTGTGCAGATTCCACTTGTCCCACAGTCACCTGTGCAGATTCCAGTGTCACAAGTGCCACAGCCATCTGTTGCCTTGTCACGAGTTCGAGCCCAGTACCACTAAAGACCCGCCGTGTAGGGCAGAGATGCACGTTAAATCTGTCGAGAGCTGAAACGTCCTCCCGTTGGTGTGGTGTGGTAGTTAGGAGAGGGGAGTGCCAGCTCAGGTGTCGTCCACGTCACTTGACCATGGTTCAAAATTACGTGGTCCGTCGCCAAAAGCCCTCGTGTAGCTAAACAGTGCGACGTTAATAATAAATCAAAAACCCACAGCCACCTGTGCAGATTCCACATGTCCCAGAACCACCTGTGCAGATTCCAGTGTCACAAGTCCCACAGCCACCTGTGCAGATTCCACAAGTCCCACAGCCACCTCTGCAGATTCCAGTGTCACAAGTCTCACAGCCACCTGTGCAGATTCCAGATGTTCCAGACCCTGTGCAGATTCCACATGTCCCAGAACCACCTGAGCAGATTCCACCTGTGCAGATTCCACATGTCCCAGAACCACCTGTGCAGATTCCACATGTCCCAGAACCACCTGTGCAGATTCTACATGTCCCAGAACCTATGCAGATTCCCCCAGAGCTCAACACTTTGGACCCTTTGGAGTCGACGGATGCACTCGACCAGCTCATGTCGTTTGTATTTGGACCCCCAGCCCAAGAACTCCAGCTGCTTCATACGGTACCCTCTATTTTTGATGATGACCTCATCTCATTTCTGGATGAATTTGAAAGGGAGTTGGTGCCTATGGACTTGACAATGCCCAGACTGAACCCTTCTGTAAAAAAATCTATCGGATTTAAAGCCATCCAACCCATGGATCTGTCTGTCAATAGTTGCCTGTAGCTAATTGTATATATTTTTTGTATGTCAATAAATAATGAATCTGAAAACAAGTCTCATTTTTTTTGTCAGGATGGTTTCGGTACAACACTTGTTGGACCGGTGTCGACATCGCACCACTATCGTATTTGGAAATCTGGGTCGGTGGCCGGATCGAGTCACGTATTACGAGTCAGAGTATCCTTACACCATCTTTTTTGAACCCAACTTTGGCGTGCACGTTCATCGTTCGTTTGGAAAAACCACCATTGTGTTTACGAGTCATTTGGATTTGACGTGGGATAAAGGAGTCGACTTAAAGTTCTTTCGCGTGGGTCGTTCTCCGTCTCGCCAAGTTTGGGAGGCGTATCAACCTCAAAATACGGAAGCCTACCCTTTGGATCTCACGCACTGCACGCGACTGGCAGACGTGTACGTGACCTGGTTGACGTGGTTGGACGATTGGGAAATGCATCGAGACGAGAACCTACCTTGGCGTGTAGTGTGTCCCCAACCTTGGAAACGGGCTTTGGAAACACATGTGGAACGCTCGCATCAGAACGCTTTGGCCCATGGGATGCCCTCTGACGTCTTCGAGCATATATAAGGCAAACTACCCCTCTTTCTCAGATAAAGCACCATGCAACCCGTTTATTTTGCTCACTTCACCAGAGCAAGCCCATCGAACTCTCCATTGCCACGATTCCCAATGATCCCCAAGTGATCACGGTGAATCACCTCCACGAACGTCTGGTTCACGCCCCGTTACCCAAGCCCGTGGAATACCTATCCTTTTGCGTGAGGGGCCAGTTGAGCCAGATGGTGGTCAAAGGAACAAAAAATTTTCCTAGAGCCCTGGAGACGCTGCCTGAATTCAACGACGATGGAACCTTTCCCAACTCCTTGCATGAGGACGTTTCGTATTGCACCATCTTACCAATTTGCCAAATAAATGCAGCAGTTTAACAAGCTGCAGGCGGAATGGAGCCATAAAGTTTCAATTTTGTAAAAAAAATTTGACCCGGAAAAAGGGAGATCGAGTTGACTCGGTCCCCCTTTTTTCGGGGTATACCAAGATTGGATCACTCAGCTAATTTGCGCTGGGTCTCATTTATGCTGAATAATCTTTCTGGGCCAATGGGATCGAGTCGACTCGGTCCCCCTTTTTTCAAGACACACACTATGCCAACGTTGGAAGGATATGCACCAGCCAATAGAAATTGTTTCACGTGACCTCATTAGAGTATAAAAGGCCAGCAGTCATACCTCGGAATGCTTTTGAATGGCTAAATGTTTTTTGTTAAGACTGTCAGGATTTGGAGTCATGTTTCCATCTCAAATTCTGGCAGTCTTAACGGTAAATGTTTTTAGCAAAAATCTTCAAGTCCGAAAATAGGGGGGCAGTCCCCCCCTTTTTTTGGGTCCATTCATACACCAAGATTGGAACCTGTGAATCTTCCCTTCTCACCTAGATGCATCACTGTGAATCGTCACCAAGATTGGAATGAGGTGGTTTATCCCCCCCCCCTAGATGCATCAAATAACTTGTGAATCGTCACCTACATTGGAATGAGGTGGTCCTCTCATCAAAACATTTCATTTGACCCCCATTTCATTGGACATGTCCAGCATTTCATTGGACATGTCCAGCATTTCATTGGACATGTTCAGCATTTCATTGGACATGTCCAGCATTTCATTGGACCTGTCCAGCATTTCATTGGACCGGTCCAGCATTTCATTCATGCTTTGTTAAAATTATTTTTGAGAGACTTCTGTTTCATTTGACCTGTCAAGAATTTCATTTGTGGATGACCCCTGTTTAAATCGTCTCTCTGGGAGGGAATGGAAAAATTTTCTCTCGGCCCTGAAAAATCTTTTTGTGTGAAATTTGAAAAATTTTGTGTCGTTCATATATGGTTGCTCTCAGTAGAACTTTGAGGGATACTTTGATAGACCCTAAAAACAACGTTGGGGTATAAAAACGGGTGAAAATGGACACGATTCATGTAAAACGAGTAGTTGGAACGTCCCTTTTGGAACGAGACCCTAAATACAACGTTGGGGTATAAAAACAGGGGGACATGATGCACACAGCCACGTCCCTTTTGAACCTTAAAGACAACGTTGGAATAAAAAAGGAGTCAGGTAAAACGAGTCCTCCCTTTGGGTCCTTAAAGGCAAGTTTGGGATAAAAAGTAGGGGTCATGTAAAACGAGTCGATGAAAAGGTACAGTGAACGTTTCAAATGACATGGTGATGAACTTTAAACGAGATGGTTTCAAATGACGTTTCAAAAAAGGTCGTTTTCAATTTCCAATCATTTTTTGAAAGGGTCACGGTGCTCAACAATTTTTTCGACCGTCTGTATAAGTTTTGCATTATCGGTCAGTCTGCAAACCATTTTATCGCATATTATGCGATTCTGCAAATTCTTGCTGCCTTTGCGAAATTTAATTTAACTCTTTTACCCTTCTGTCTCCTATTTCGAATGTTTTATCTATGAAAGTCTAGTATCCTTTTTTTTTTTGGCAGATATATAATTTCACTTGCTAATTGCTAAATCAACATTTGTGCGATTTTTTTTAAAAAAAATTTATCTAATAAGTTTTGTAATGTAAATGCCACACGCCTTTATTGCAGATGAATCTCAAATATCGCAGAAAGTACGCACAAGGCCTCTTCTTGAGAGTGACTTCACCAAATATTTCCGGGCAATCTTATTAATAATGTAGACACCATATATAGTTTGATTTTTTTAAAAAAAATCTAACGTTTTTCTCTTGGTTGTTTTTGATATCAACGGATAAATGGAACAGGCAAAGGAGTGTTTTCACCGATTCTATTCCAAATATAATTTTTCTTAATTCTATAAATTGGATCAATTCAGATAAAATCTCAAAAACTCACCCCACAACTTCAAAGAGAAAATTTAAACCTCATGAGTTAGATAAGAGTTGGCCAACCCCAAATATATATCGGTCTAATACAGTGTTTCTGAAAGTGTGGGGCGCGCCCCCTGGGGGGCGCGATGACCCTACAAGGGGGGCGCGAGCATATAGAAAATTTAAAGATTTAAAAAAAATAACCGGAAAGAGAAGTAAAACAAAATACTTTCTTCCATAATAAAAAAAATACACAACACTGATATAATTTATGTTTATCATCTGTCGTTTTTCCGTCATCAAATAGCTATCTTTGATCCCAAAACCAAATTAAAGAAAAAAACATTTTGTTTAATTTGCTACATTTCCTCAATGAGAGATTTTTTTTATTACGTTTTAACATAAAATATTACTCGTTAAAAGAAAAACGAATCCCAGACCCTGAGAAAAATTCTAAGAAGATAAACAATTCATCACTGTAATTATTATTGAAATACTGTACGTTAGTTGCAGAAAACAAAAGCAAGATATGATTCACTTTTCAGCCAGGCTGCATAATACATTTGCTAATAAAGCCGATTCTGCTGTAAAGGCGGTGCAGGCGGTTGCAGGCGGTTGTAGGCGGTCGTAGGCGGTTGCAGGCGGTTGTAGGCGGTCGTATGCGGTCGTAGGCGGTTGTAGGCGGTTGCAGGCGGTTGCAGGCGGTCGACGGCAGTGCAGAGTTGAGTTGTTTCGTTCCTACTGACGAGTTGAGTTGTTTCGTTCCTGCTGGCGAGTTGAGTTGTTTCTTTCCTGCTGGCGAGTTGAGTTGTTTTTCTGTTGCCGAGTACCGAGGAGTTGTTTCGTTCCTGCTGCCGAGTTGAGTTGTTTCGTTCCTACTGACGAGTTGAGTTGTTTTTCTCCTGCATTGGCTTTGATTTTCGAGTTGAGGGGGCGAGTTGAATTGTTTTTTCTACAGCTAAGTTGAGTTGTTTTTAAAAAATGTGCACAAAAAATGGAAGTATGGGAATATTAAACGTGCTCATGGCGCCACCTATTGATTAAAATGTACACTAATTATAGATTTTAAAATGATTGAAGTAAATAACGCTCAAATAAAAAAAAAAAAATCCAGATTCAAACTCACGGCCTCAGATCAAAATGTCTCCACAGGACAATAGTTTTTCAGTTACGCTAACCATTATCCTATGAAGGCATACAGACCTGAAGAAAACTTATGTTTATAATCTCATGAATTTAATTTTGCAGGCGAAGCAGACGGCGACATGTTTTAAAATCATTTTCTTGATTAAAATGAAATAAAAAAAATATTTAATTTATATTATTTTAATAATGTGTAAATTTTAATTCAGTATAATGATTACATACACACACAGTAAAGATACAAAGTAAATTGATTATTCAGAAAAATGTGCCGTAGTATACTCGTCATCAGCGTGAACGGGTTACGATTTAACTTGTTTTAGCTTGTCTGATCTTGATTCTACAAGACGGCGACTGAATTCTACGTCAGAAATTATCTCAATGCTTAGAGCGGATGAATACATTGCTTTCAACCACTCAGCGAACGCCGCTCAAGTGTAATTCGGTTGATATGCGTTAGACACTTATCACATTTTAGTTCACAATTCATTTCGTTTGTTAGTATTGCGGTGGGCTGTATTCAACAAGAAAAAAATATGGTGATGTCTGAAACACATAGTGAAAAACGAAAGTTTGGAAAAGCCGGGGAATCTTCTGTAAATAAGAAAGCCAGAAGAGAAGTTTCAAAAAGTAAGTAACAACATTAAATAAATTTAATATGTAATTTTTATAATGTTTTTTACACATTTCTGATCTTTATTAATTTTGTTATATTATTTTCAGAAGTATGGAAAATTTACCGAGGATTGCATACCAGATGGAGTATTTCCAATTGGAGATGATGTTTTTGTCTTTGCAAGCACCTATTATGATTCCGTATCAGTACACATAAGACGTTTCAAGAAATATGGCAAAACATACTACCCAACTCCCGAGGGAATAACATTAGACCCACGGTGGATCGAATATATCATGCGTAAAAGAAAGTGCCGGAATCACTGGAGGAATTACCAAGTGGACTTTTCCCTCCTGAACGACACATTCAAATAACTAGTGAGAACTTCATTGATTTTACTTTCAAGCGCATTAAATACAGTCCGGATAAAGAGCCCACTTTTAAAGAAATAACCATATCCCGAGAGCAGTGGGCTGAAATGATTAAAAATATGGTGCTATTGAAAATGCTGCTATAGACAATATGTTTCAGTGTATGGACTTTTTAACTGCATATAAAACCTTCTGCGAAGGCCCCATAGAAAATACATTACCTTCTTCTTTGGATGTTAGTCTGGGTCAACAATACTTGACGCAAATTTTGAAAAAATCTATTTGTAGCCTCCTGAACGAAAAAGGATTGAAACAGCCTCAGACTTTCGCTGAGGAGTTATGGGGAATCGCGAAGAAACATTTAATTCATATGTTTCATCACTTGAAGCTAATGAGATAGCTGATTGTTTTTATCATAATCTTTTTGAAAATGAACACTTTTTATTGTTAAAACCTGTACATTATGTAACTCAAGAATTTTTAAAAAATCTTCGCTTGGATATTATTTTAAGAGAAGTAAGAGACATGTTATGTCCACCTGATTGTTTTGAATACTATGAGGATTTTGTTTAAAGATTTTTATAAGATTCACACAATATTTTGTTTTTATAAATTTGAATAAAATTCTTTTTTTTTTATATGCTGAATTTGAGTTCTTATTATTTTTATTGTTTGTTAGTTTAATTTATGTTGAAATCGTTTCACATCTTAAAAATAAATAAGAGTATTTTTAAAAGAAATTATCAAAGTATGTACAAGTGATATTTTAAATGTATTTCATATGAAAGTGAGAAAATTTATGCTCATGTTTTTATACATAAACTTTTTGCCTTTCCCAAAAAAGTATATAATAATATAACTATTCATTGTAATAGTCATTCAATCAAGTTCTTTTCATCGGTAACAATGCATCAAGATTTAGCAGCGTTTTACGAAAATCCTGAAGTTCCAAATAGCTTCGGGGGTGTGGAAGCATTACATCGCTCTGTAAAAGGGAAATATAGTAAAAGATGTGAAACATTGGTTATCGCAGAAAGATGCTTACACTCTTCATAAACCTGTTCGACATAAGTTTCAGCGGAATCGAGTGTTTGTAAGTGATATTGATCGTCAGTTTCAAGCGGATTTAGTCGATATGCAATCTTTAGCAGAATTTAATAAAGGGTATAAGTATTTGTTAACTTGCATTGATTTATTTTCAAAATTTGCTTGGGCAGTTCCTCTGAAAGATAAATTTGGAAAAAGTGTAAAGTCTGGGCTAGAAATTATTTTTAAAGAAAGGAAGCCTAAAGTGTTGCAAACAGATGCCGGTAAGGAGTTTTTAAATAAAATAGTTCAAAATTATTTAAAAAATCTGAATGTAAATTTTTTTTTTACAAATAACGAAACAAAAGCTAGCATTGTTGAAAGGTTTAATCGGACATTAAAAACAAAAATGTGGAAATATTTCACTGAATTTAACACTAAAAATTACATCGACGTCATTGATAAATTAATACACAGTTATAATCACTCGTATCACCGTTCAATTAAAATGGAACCTGTTTCTGTAAGTAGACATAACCGGAAGCAGGTATTAAAAAATTTATACGGTGGTCTAAGAAATGAGAAACCTAAAGCCCCTAGATTTAAAATTGGTGATATTGTACGCATTAATAAACAAAAACTTCACTTTGAAAAAGGATACGAACAAAACTGGAGAAGAGAACTTTTCATAGTTTTTGAAATCGTGCAAAGAATTCCGATTGTTTATAGATTAAAAGATTTACAAGGTGAAGAGATTAAAGGTACTTATTACGAAGCAGAATTACAAAAAGTTGTCGACTCTGGTTTCTACCCTGTAGAGAATGTTATCAAACAAAGAAAAAGAGGAGGAATCACTGAATATTTTGTTAAATTTTTAGGCTATCCTGAAAAATTTAATGATTGGGTGACTGATATTCAAAAAGTATAAATAGTTAAACTTTTTATTGCCGACTCATTTTCAAAATGTCTTTCTACGTAACATTACCTTCTGATAGTTCTATGCATTTCTTTCCAGAAAACAAAATATCTCATTTCAAAACTCAATTACCCTCTCCTGTTTGTTTAAATGGTGAATGGGAAGTGGGATTGTCTGAAATAATCTACCCTCATTCTTGGCTTAACGTAAATGAAACTAACAATTATTTTCTATACAAAGCTGGTGACGGCAATATCTCTTCAACTGTTAAGCGAACAATTGATGTGGGTTGTTATGAAACAATGTTAGATATTATATCAGCCGTACAACTTGCTTTACCCAAAAATCCTAATCGGTTCACAATAATTTACAATAAAGCAACAAAACGGGTGAAAATTAATGCAGTTCAAGGTAGCAGCCTTCACTTAGAGAATTTAGGCGAATTGTTAGGATTCAAACGCAATGCAATTATAATAGGTAACATGAAAAGCGAATTCGTTGCTGATGCATGGTCTAATTTTTCAGTTTTTTACGTTTACTCCGATCTAATTTCACCCCAAATTGTGGGGGATACACAGGCTCCTTTATTGCGAATCGTTCGCACTAAAGGTAAAGACGGGGAAACGATTAGTCAATACTATGATAGACCTCAATACTTACCTTTGGTGAGACACTCGTTTCAAACTATTCAATCTGAACTGAGACTCAATTCGGGTGATTTTGTTCCCTTTGAAAGAGGTAAAGTGATCATAGTGCTTCATTTTCGCATGAGGCAAATACTATAAATAAAGCAATGCATTTCTCATACCCTCATTTGGAGATAAAAGACCAAGATGAGTGTACCATACGTTTGCTGTACTAAAAGATTTGAAGACCATTATGCAGGTCAAATAGGTTCGGGTCTGACTCATTACAAGGGCATTAATTTTCAAAAGGGTTATGGAATCGGAGGAATATTTCGTCGATTGTTTAGAGCAGCTTTACCTTTTTTAGTAAAAGGAGGTAAAACTATTGGAAAAGAAGTATTAATGACAGGGAGTCGTGTTGCCTCTGATGTATTGTCAGGAGAAAATTTTAAAGAAGCTGTAAAAACAAGAAGCAGAGAAAGTGGAAAAAAATTAGCTCAGAAAGCTATTGATAGAGTTCAGTCTATGGTAGGAAAAGGACAGTATAAAAGAAAGCGTAAGAAACAGAAAAAATTCATTTCATCCAAAGCACGTAAAGTGAGTGTACGTGACATTTTCGACTCGTAAAAATGGCATTTATTCTTAAAGATTCTCCTGAATGTGTTAAATCTGAATTGGAACTTTTCAACTTACCAGGAACTCAAACAGTTATTCAAGATGGGCAGTGGAAACAATTTCATCCTCTTTCTAACGTTTTCGATAATGCACCTGTAGAATTTCACATTTCCGGAAGTGCAGAAGATTACATAGATCTCAGTCAAACACAATTATACGTAAAAGCGAAAATAGTAAAAGTGGACAATACGCCTATTACTAAAGATGATACTATAGGACCTGTGAATTTATTTCTACATTCACTATTTTCTCAAGTAGATGTATCCTTAAATGATCGCGTGGTTTCCAATTCCAGTAATACATATCCCTATCGATCTTATATTGAAACTCTCTTAAACCATGGATATGACAGCAAAACTTCCCAGTTAACGGCTGAACTATTTTACAAGGATTCTGATGATGGTCTCAAGAAAAGAACCGAATTTTTAAAGAAAGTGCAACTGTAGACATGATTGGTTGTATACATTCGGATTTATTTCATCAAGATCGTCTTTTACTCAATTTAGTGGATTTGAAAATAAAATTAATACGAAGCAAGCCCGAATTTTGTTTACAAGGATCTGAGGGATTTAAAGTTGTTTTGGATCATGTTTCTTTATTCATACGAAAAGTTCGTGTGAATCCTGGAGTTATTCTTGGTCATGCGAAAGCACTGGAAAAAACAAGCGCAAAATATCCCATTAACCGAGTTCTGTGCAAAGTGTATTCGATTCCTAAAGGAAGCATGTCTTTTATTCAAGATAACATATTTTCAGGCCAAATGCCAAAAAAACTTTTTGTAGGATGTGTAGATAATGAAGCTTTTCACGGAGCATTTTCAAAATCTCCTTATGAGTTTAAACATTTTAATTTAAATTTTATTGAGTGTATGTGGATGGACAACCAGTGCCTCACAATCCATTAGAACTCGATTTTTCTAAAGATCAATACATACGGGCCTATCAAACTCTATTTGTTGGGACAGATCGAATGGGTCAAGACAGAGGTATATTTATTTCTAGAAAAGAATATAAAGCTTCAAAATCTTTCAATTCAAATACATTGTTTGGATTTAACCTCTCACCGGATTTATGTTCTTCAGGAGAACATTTAAGAGCTTTGTCTGATAAAACATAGCAATTTGCGATTAGAATTAAAATTCAGCAAATCTTTAGAACAAACCGTATGTGTTATCGTTTTCGCCGAGTTTGAAAATTTAATCGAAATAAACAAATCGAGAAATATCTTGTATGATTTCGGAAATTAAAGAATGGATGGAATGCAAATGTATACAGTTTTATCTCAAGAGAAGACAACGTCCCCCTATTTTCAAGGTGTTTATTCTAGAGATACGCTCCCTCCTCTGAAGAAAACATGTATCTATTGAAAATATAAATGATGACTCATCACAACCTGGAACACACTGGTTAGCATTATTTTGTAAATGATAAAAGAGAATTAGAATTTTATGACTCGTTTGGACAACCTCCTGTATTCTATAACATTAGTACTACTACCTATTTAGATGTATTATGGAATTCTAAAAAGTGTTTCAATCACCAACATCTAATGTTTGTGGGCAATACTGTATTTACTTTTATTCAAACGCAGCCAAGGCTATTCTATGTACAGGAGGTTGTCCAAACGAGTCATAAAATTCTAATTCTCTTTTATCATTTACAAATAATGTTAACCAGTGTGTTCCAGGTTGTGATGAGTCATCAGAATTCACAATAGCACACATGTTTTCTTGCAGAGGAGGGAGCGTATCTCTAGAATAAACACCTTGAAAATAGGGGGACGTTGTCTTCTCTTGAGATAAAACTGTATACATTTGCATTCCATCCATTCTTTAATTTCCGAAATCATACAAGATATTTCTCGATTTGTTTATTTCGATTAAATTTTCAAACTCGGCAAAAACAATAACACATACGATTTGCTCTAAAGATTTGCTGAATTTTAATTCTAATCGCAAATTGCTATGTTTTATCAGACTTAAATGTTCTCCTGAAGAACATAAATCCGGTGAGAGGTTAAATCCAAACAATGTATTTGAATCTTTATATTCTTTTCTAGAAATAAATATACCTCTGTCTTGACCCATTCGATCTGTCCCAACAAATAGAGTTTGATAGGCCCGTATGTATTGATCTTTAGAAAAATCGAGTTCTAATGGATTGTGAGGCACTGGTTGTCCATCCACATACACTCCAATAAAATTTAAATTAAAATGTTTAAACTCATAAGGAGATTTTGAAAATGCTCCGTGAAAAGCTTCATTATCTACACATCCTACAAAAGTTTTTTTTGGCATTTGGCCTGAAAATATGTTATCTTGAATAAAAGACATGCTTCCTTTAGGAATCGAATACACTTTGCACAGAACTCGGTTAATGGGATATTTTGCGCTTGTTTTTTCCAGTGCTTTCGCATGACCAAGAATAACTCCAGGATTCACACGAACTTTTCGTATGAATAAAGAAACATGATCCAAAACAACTTTAAATCCCTCAGATCCTTGTAAACAAAATTCGGGCTTGCTTCGTATTAATTTTATTTTCAAATCCACTAAATTGAGTAAAAGACGATCTTGATGAAATAAATCCGAATGTATACAACCAATCATGTCTACAGTTGCACTTTCTTTAAAAATTCGGTTCTTTTCTTGAGACCATCATCAGAATCCTTGTAAAATAGTTCAGCCGTTAACTGGGAAGTTTTGCTGTCATATCCATGGTTTAAGAGAGTTTCAATATAAGATCGATAGGGATATGTATTACTGGAATTGGAAACCACGCGATCATTTAAGGATACATCTACTTGAGAAAATAGTGAATGTAGAAATAAATTCACAGGTCCTATAGTATCATCTTTAGTAATAGGCGTATTGTCCACTTTTACTATTTTCGCTTTTACGTATAATTGTGTTTGACTGAGATCTATGTAATCTTCTGCACTTCCGGAAATGTGAAATTCTACAGGTGCATTATCGAAAACGTTAGAAAGAGGATGAAATTGTTTCCACTGCCCATCTTGAATAACTGTTTGAGTTCCTGGTAAGTTGAAAAGTTCCAATTCAGATTTAACACATTCAGGAGAATCTTTAAGAATAAATGCCATTTTTACGAGTCGAAAATGTCACGTACACTCACTTTACGTGCTTTGGATGAAATGAATTTTTCTGTTTCTTACGCTTTCTTTTATACTGTCCTTTTCCTACCATAGACTGAACTCTATCAATAGCTTTCTGAGCTAATTTTTTCCACTTTCTTGCTTCTTGTTTTTACAGCTTCTTTAAAATTTTCTCCTGACAATACATCAGAGGCAACACGACTCCCTGTCATTAATACTTCTTTTCCAATAGTTTTACCTCCTTTTACTAAAAAAGGTAAAGCTGCTCTAAACAATCGACGAAATATTCCTCCGATTCCATAACCCTTTTGAAAATTAATGCCCTTGTAATGAGTCAGACCCGAACCTATTTGACCTGCATAATGGTCTTCAACTTTTTAGTACAGCAAACGTATGGTACACTCATCTTGGTCTTTTATCTCCAAATGAGGGTATGAGAAATGCATTGTTTTATTTATAGTATTTGCCTCATGCGAAAATGAAGCACTATGATCACTTTACCTCTTTCAAAGGGAACAAAATCACCCGAATTGAGTCTCAGTTCAGATTGAATAGTTTGAAACGAGTGTCTCACCAAAGGTAAGTATTGAGGTCTATCATAGTATTGACTAATCGTTTCCCCGTCTTTACCTTTAGTGCGAACGATTCGCAATAAAGGAGCCTGTGTATCCCCCACAATTTGGGGTGAAATTAGATCGGAGTAAACGTAAAAAACTGAAAAATTAGACCATGCATCAGCAACGAATTCGCTTTTCATGTTACCTATTATAATTGCATTGCGTTTGAATCCTAACAATTCGCCTAAATTCTCTAAGTGAAGGCTGCTACCTTGAACTGCATTAATTTTCACCCGTTTTGTTGCTTTATTGTAAATTATTGTGAACCGATTAGGATTTTTGGGTAAAGCAAGTTGTACGGCTGATATAATATCTAACATTGTTTCATAACAACCCACATCAATTGTTCGCTTAACAGTTGAAGAGATATTGCCGTCACCAGCTTTGTATAGAAAATAATTGTTAGTTTCATTTACGTTAAGCCAAGAATGAGGGTAGATTATTTCAGACAATCCCACTTCCCATTCACCATTTAAACAAACAGGAGAGGGTAATTGAGTTTTGAAATGAGATATTTTGTTTTCTGAAAGAAATGCATAGAACTATCAGAAGGTAATGTTACGTAGAAAGACATTTTGAAAATGAGTCGGCAATAAAAAGTTTAACTATTTATACTTTTTGAATATCAGTCACCCAATCATTAAATTTTTCAGGATAGCCTAAAAATTTAACAAAATATTCAGTGATTCCTCCTCTTTTTCTTTGTTTGATAACATTCTCTACAGGGTAGAAACCAGAGTCGACAACTTTTTGTAATTCTGCTTCGTAATAAGTACCTTTAATCTCTTCACCTTGTAAATCTTTTAATCTATAAACAATCGGAATTCTTTGCACGATTTCAAAAACTATGAAAAGTTCTCTTCTCCAGTTTTGTTCGTATCCTTTTTCAAAGTGAAGTTTTTGTTTATTAATGCGTACAATATCACCAATTTTAAATCTAGGGGCTTTAGGTTTCTCATTTCTTAGACCACCGTATAAATTTTTTAATACCTGCTTCCGGTTATGTCTACTTACAGAAACAGGTTCCATTTTAATTGAACGGTGATACGAGTGATTATAACTGTGTATTAATTTATCAATGACGTCGATGTAATTTTTAGTGTTAAATTCAGTGAAATATTTCCACATTTTTGTTTTTAATGTCCGATTAAACCTTTCAACAATGCTAGCTTTTGTTTCGTTATTTGTAAAAAAAATTTACATTCAGATTTT
Organism: Trichonephila clavipes; assembly: GCA_019973935.1. Classification (NCBI taxonomy): domain Eukaryota; kingdom Metazoa; phylum Arthropoda; class Arachnida; order Araneae; family Nephilidae; genus Trichonephila; species Trichonephila clavipes. The sequence goes on from BMAU01001043.1 coordinate 257,941, forward strand.
TTAAATAATTTTGAACTATTTTATTTAAAAACTCCTTACCGGCATCTGTTTGCAACACTTTAGGCTTCCTTTCTTTAAAAATAATTTCTAGCCCAGACTTTACACTTTTTCCAAATTTATCTTTCAGAGGAACTGCCCAAGCAAATTTTGAAAATAAATCAATGCAAGTTAACAAATACTTATACCCTTTATTAAATCCTGCTAAAGATTGCATATCGACTAAATCCGCTTGAAACTGACGATCAATATCACTTACAAACACTCGATTCCGCTGAAACTTATGTCGAACAGGTTTATGAAGAGTGTAAGCATCTTTCTGCGATAACCAATGTTTCACATTTTTTTACTATATTTCCCTTTTACAGAGCGATGTAATGCTTCCACACCCCCGAAGCTATTTGGAACTTCAGGATTTTCGTAAAACGCTGCTAAATCTTGATGCATTGTTACCGATGAAAAGAACTTGATTGAATGACTATTACAATGAATAGTTATATTATTATATACTTTTTGGGAAAGGCAAAAAGTTTATGTATAAAAACATGAGCATAAATTTTCTCACTTTCATATGAAATACATTTAAAATATCACTTGTACATACTTTGATAATTTCTTTTAAAAATACTCTTATTTATTTTTAAGATGTGAAACGATTTCAACATAAATTAAACTAACAAACAATAAAAATAATAAGAACTCAAATTCAGCATATAAAAAAAAAAAAGAATTTTATTCAAATTTATAAAAACAAAATATTGTGTGAATCTTATAAAAATCTTTAAACAAAATCCTCATAGTATTCAAAACAATCAGGTGGACATAACATGTCTCTTACTTCTCTTAAAATAATATCCAAGCGAAGATTTTTTAAAAATTCTTGAGTTACATAATGTACAGGTTTTAACAATAAAAAGTGTTCATTTTCAAAAGATTATGATAAAAACAATCAGCTATCTCATTAGCTTCAAGTTATGAAGCATATGAATTAAATGTTTCTTCGCGATTCCCCCATAACTCCTCAGCGAAAGTCTGAGGCTGTTTCAATCCTTTTTCGTTCAGGAGGCTACAAATAGATTTTTTCAAAATTTGCGTCAAGTATTGTTGACCCAGACTAACATCCAAAGAAGAAGGTAATGTATTTTCTATGGGGCCTTCGCAGAAGGTTTTATATGCAGTTAAAAAGTCCATACACTGAAACATATTGTCCATAGCAGCATTTTCAATAGCACCATATTTTTTAATCATTTCAGCCCACTGCTCTCGGGATATGGTTATTTCTTTAAAAGTGGGCTCTTTATCCGGACTGTATTTAATGCGCTTGAAAGTAAAATCAATGAAGTTCTCACTAGTTATTTGAATGTGTCGTTCAGGGGGAAAGTCCACTTGGTAATTCCTTAATTGATTCCGGCACTTTCTTTTACGCATGATATATTCGATCCACCGTGGGTCTAATGTTATTCCCTCGGGAGTTGGGTAGTATGTTTTGCCATATTTCTTGAAACGTCTTATGTGTACTGATACGGAATCATAATAGGTGCTTGCAAAGACAAAAACATCATCTCCAATTGGAAATACTCCATCTGGTATGCAATCCTCGGTAAATTTTCCATACTTCTGAAAATAATATAACAAAATTAATAAAGATCAGAAATGTGTAAAAAACATTATAAAAATTACATATTAAATTTATTTAATGTTGTTACTTACTTTTGAAACTTCTCTTCTGGCTTTCTTATTTACAGAAGATTCCCCGGCTTTTCCAAACTTTCGTTTTTCACTATGTGTTTCAGACATCACCATATTTTTTTTTCTTGTTGAATACAGCCCACCGCAATACTAACAAACGAAATGAATTGTGAACTAAAATGTGATAAGTGTCTAACGCATATCAACCGAATTACACTTGAGCGGCGTTCGCTGAGTGGTTGAAAGCAATGTATTCATCCGCTCTAAGCATTGAGATAATTTCTGACGTAGAATTCAGTCGCCGTCTTGTAGAATCAAGATCAGACAAGCTAAAACAAGTTAAATCGTAACCCGTTCACGCTGATGACGAGTATACTACGGCACATTTTTCTGAATAATCAATTTACTTTGTATCTTTACTGTGTGTGTATGTAATCATTATACTGAATAAAAATTTACACATTATTAAAATAATGTAAATTAAATATTTTTTTTTTATTTCATTTTAATCAAGAAAATGATTTTAAAACATGTCGCCGTCTGCTTCGCCTGCAAAATTAAATTCATGAGATTATAAACATAAGTTTTCTTCAGGTCTGTATGCCTTCATAGGATAATGGTTAGCGTAACTGAAAATTTATTGTCCTGTGGAGACATTTTGATCTGAGGCCGTGAGTTTGAATCTGGATTTTTTTTTTATTTGAGCGTTATTTATTTCAATCATTTTAAAATCTATAATTAGTGTACATTTTAATCAATAGGTGGCGCCATGAGCACGTTTAATATTCCCATACTTCCATTTTTTGTGCACATTTTTTAAAAACAACTCAACTTAGCTGTAGAAAAAAAAACAATTCAACTCGCCCCCTCAACTCGAAAATCAAAGCCAATGCAGGAGAAAAACAACTCAACTCGTCAGTAGGAACGAAACAACTCCACTCGGCAGCAGGAACGAAACAACTCAACTCGCCAGTAGGAACGAAACAACTCAACTCGTCAGTAGGAACGAAACAACTCAACTCCTGCAACTGCACTGCCGTCGACCGCCTACAACCGCCTACAACGCCTACAACCGCCTACAACGCCTACAACCGCCCGCCAACCGCCTACAACCGCCTACAACGCCTACAACCGCCTGCAACCGCCTACAACCGCCTTCACCGCCTTTACAGCAGAATCGGCTTTTTCTACCTACTATCATCTGTATTTTTTTCTGAATACACTTTTACCCCGGGAGCGGTGCCGTGGGTTATCTATGATTTCTATTGAAGGAAGTTGAAACTTATCAAGCAAAAGAAGAAGCTGCTAAAAGAATGCATATTATTCATGATTCAGAAACGCCATGAACATGAAACGAAAGGAAATTTTCAAATGCTTTCTAAAGAACTCCATCAACTGAAATATGAAGCCATAAGTGTACCACAAGGTTCAGTTCGCCTTGTCAAAAGACACAAGGAAATAAAAGTTCAACTTGCTATTTGTTGATCATCAAAGGTGTCACGAGTTCTAGCCACCACTAAAGACCCGCCGTGTAGGGGAAAGATGCACGTGAAATCTGTCGAGAGCTCAAACGTCCTCTTGTTGGAGTGGTGTGGTAGTTAAAAGAGGTCAGCTCAAGTATCGTCCTCGTCACTTGATCATGGTTCGAAATTACGAGGTCCGTCTCCAAAAGCTCTCGTGTAGCTGAACATTGGGACGTTAATATTCACTCGCTCGATCATGAAAGCTCATTAAATCTACAATAACTTGGAACAAAATATGACAGCTTTGCCAGCAAATAACATTTTTGTAATATTAGTGAAAAGTGTTTCTGATTTGCGTCCTTTATTAAGGTCTTGCACTTTTGAATCATTTTAGTTCAGTTTTATTTGATTTTTTCTCAAATCATCAAAGAAAAATTGAATAGTCCTTGAAAGCCGGTAAGTATATTTTCTCTTAATTAAATTATTCATTGGAATTCCGATTTGTATCGTGTACAGTAAAAATAATTATTAACAAATGATTGGGGTGACTGCATCTCCCCGCACTACCATTAGCGTTAGTATCGAGTGCGTGCCTACTCCCGGGGTAAAGCATTTTGAAGTCTTCTCGTTTTAAATATTAAAAAAAAAGTAACACAACTACTCTTTATAGGAATTTTATATTCTTTTTCATTATTTGACATTAATTCTAAATGCTAATTCTGTGAGGTTTAAAATTGCAGTTCTTTTAAACAGTTATTTACAATTATAGCATTTATCTAAAAAAAATCATTTTACATTTTTGTATACAATGTCGTGCACGCAGTTTTACTCTCCTTACAGTTCAGCTATCATATCAAGAATAATGTTTTGTTTTTTTAAAAAAATGAACTCGTGCGAAGAACCGGTGTTTCAGTCAGTATACGTTTTATATATCAGCACTGAAGAAGATATTTTATAAATAATTTCTCAAGAAGATGTTTAATAATTATTAGGACTTCCATGGGCTTGACTTGCAGAGCAAAGTTTTTCAAAGGAAATTTTAATATCAGAAATTAACACTCTGAGTTATTTTTCTATATTTAGCTGAGATTTATATTTTGTCTTCAAAGCAGCCACCGCAGAAAATCCGGTTTAACAAAGGTAAGATGTTGAAAATGGTAATAGTATACGCAGTGATTTGGTTTTCAGTACAGAGAATTTATCATCCACCTCTACCCAAAATTCAAAGAGCGATTTATTACAAAATTGCCTTTTATTTTTTCTCTGGATGTGAAATCTATGAAGATTTCTTCTTCGGAAGTTGAGAGCCCTTCTAAAGAATATATCCCTAATCCATTTGTAACTTGCTACCAAGTTATCCTCATCCAGAAAATACGTTTTAAAATTCTTTTGCCAACATAGCTAAATGATTTTACATGTTTTAAAAACAACTTTCACATGTTGTTCTTCAGATTTGTAAGTTTTAATACATAACGAGCTAGGCTCCCCCCCACCATTTACTTCAGTAGTAGTAAATCAAAAATGTAAGTGTTTTTGAGAATATTTCCTTAATTTAATTTTCGGAACCATGCTCGTCTGTGTACTTGTTGATCCTTTATTATTGTGGAATGTTTGCTTACGACTTAAAAATGTTTGTATGATTTTGTTTTAATCTATTGCCGTAAATACTTAATTACCGTGAATTACAATTAACGTGCAAATTATAAAATGTACATTCACAAGCTAGATTCGGTAGCTATAGGAGTATCGAATCGACCAAAAACTGACTGGAATTGTACGAGGAAAAGCATTTTTACATGTTTTGCGCAGACGTCCGATAGGTTGCCTAGACTCACGCAGACGTACCCTATAATGCCAGATGTGATGCATATGACACATTGACTAGACTATTTTTCTAATGACATTTGTACTTTGAGAAACGGATGTGCTGAAGGAAATAAATCTTTAATTAAATATATCATTTTGCGATCTGTTCCAATTTAAAATTTTGAGAAAGAAAAATAACATAATAATAAGTAAGTAATATGTATTTTTTAAGTAATTTTCTTAAAATATATATTACTTAAAAGTTACATATGCAAAATTTAATGTACTTATCGTATTAATGTGTACGGTTTATAATTGAGATCGTATTGTAACTTTAGCGTCTCTCTCTCAAAGTGCATTTTTATTGCAGTAAATACATTATTGTTGTACGGGGGGGCCGCGACAAAAATTATGATTGAAAATTGGGTCACCAGTATTGAAAGTTTGAGAAATACTGGTCTAATATATCTTTACAGCTAGTCTAATATATCTTTATATTAGACTAGCTGGTATACCCATGCGAAGAACGAGTGAATTGAAAAATTAAACAGCACAGATTGAATGGTAAAGAAGTTTTTAATAAGTTGATTTTACGTGAATTGCAAATCAAACAAAAAAAAGCATTTTGCACATCTCAACTGAACAAAAAAACCCATATTTGATAAATTTTAAGTTTTAAGGTCTAATAGAAGATAAAAAGAATTCATTTTTTTTAAATTTTTAACTTCCGTAACTCTTGTAGGTCGATTTTTGAAAACACTTTCCTAAGCTGAACTCTGCTCAGCAAAAATATTACCTTGCTACAAATTTAGTATAATGAATACTTAAAATATAGTGTAAATCATTTATATTTGGATGTGTGATACGTTAATATTACTTTCTGATGTATTTATTTTATATTAAAATTGTAATATGCACAAGCAACGCCATTCCTTGCATTATAATGGCGACTCAATAGAAACGTAGCGAAATGGTGATAGAGCCAAGTTGGCATCCTTTTTGGCTACCACGTTGGCGATTGATTGAACGGTGCAAATGTCGATATGCCAGTGCTTCTCAAACTTTCAATACTGGCGCCCCCTTTTCAATCACAATTTTTATCGCGCCCCCTTATACATTAATAATGTACTGAATGTAATAATAATGCACTTTGACGCTAAAGCTACTATACGCGATCTTAATTATAAACCATACAAATTAATAGCATAAGTATTACAGTTTGTGTGTATACTACTTTTTGCAAAATAAATAAATTAAATAAGACAGTGCTTCTCAAACTTTCACTACTGGTGACCCAATTTTCAATCATAATTTTCATCGCCACCCCCTCCCTCAATAATAATGTACTGAATGCAATAATAATGCACTTGAGTATTAAATTTTGTATACGTTACTTTTATATAATATATATTTTAAGCAAATTACTTTTAAGTAATAATTATAATGTTATGTTATTTTTCCTTTCTCATTTTTAAATTGGGACAGATTGCAAAATGACATTTAATTAAAAATTTATTTCGTCCATCATGCATTTCTAAAAGTACAAATGTCATTAGAACAAGTAATATAAAAAATAAATTTTAAGTCAATTCCTCCTTAGGCCAACAAAGAAAAACTTATTTTAGTTACTTTCTATTAAATAGTTTCAATTAATACAAATATGTAATACATATGACAGAATCACAATGTTAAGCGACAAAAGAGAAAGTGATTTTCCTTGCAATTTTTCCTTTTCTTTTCTATATATGGGGTATTGGAATATTCTTTTTTCGTTACTATTTATTCATTAATTAAATTTAATTAGTGTAAGAAAATAGTAAAGTAAAGAAGAAATCACACACATTCTTAGAAATTAGGCCATCTCGGATGGAATTCGAACTACCGTCCTTAAGATTAGAAGCCCAGCGCGCGCGCTATCCATTGCGTTACAGGGGACAGCACGAAAAGTTTTCCTTTCTATAAATGCTTTTGGACTATAATTTTTGTTTGTTACTATTTATTCATTTTTTTAATTTAATTAATGAATTAAAATTTGAAAGAACTGTATTAACATGAACTGTCACCCACTACAAGTTTTAAAAAATGTATTTGAACTTGAATGAATGAATAGAAAGTATTTTATCAACGATTGAAAATTTGAACAAGATATATATGAGAGTGAACTTATAGTAGAAATTGAAAAATAGTCTACTTTATGTTGTGCTCTCTCATATCCATCACATCTGGCATTCTCGCGAGCATCTGCGTGAGTCTGGCCAAACTATCGGACGTCTGCGCAAAACATGTAATAATGCTGTACCTCGTACAATTCCAATCAGTCTTGGTCCATTCGATGCTTCTATAGCTACCAAATCTATCTTGAATGTACATTTTATAATTTGCGCGTTAGTTGTAATTCACACTATTACGTATTACTGCAGAAAATTGGAACAAAAAAATCATGGATAAATTTTTAAGTCATAAGCGAACATTCGACGATAATAAAGCATCAACAAGTGCACAGACGAGCATAGTTCCGAAAATTAAATCAAGGAAATATTCTCAAGAATACTTGAATTTTGGGTTTACCATTACTGAAGTAAATGGAGAAGAAAAGCCCCTGTGTGTTATTTGCTCAAAAATATTGGCAGCAGACAGTATGAAACCTAATAAACTTAAAAGACATTTCGAAACGCTTCATGGTGAGTACATTAACAAACCTCGAGAGTTCTTTGAATCAAAATTAAAATCATACGGAAAACAAAAAAACATTTTTAAAAAAAAACTTTGTCAGTGAATGAAAAAGCTTTACTTACTTCTTACAAAGTATCATATAAAATAGCCAGATGTAAAAAGCCTCACACTATTGCCGAAGAGCTTATTTTGCTGCAGCAATTGAGATTGTAGAAACTATGTTTGGAGACAATTTTGCCAAAGAGTTGCAGTCCATACCCTTATCAAATGATACTGTTTCCCGTCGAATTGATGATATCGCTGAAGATGTAGAGCAACAGCTTTTCGGTAAGTTGCGTGATAAATTGTTTTCAATTCAGCTTGACGAGGCAACAGATAGCAATAAACCCCAATCCTTTTTTTTTTTTTATAATTATTTTTTCTGTGCTCGATAAAAATCACAATTGCAGCGAATAATTTAACTAAGAGAAAATGTACTTACCTACTTTAAAGGACTTTTTAATTTTTCTTTGATGATTTGAGAAAAATCCAAAAAAACTAAAGAAACCGTTCCAAATGTGCGTGACCTTAATAAAGAACATAAATCACAGACACTTTTCACTAACAATACAGGAACGTTATTTGCAATCAAAACTGTCATATTTTGCTCACGTTATTGTAATTTTTCTATTCTTTGATGATCTACAAATAGCATGTGTAACCTTTTCTTGCTTGTGTCTTTTTGACAAGGTGAAGTGTTACATTTATGGCTTCTTAGTTTTCTTGATATCTTAATTTTCTTGATAGAGTTCTTTAGACAGCATTTGAAAATTACAATTCAACTCAAACGTTTCATGTCTATCACTTTTGTCATATTTACTTTCGCTATCACGATTAATATGCATTATTTCATCAGGTTCTTCAATTGCTTGATCAGTTTCATCTTCCTTCAATAGAGAGATCACAGATGCCTATTTTTTTATATTCTGCTCATTTACATTTATAAACCATAATAAGTTGTACAACACAGCAATTAAAACCACAAAGTTAATCGTAGGGGAAAGTATAGCATATTCATAGAAAATATTTCTGAACAAAAGTGGTCGTGAAGGGAACTCGATCAAAACAAGTACCTTGATTGTAAAAAACCGTTTGCCACTCTCAAAAAAGAGGCATAAATGTGACAAATTCATTTTAGTTTCCATTAAGACTGTCATATCGGAGGATACTGTCAAGAAATTGTGTTAACGAATAAACAGTTTTACCAGAATTTGGAGTGATTCAGCGCCTCATGCGACCACTCCCATGAAAAAAATGTATTCGATACAAAAACATCGATGTCAGTTATAAAAAAATAATTATGTAAAACGTTTTTTATAATGCAATTTCAGATTACTCATAAAATACATCTTGGCCAATTAATCCTTCAAAGTACTCAATATGCTTATCCATACATCATAAAACTCATTTACATGGGGGAAAAGCAACAGAAAAATATTATTTACAACTTTCCCAAAAGAAAAGTAGACGGAGTTAAGCATACCAGTAAGTTTGAAGGTCAAAGAGATGATAATCAAAAGTACTATTCTAGAGGTTACAAGAAACGTAGTAAAAAATCTCTCATCGCGGGATTACAGCAAAGAAAACAAAATATCTTCTTTTATTTGGTTTTGGGATCAAAGATAGCTAATGAGCGTTTGAAGTGGAAAACCAGATGATATATATAATTTATATCAGTGTAAATGTGTATTTTTTATTTTGTCAGAAAGCATTTTGTTTTACTTCATTCCAAAAAATAATTTTTTTAAGCCTTTTATATTTTCAAGATGCTCGCGCCCCCTCGAAGGGTTATCGCGCCCCCCCGGGGGCGCGCCCCACAGTTTGAGAAGCACTGCGATATGCTGTAGCACCACCTGGTGGGAGCTGCAACACAAAGATGATCGTACAAAACCTTCTCCACACACAAAAAAAAATACATATACATACCAAATTTCAAAGTGATTGGTTGAAAGGTGTTGCAGTGAAGAGATTTCATATATACAAGCATCCATTTTTATACATTTAGATTTGGATCCGATACAAACATTTATTGGAATGAAAATTTATAACAGATTGAGAGACATATTATTGTTTTGATTGTTTTTCATATATACAAACATAGATAGTATAATAGTACTAATGCAATAAACAAATAATGTTTAATTTATTTAATTAGGGAGATATTTGTTTCTGAACTCTTTCACTTGGTTTTTACAATTCGATCTCAATGCGTCTATTTGCGCATAGTAATTGATATTGCAGGGTTTCATCCGTTACGTTTGAGCGCGATTTATGTTTGATAAATTTCAATTTCGAAAAAAAAGAAAAAATATTTGCCACAACAGAAGCAACATGATAAAATAGAAACAGTCACAGGATTCATTTATAATAATAATAAAAAAAAACTTGAGTTATTTTTATAACAAATATTGCAATATAACAAATATTTGTTGCAATATGAAAAATATGACATCAAATAGTCCCGGATTTTACAGTACTTCAGTCCTGCAAGCTGAGCTATTTAGTATTAGTGATTTACGGGCAACTTTAAAGTAGTTTCGCGCTTAAGTAAATTGCCTTTTGGTGTTATTTAGTTATGAAACCTTCATCTTCAGGTATGTAACCATGTTTCAGATATTTTTTATCCCCTCATCATATAAATAGTTTCAGGAAGCTAAGAAAAATTTAGGTATGTAGTTAAATGTCAGGAAAATTTATAAAAAATAGATATTTTGCTTAAGTTCTAAGTATTATTAAGCTATAGTTGCTATCTGAAAATAATCGTTATCGTATAAGCTCTTAGACACAATTTTTTTTCCTTCTCCTTTATGATATAGATTGAGTTTAAGTACTTGACAAACAGAAAATAATTGGTACTTACGTATTAGCGTCACCGCAGCCAAATTGGAGTCACGCAAATGTTTCCTTTTCAACCGAAAATTGACTGATTGGTATTTTTTCACATAAAACACGTTAGAATAATTTTTGTTTTGATATCAGGGTACAATTCGCGAGGCGCAAATTTTGCTGCGGTGATGTTAATACGTAAGTATCAAATAATTTCATCCAATCTTGTCATTATTATTCAAACTTATTTATGTCGTTTTAAGGATGTCTTCTGATGAATTATTTATTTCAAGACAAAAACTTTTAAATATAACGCATAATTTCGGGTAGAATAATTTCGAGCAACAATATGAGTATTTGCTAAAAGAGCTGGAAAAAGGAAAAAGTTTTCATACAGAGGATTTAAAAAAGCAGTTGAGTAGTTTCAGTGTAAGTCAAGATGGGTGAAAGCGGGTAGAATAGAAGAAAAACTTAATAAATAGAATAAAAAGAATGGCTTGAGATATATATAACATCTTGAAAGCTCCATCCCTAAATAAGTCAGATGATTGAGTGAGCGAGTGAGTGAATATTACGTCGCACTGCTCAGCTACACGAGGGCTTTTGGCGATGGACCACGTAATTTTGAACCATGATCAAGTGACGTGGACGGCATCTGAGCTGGCACCTCCCTCTCCTAACTACCACACCTAACCAACGGGAGAACGTTTCAGCTCTAGGCAGATTTAACGTGCATCGCTGCCCTACACGGGAGGGGGTCTTTAGTGGTACTGGGCTCGAACTCACATTACATGCCTGCCATGATCCGATACTCTTACCATTGGGCTACCACAGCCAAGTCAGTTGATAATGTAACAGTTGATAACGAGGGAGATGAATATACGTTAACATCATAAATAATTAAATATTACTCATAATGAAATAATTTTGGAATACTTATAATTCATTTAACCTCTTAACATATATTTGACTTTTTAAAAAAAAAAAAATTCATCGTAATTCAATACTTACTCTCTATGTATAGTGAAAACCATACCGTTTGCCATTAATTTCAGTGGTTATCATACTACATGAGGTCCTGTGACCGAGTGGTAGCATATCGTGCTTCCACACCACTTTCCCGGGGTTTTATCATCGGGCTAGGCAAGGTCCCGACTCAACTTTTCATCCCTTCAGTGGGTCGATAAATGAGTACCAAGTTTGTTTGGGGATTAAACACTGGGGGTTTCGCTTTAGATGGACCACCTGATCGGAACCTTAGCTAATGCACCTCAGTGCCCAATGTTCACGTGTACTGCGATGGGCACAGTAGGCCTTCGGCCCTCATAGGATGTTACACCACTGAGTTTAGCTTAATGGGAATTTTAGATAAATATTTTAGATATTTGCACATTTAACTCAGATAAAGCTTGAAATGGTTATTGTTCTGGTACTGGGAAACGTAAAATAATTCTTCAGAAGAGTATTTTCTGCACTAGAAAATACTTGTTACGTTTTTTAAGAAACAATCAATCAAGCTTCTGATATTTCGATTACGATGGAAACAAACATAATCAATTAATTTTGTTGATGTTTAAACTTTTCAAACATTGCCGAGGAACATGGCTTTTTTAGCAAACAGTTTAAGGAAAAGTGGCTATGATGGTATTATTCTGATACAATTATATATTTATTACTTTTATAAATAGAAATATATGTTCCTATTTTATATCATATTTTTTTTTTTTTTCTTTTCTCGTAAATATTTTTATTTATGAACGAATGTATCATTTTGACCTCTAGTTTTTAACTTTTTAATCATATAATTTGTAACTTCATAATGCTATATTTTTCGTCGTAAAATAATATCGCTGCTTTAAAATTATTTACAAAAAAGCAATGATAAATTTCGATTTTCAGTAGAACTTGTTTTAGGAGTGTGATGTTTTTAAAATGTTGAAAGTCTTCAAATTTATTATCTTCAAAAATTTAAAATTTTGTTAAATTTTACAAGTATTTTGGTGAAGAAAATAATTTATTTTTATAATCCCCCTCGCTACAATGATGTTGTTTGTTGAATTCAGAAATTAAATCAACTCTGTTAATTATTAAAGTCCATTCTTTTGGTGGAGCTTTAAACTTGTAAAGGTGTCTTAAAAATAATTCTTGACAATGCAAAGAGTTTTTCAATTTTATTAAAGTATATTTAAAAGTATTTCTTTGCAATTTGTTAAAACTTTTGTTTTTAACTTGATTATTTATATACATTTGCATGACAAGTTGTGTATTCAATTACAATTATGATTGCCTTCTGCTTTCTAATAAAGAAACAAAAATTATTGAAGGAAGAGTTATTAATCAATTCTTTATTATCATAAAATATTTTTTTATGCTTGATTATATCAGATGATTATAATTCTTAAATTGTTTCCTAAACAATATGCAATACATATTGATTATTCCTTTAAATTTTACGTATCAAAATTGAAGGCAGGCTTTAATAATTTTTTGTTAATAAGGTGTGAGTGATAAATCATCAAATGTTGCTATTATAAAGATGAAATATCACCAACTACAACAATTTCATATTGTTCTCTGTGTGATTTTTAGTTATAATTTGATAAAAGTAGTAATTTTTATTTCAATGCCAGATGTGTTTTCTGTTTTCAACATTTTAATGCCAAAATGTTTGTTTTTAAAATATATTTCATTGTATGTGAATCTGAATATTTGCATTTTTTTTTCTGGTAAATTGTTGTAATCTTCGAGCATTTTTAATTTTCTGTTCTTGTTGACAAATCCCTCTACTTCATTTTTAGAAATTCGGATTAAGATATGAAAAAGATACAAAAACACTAAACACAAATAATGGAGTATGGTATTTGTCAAAAGATAACTGCAAATCAAGTTTGAGTGTTATGTAACACAATGGCATTAACCACTAGGGTTTTGTCAGCATTAAAATGCCTGAGATTGTTGTGGTAATAAACAAGCACCAAATATATTTTTTTAAAAGCAGCTTTTGCCCATTTGGGTGGATCCTAGTCAAGCACACTGCTTGGCGACAAAATCTTTGGCGCCAAAATTTTGGCGATAAAATTTACAATATGGCAACCCTTCCGGATTGTCCAGTCCGGTGGCTAACATATGGCAACCCTAAAACCGGTCAAGCAAAAAATCGGGTAAAAGTGGACATTGTCCATTTTCGCCCTTGACCCTGCTGCAACACGTCGAGTGGTTCACCCCTGCTCTTACTTTCTTCCCCACGTGTTCCGATTTTTCGCTTGGTTTTCCACCAGTTGTTAGAATGGCTTGCGAAATAAAATTGCTTGGCAACCACAGGATTTTTTGTTTTGCTTGGAGAGCAAGGGAATAAGGCTGTTTTAGGTTGGGTTATGAAAGAAGGATTAATTCCGTCAGATATGAGTGTCAGAAGTGTAAAAAGGATATGCTTTTGGTTGAATGAAAGAGTACGATTGATGGTTTTGAATGGCGTTGTCGAAGTACAGTCGAAAGAGAATCCCCACTTTGTTTGCCGGAGTGTAAGAAAAGGTATGTAGTTTAGTCATAGTAGATTGAGTATTTGTGTGATCTTGCGATTAACCAGGTATTGGTTTGGCAAGAGATTTTTTACAATTTTTAAAATGCTGTTTTTCCCTTATTTTACTGCCTTGATCTCGTAGAAATTTTTGCCCTTTTCTTTATTTTATACTTTTGTGTAAATACATGTGTTTTCAACGTCCCTGACGCCATTACGAAACCCCGTTTTTAGGATTTTTGAACAAGAGCTGAGACCGTCACCCTCCCCTTTTCCTTCGTTTCCGGCACTGACATGATTACGGAAACCCCATTTTCTTAGGCCGAGACCGTCAACCCCTGATTTTTTTCGTTTTCTTCCATGACGTCATTTTTTGAAACAGGGGTTATTGGCGCCATTGGCGAAAAAATGACGCCAAAAACAGCAGTGTGCCAGACTAGGATTTTACGCCCATTTTTATGTCAAGGTAAAATCATATTCTTATTGAATCTGGTAAAAGGAAAAACGGTTTGACTTATGGTCAATTACTCCAAAACATTACATTTGTTACGCAATATATTTGTTCTTTCATTCAAATGATGTTTATTGTTATTGCTGAATTTAGAGAGCTCATTTTTCTTTTACCTATGTAATGTGAATAAAAAATCAGACCACCAATGATTTAACTTAACTCAGTGGTGTGTAGGTATAGATTCGAACCGGGCACCTTCCGTTCCGAACGCCAGTACTTTATCGATCACGCCAAGACGATCGTCTTGGCGTGTGTGATGTTGAAGTATTGGTTTATTTAGATACTGCTACACTACTCTCCCACCAGTGAGGTGGATAGGCGAACGATTTTTTCCGTTCGTTTGTTTTTTTGAGAGAGCATTGTTTTTATTTATTTGTTTTATTCTCTCTCGCATTATTATTTATTTATTTTTATTCTTATTTATTTTCTTGCTGAGATGAGAGAAAGATGATCTATCGTTTGTTTCGGAGAGAGTATATGTTTTATTTATTTATATTTTTCTTCTCTTATTGATTTATTTTTTTTACTCTCTCTTCTTTTTGTTATTTTTCTTGCGGTAGATGGCGCCATGACAGTTCAGGAAGTTGCGTTTTCTTTACTTCAGTCCAGGGTCACCAATGTAGGTATAGATTCGAACCGGGCACCTTCCGATCCGAACACCAGTACTTTATCGATCACGCCAAGACGATCGTCTTCGCGTGATGTCTAAGTATTGGTTTATTTAGATACCGCTACAGGTGCAACAGCCCATGAGAGTCAAGACTTACTGTGCTCAAATCAGTATACGTGACCTTGGGCCCTGAGGTACATGAGCAGATGTTCCGGACAGGGGGCCAGTCTGAGATGAAACTCCCAGTGTTAAGTTCCCATGCAAGCTTCGTACTCTTTTATTGAGCCACTGAAGGGATGAAAGGCCGAGTCAACCTTGGGTTTGAACCTCAGACCTGTGGTGTCGAAGCACGATGCACTAACCACTCAACCACTGGGCTTCCCACCAATGATTTACCCTGTCATTTTTAAATGATTGGCTTAGTCGTAAAAAGCTGGGGCGTGCATCAGTATTGAATGATGTGGTATATGTGTGACTTTACTGTGTGTTCCTATCAGCAGTTTTATGTACAATTTTTAAAACTTTACCTTAAAATAAAGCTTCATATTAGCCAACATTTTTTAGTCCTTTGGGGGATCAATTTATAGAAAAAGATTTTTTATGTATATTTTAAATATTGCTAGATGCATTGGTGTAATTTTTTAACATATTTTTATTTTAAGCAAAGTACCAGTCTTTATTCCATACATTTGTTTTCATTTTGTATGATCATAGTTTCTTTTTCGAACTAATGGTGCTAATGGAAAATCATATGATACTTATGTATTATACCTTTAACAATTTTGTTGAATGAAAATACATTGCCAAATGCTGCGATATGCAGTTACTACTGAGAAACTGTTCCCACTCATGTACAAATACAATCTTTTTCGAGCATGCTATGGCGATATTTGGCAATGTCTCTTGTTTTGACAAAATTGGTCAATGATGTAATACGCAAGTACCAACCTTACTTTTTTATTATGCATCTTAGAAATATCAGCATTAGAAAACTTGTAAGTTTACAATAAAATTTGAGATACTTCAAAATTACAGTGATAAAAATAATTATGAAAATAAATAAATATTAAAAATAGATATGAACTTGGGTTTTTTTTTATCATTATATACTGTCTTTAAGTCTGACATAATTTATTACTGTATTACATTTCACATTTATTAATGATTTTTAAATCCTAAATACTTTTCAGCCTGTCGTGTACTTCATCATGGGCGATTTATCAGTAGCTCCTCTATTGTGGGGAATTATAGTAAGTTAAAATTTTGAAAAATTGTATTTTAACTGTCATGTATATTCTAAAACGGTTTTAAGCATTAAACGAAAGGAAATATTTATTTTATAATAGTTGTAGATTTATTGTTTTATGTAATAGCATATGAACAAGATACTATATTGCATCATTTACTAATTGATGGAAAGTGTGAGGTTTAACTACAATTTAATACCATTTAAAGAAAAAGGGTCTACACAACATAATTTGATACTAAAGCAAAATTCTCTAAACTTCAAAATAAAAAGTTTTGGTAAGAAATGCTTAACAATTAAAGACGTTATTCCTTTACAGAAGTTGCTTGTATTTTCAATTTATTTCAAGTTAATGTATTAGTACTTACATGTGTTGCTTTAACCTTCAACCTATTTTAATAGATAACATCTTTGACTCTTATTATGGCTCTAACTGTAGAGGACCCAATGTTGTTTTCTTAAAAAAGTAAAATTAAAAAACAAATGAATGAAACATTGAAAGAAATTTTAAGTAAATATTTGATGGATATATTTAAGAAATTCCAGTTAAAAAAGAGCATATTAATTTAATGGACAAAAATAATAAAATATTTAAAATAGTTGTTTAAGTATTGAGGTAATTATAAGATATGACACTATACCAATAACAACAAAATTTTTTTTTATATATATACCAATTTCAGATTATTTTAGAATTGTTACAGTGTAACATTTCGATAATTTATTTTTTATTTTCACTATTAAATTCTATGATTTTTCTAATATTTAAAAAGAAAATTGTATTATTTTGTATGAAATATTTTTTTAATTCGCTTATGAGATGAATTGGGAAAATCTTTTGCTTTTAATTCTATTTCCTTTTAATAAAAGAAAAAAAAGTAAAATGCTGTAAAACATTAGAATAGAGTCATCAATGTTGTAAATGGATGAATAATTAACTTATTTTACTTTTGTGTTATTTAATTGCTTATAATTATTGAAATTTTGAACTTTATATTTAAAAAGCACTGGTAACTTTTAACCGTTTGAGTGCTGAAGAATTTTCTTATATATATGCTAAAAGTGTGGAATTAAATGGTTAGCTATTTTTTGTACAAAACAAGAAAAGCACGATTGTGTTTCTCTATATTTTTGGCATATGACAAGTGAAGTGCAATAGTGCTTTGCCACACATTTAAACAGTTAAAAACTACTGTGGGTTTCAAACTCCACTTCTCTGTTGATTGGAAAAAATACTATCAAATCGAGTTAGGCAATTTACTTGGAATGGAGTTATCTTCTGCTCATTTTATTGTGATATTAATTTTTAATAATTATAAATATATTCAAGTGTTAGTTTAATTTTGATAACCATCTTTTTCATGTTTTATTTAGCCCTTGTGTAGCTCTTCGGAGTCGAAACATTAAACAATTAATCAATGATATTTTATTTGCAATAAAAAATGTAAAATTATTGTATTGTTCCAAAAAAATGAAGACATCCTTATTTTAATTTTCTTTTTGTTGAAATTTTAATTTTTTTTAATGCAAAGCAATTTATTGTAATAAATATAATTTAGATGCTTTTAATTGCAAATCTGTCTCATATTGGGTTTTATGTGTGCTAAATAGTGTGCGAACATTTCAGTTCTTTTATTACTTTGGTAATTATTCATCATTTAATATATTATTTCAACCCATGATTTACATTCTTTGAAACACTCACGCTTATTTTATCTTTCATCTTTCTATTTAGTTTTAAACTTAATGGTATTTTTTTTTACTTCATCAAGAGTTTTATCTTCTTCACAAGTATAATAAATTGTAATTATGAATCTATTTCAGAAATTATTAGTAATAAAGATCCTGAGATGGATGCAAAGAGTTTGATTGACCGTACTGCTCGCCATGTATTTCTTAATGAACTTATAAGAGGTAAGAAGTTTGTAAATAAACTGGTGTACAAAAATAAAAGTAATCCTTTAAAATAAAAATATTTGATACACACACATATATATAAATGTATATAATGAAAATGTGGAATTTTGCACAATGAGCAGAACAAATTACAAAAAAAAAAGGGTTCATTTAATGAAGAATGTTTCTCATTACGAGTTTAAATGCTTAGTGGTGAAGCCTCTTTTTTTCTCTGTCTTAGAAAAATATTGAGAGAACGGTTCAGATTAAGGGTAAGATTCAGTGGGAGAAAAGGAACAAAACCATCTAAAGCCAAAATGCGAATGAAGATGACATGCAATTCATTTGACATTGGATGTCAGCAAGACAATTTGTTTGGGGAAAAAGGAAAGCAAGAGATGAAGGAAATTCACAAATATTAGGTGACAACCTTCTGGGTACTTTGAGGATGTATTTACTAGAGTGGAATGGTAGTTTCCAATTAAAGAATGATTTAATTGTTCAAGGACAGTAACTAGGAAGTCTGTAGTTGATAAGATTGTGTCTTTGGTCATGATCATGGAACAGAAGGTGGATAACAGTGACATTGATGAGCATATGGAAGAATTCAACCAAGAGCTGACCAACGAAGTATTTATTTTGTGATTCAGAGCAAGAAATTGAGGAAGAAAGTTTGCCTGTAGAGAAGGAGGCATCAGAGAAGAGGCACAATTTTCTGGTACTAAAAGAAAACTACTAAAAGCATGGAAACTGTTGTATCATAAATTGAGAATCATAAATTGATATATAAAAATTTCATCAATTTTTCTGAGTAAATGTTATATTTATTTTCACAGTTAACTATTATTTATTGGAATAAAGCTGCAATAAATATACTCAGTACATAACCTTAGAGCATACACTTACTAAAGTGTTAGCTACAGTTTCCTGTAATTGAAAATTTGTTGTTTAATCCACTTGCTTGATACTCAGTAAAACTCTCCCCTTGTATCAGGAATCTATTTTTAAGTTTAAATAAGTGATTTTTTGACAAGTTTGCACTAGTAGTACTATCGTGAATGACGGATGGTGGTCTTCCATGTAAGGCAGAGTTCTGTATTCCTAAACCCGCTTTAGGTGAGCTCAATTCTCTTAAGTCAGTATAAGCAACATATATCATTTCATGCTAATATATTTTTATTAAATGCATGCAAAAGAATTGCTGATTTTTTTCTTTCAAAAACTTATAAAGACAAACATTTATTATATTTAAACATATAGTTTTAAAGTTTATGGTTGTTGAGGTTGATTTCAATTAATAAGTTATATAGATATTTTAAATTTCAAAAGGTTTTTTTTTTTAATTGAATTTTCAAATAACTGATAAAGAGATGATTTTGAGGTTTCCTTAAATACTTTTGATGTTTTAGAATAAGCAAGCAGAGGTTTAAACCACTGTCATAGTTGGTCCTGAGTGAGCCCTATATTAAAATTCTTTAGGTACCCTTTTTTGGAAAATAAAGAAAATGATCACAATAATAAAACTTGTTTGAAAGTGTAAAAATATTACACATGTTGGAGCCCCTGTAGCTTGGTGGCCTTGTATCATTGATATGGTGGTAGCTATGCCCCTGTTTAAATTAAAAATCTCCATTATTATTATAACCCTGTAGAAGTATTTCATAATATTTTTTATTTTTAAATCTTGTTACTCAATTTTCTTAATAGATTCAAATGTACATTTTGGCATTGTCGTCCAAAAAAGTTTGTTTAATTCAAGCCTTGGAATCCTCATTCGGTATTACATTTGGAGAATTGAGTATTATGTCAATTTTCATCCTAGCCACTTAGGTTAAAAAATTGGGAGTTCAGTTTTTTTGGGAATCCATTACTTAATTTTAAAGTTATTTTAGTTAAATTCTCCAATTAAAAAATTTCTTTGTGTTTTTTTTTCAAAGCTTTTATCTTTATTTACAGTTGTATTGCAAAAGGTTGTTCTTGAGTTAAAAACAAGTGTTCTTAATTTAACTCTAAGGAAAATGTATATTTATAGGCATACACAGGAATAAATTAATTGTAATTGTTTACAGGCTTGGGTCTGACATTAGCTCATATCTTCAAAGAGCCAGCCACCATCAATTATCCTTTTGAAAAGGTCCTTTAAGTCCTCGTTTTGAGGTGAACATGCTCTTCGCCGATATCCTTCTGGAGAAGAGA
Source organism: Trichonephila clavipes (assembly GCA_019973935.1). NCBI lineage: Eukaryota > Metazoa > Arthropoda > Arachnida > Araneae > Nephilidae > Trichonephila > Trichonephila clavipes. The sequence goes on from BMAU01001043.1 coordinate 278,410, forward strand.
TGCATTGCATGTAAATTGTGTGAAGCAATTTGTCCTGCTCAGGTAAATATTTAAACTATATGAATGTTGGTTTGATGAATATGTGAATTTATTTTAAATATTTATTAATACAGTCAACCCTCCTATAATGTGGTACTCTCAGAACGCGGTTTCTATATAACGCGGAGCTGAAATTGCGACAGCCCTCCTATAACGCGGTACTCTTACGGCACGGTTTCCGTTTAACAACGTCCCATGAGTTCTTTCCGATAGGAATAACGTATATTAGTGTTAGTTTTTTGTTTTATTTTTTTTCACAGGATCTCTGCTCAGCAAAAATAACACATTGTTTCAAATTTTGTGTAATGAACGATTAAGAAATAGTGTAAATAATTTACATCTAGAAGTGTAATACATTAATGTTACTTTCTGTTGTATTTATTTTATGTTAAAATCTTGCCACCACCACTCCCTTCGAAATCTAGTTTTATTATGAAATAAAAAAAGTAGTGATGACACTGATCGAGGAATAAATTAAAAGCAGAGCGTGCACTGAGGCATTGCGTAGACAAAACAAAATCAGTAACGCTGGTGGAGTTTATCTCGTCTTTTGTATTTATTGGTTTCCATATAACGCAGTACAAATGATGTGATTTGTACTAATTTTGAGTTTCTTATAGCGCGGTTTCCATAGAACGCGCTACGAATTAGCCTGGTTTGTACGGTTAAATATGAGTTTCTTATAGCGCGGTTTCCATATAACACGGTACACACTCACCGCATTATAGGAGGCTTAACTGCATATAATTTTACTCTGTAATCTCAACTCATGAGAAAATTCTTGAAATATATAATTTCAAATGGGGGAGTATTATGGTGCCTTTAATTTTCTACTTATTTATTTATTACATAAGACTTTTTGTGTTATTAGTCATTCTTGTAACATCTTTAATTAATAAAGAAAAATTTCATTTAAAAGGTTTTTGTCGGCTGATACAAATTATATAAACTTTATATGATTTCAAACACTACTTAAATATGACTTTAGAAATTATTTAATCAAGAAATATTAATAATATATATTTTTTTTCTACTCATATATTGTGACTAGTATTTTTTCTGTTGAGTGTATTGATTTTAATTTCTGGTGTTTCTAAATGCCCACTTTGTAGAGGAGCTAATGCTCATTAAATCTGTCAAATCTCTTAAAGTTCCCACATTGGTGTAATGTAGAAGCTTGGATAGTGGAGTGCTAACTCAAGCAGTGGCGTAATGTAAACCCCCGCATCGCAGGGGTGGGGCAAAGCCTATGCTATGTTATTGTTTTCTACCAAGTTATTCCTTTGTAAGATCTGACTTAGGGCCCACAAAACCTGACTGTGCAGGGGGCCCTAATATTCTCAGTTGCACTTCTGAATCCAGGTGTTATCCTTGTCACTTGGCCACAGTTCAAAATTACAAGGTCTGCTATCCTCATGTTACCTAGTAGTGTGGTGTTAATAAAAACAACCAATTAATCCATACATAAATCAACTTTATATTAGAAATCTAGGCAAATGTAACTTAAAATTATATTTGATGTACTGGTATCATCTAACCAGTGGCTAACTCAAGGAGGGACTGGGGGTCATGGGTGTAAGTATTTGTTATTAATAATAATTTATCTTATTAATTAATGCTAATTATTTATTAAAATAATTTATTTTTTTTAGTTTTTTTTTTTTTTTTTTTTTTTTTTTTTTTTGTCAATTGATAAAATCAAAAGAATATGTTTGGTAGCATATTGGGGTATGATACGAGAATGGTGGGCTTTCAACCCTCGGCTCCTTCTCCCTTGAAAAATTCCTGTGTGTGCCACTACATCTGAAAATATGTTCACGGAACTGTTAATTGAAATTTTAATTGATTGTAACATTTAGCAATTTTTATTATAAAAATTGAAATGTTATTTATGAAGTAATATAACAATAATATATGTATCAATAATTTTTTGCTATAAATTAAATATATTTTTTGAATGTTTTATTATTAAATTATTGATTTGTTTGTCATGCTTATGTGTGAACCATTTAAATTATAATTCCTTTCATGTATTCTCTAAAATTCAAAATTAAAATTTCTTTCGCCGAAATTAAAAATTGTGAACATTTGAAAGAAGTAAGGCAAAATTATATTTTACCATGTAAATTTGATGCTATGATATTAAGTTAAGATGAAGGTATGAAAAAAAAAAATTGATGAAAAAAAATGAAGGTATGAGTATGTATTAAAAGATAATGAAATATAAATGAATGTGTAAAAGGATTTATTTTAGAGCTCTAATATATATATATATTGTTTCTTGAATAGCACTAACATTTGTGAGTGAAAGAAAATACAGTAATATTCCCTGCTAAAAAGTTTTTTGTTTTGTTTTTTGTAGGCAATTACAATAGAAGCAGAAGAACGAGAGGATGGAAGTCGTCGAACCACTCGCTATGATATAGATATGACTAAATGTATTTATTGTGGATTCTGCCAAGAGGCCTGTCCTGTTGATGCTATTGTAGAAGTGAGTAAAATTTACAAATTGAGAATGTATGTATATAAAAATGTAGGTAAATTTGTATTTTTGTAAAAGAAGTCATAAGAACATTTTGGAGAAAAATGAAATTTTATTGGAATAAATCTTAAAGTGAAGTCATAATTCACCAGTAGAGCTTACTTTTGAAATATTTAGTCATTTTGTGGCTTATCTAAAATCATATTCTAAAATATATTTATATATTGAAAAAGAAATTCTCTATTCGCCTGTTCAAATTCGTTTTTTCAAAAAAAATTTCCTTGATAGCATGTTATTTCAATTTCAAAATAGCTTTGATTTTCATTGCTAGGAATGATATTAGCAATTGTTCAGTTTTTGCTGGGGGCCTTCCTCATTTCCAATGTAATATGGCAGGCATCTTTAAAAAAAATTTACAATTGGACATTTTATGAAATCAATTTTTCAGTGTATTTAAAGATAGAATTAGTAGTATATATATATATATTGAAAGCAGAAAAAAATGTGTTTAAATTGTTTGCAGAAATTATTTCAAGAGTGAAAAATTTTACCATGGTAAAAACAAATTATGACATTTTCATTTCAAAAGTTGATTCAAGGATGAGATCTCTTCTATTTTAGAGAATTATTAAAATGACCTGGATAATTTGATTGACAAATTAATTAATTTTTTTTCAAACACATCTTGCAGCATTAATGACATATGTATTGTAATTAATTTTAAGTTTTAAATTTGGTAAAATAGGGTAAAAATCTTATACTTAAGTATTTGATATATTATTTTAAAAGGAGAAATATTGCACAAAAGAAAACTATTTTTGAACTAATTTTATTGAATAGAAATAAAATAATTTATTCAAATAGAAGTACTTTTTGGATTGTAATTATGAATCCAAGGAAGACAAGAGATGATAATTAACCTTGAGATTTATAAAATAGAGTGCAAAAAGGATAATTTAATGATTTATCTGTTTTTTACACACATTAGATTTAAAACTGGCATAAAAATTGAAGGAATTTCAAACTCACACACTGTATGAATCACTCATAATGTATTTGAAAAAAAAAAGGAAAAAAATCCTGATTTTCTCACATTGAACTTTACTATGATATATTTTCCTTTTACTAATTAGTTAGATGTGGTAAATGTGATTTAATATTAAAGTTCCATTACAACAAAACTTTGTAAATATTCCTATCAATTTAAAATACTCATTACATCTCTCCTCTAACTTTTTCATATTGAACTGCGTTTGTGTTAAGTTTTTTAACATTATATCCATAGGATATATGTTTTTGTTTGCTTGATGGTTCAACTTTCATGAAGAACAGTATTAGTTTAATAATGTATATTATTCTCCCTTATAGAATGTGGTGTATTTAATAGTAAACTGTTGAATTTCTGAATCTAACAATTCACAAAAATAGCCACATTCCCTAAATGTCCATTAAATGCCTTATAATTTATTTTGGTATATCATTATTAATTTGGTAAACTTTTTAAACATTTTTAAAGTGTAATCAAATGTATTTAACAAATCGGTAATTACAATTTGTTGAAATGTGACTGTAGTAAAAATGTTTTATAAAGCTTACAAAATGTAATGTTTGAAGTTTTAACTAAAAGAAAAAATTAAGTTATTTAAATCAAATCTTAAAAATAGATAGTAAATGTTTTCACAGATGATTTTTACCATCTCCAAGTAAAATGTAGATACTCACAGGGATTCAATGAAATCAATGTCATGTAGGTATTCATAGTCATATTCTAAGTTCTGTTGTTTTTTTAGTTCTGAAAAAAAAATTAATATGATCATGCATTCTAATTGCAGAATATAATTTACTAGTCATTATCTTTTGGAATAACAAATAGTGACTTTCTATCAAATCTTCATATGAAACATTTTGTTTTTGCTATCAATGATGAAAATGATTATGTAGTATAATAGATAATTTAGTCTTTGAAAAAAGACCTTTGATTGGAATGTAGTAAGATTATTTTACAAACAAAAAGTTGTATAAGTAAATGAACAAACATTATGTGATATGCTAATTAGATACATAGTAATGAGAATTTAAATTATGAAGAATTAGTTATTAGAAACATGCATACATCAATAAAAAAAAGTGTGAATGCTAGGTTTGATGTTGCTAACTTGAAACAAATTTTTGGTTGGCTACTGAGGGTGTTGAACTTAACAACAATTATTATAGATTTATGCCAATTTAATATAAATACATCAAAAAAAGTTTGAATAGAATATTTTTAAAAACATCCAAAGTTTATGTAAGGTGTATACGAGCTGTTTCCAGATATATTTATTGCTTTCCTCTAAATTGACAACTGTTATATAAGTTGTATAATATATATGTGTGTGTGAATATGTGGTCAAAAATATGTAGTTTTAAATAATGATGTATATATATATATTTAAAATTATAAATTTACATTTTGAATTTAGTGAGAGTAATGTATAGAATTTTTTTTTCTTGAATGCACAAAAGTATCTTCCTTGCCCACCTTCCCATGTCTTTATGTGCATATGCTTTAAATGATGTAGTTATTATGTTGAACTGCCCTGAAGCAGTCATCAGTGAGGGAACCTCATACTTATATGTGATACATGATCAAACACTCCCAAATTATCAGGAATCTTTTTCTTCAGCATATCCTGTGAGATGCATGTACTCCATTTTACAAACTTCTGGTGTATCCTATAAAACATAAAAATATCAATTTGGACTGAAGTAAAAAGTTCAGTTATAGAACTCTTGTGTAAGCTTTTTGAGTTCTGATTGTGTATAGAAATGTCTATTCATTTAAAGTTCATTTTTCTTTTTATTACAAAGCTTAGTAGTACGAGAACTGAAGAATATAACTTTGATAATATAACAATAGATTATAATTAAAAAAGTTTTTTATTTCTATTTAGGGACCAAATTTTGAATATTCTACAGAAACACATGAAGAACTTTTGTATAACAAAGAAAAAGTTGTTGAGTAATGGAGACAAATGGGAACCTGAAATAGCTGCAAATATTGAAGCTGATTATTTATATCGCTAAAATAATCTATACAACTTAGTTTAAAATTTTATGTGAGTTGTGTGTAAAATGTGCTTTAAATAGTGTTATATGGTACATGAAATTGTGTAAATAAAAGTGTTTATAAAACATGAATGTTTTGTCAGTTATTGTGTTTTGTTGATGTATAAAAAGCATTTTTAAAAAATATCATATCTATTTTTGAAATTGTTTAAATGAATCGATAAATATTTCTGAATAAAGCCTTGTGGTTTGAAATATTTGTTTATTATTAAAATTATTAGTTACTTTTCAGAAGAAATGTGAAAAACATCATTAAATTTTTTTTTAAATACAGTTAGATCCCGTAAATACGGGGTTCAATCAACACAATCTATTTAACATGCAGTTTTACCATAGCTTCTTGATAAGCTCAGTCATTTGTGATATCACTCCTAGTCACTAGAATATCATAGTACTTTTTCCCTTTCTATTTTATGTGTACGACACATCATTTCTAATAAAATAAAATGTTTTGGTTATTATGTTTTGTTTGTGAGTATTTTCAAAATATGGGGATCAGTGAGATTAGCTGCATGTTTAATCATTTTATAGTAACCTTATTTTAAGAGTTATAATCATTTCTGTGTTATATAAAAATAATTTGTGTAATAATTAAAAATAATGCCAATAAAAGGAAGATAGATCAAAGATGACCTGTCTAAATCAGGGTGACCAACCCTTGATTAATTTTGCAGCCTCCAAAATTCATTACAACTTTACAAAATGCGACTATTTTGTACAGTATTTTTGTTTTTAGAGTTTTTTTTATTAAATAAATCCCATAACTGTTTCAATTTTATCATGTTGCTTCTATTACTGCGATTTTTTTGTTGAAATTGAAATTTATCAAACATAAACCGTGCTCAAACTTGACAAAAGCTTGCAACATCAATTGCAATATGCAAATAATGCATTTGAGATCAAATATATGAAGAGAAAATTGTGAAACAAATATCTCAGTAATTAAAGTAAATATTATTTCATCATTACATTATTATATTATCTATCTACACCCACTTCCAAAAGTTAAGCACGGAGAGGAAAATGCTAATTTCCGGAAGCCTATCAGAATTGAAGATGCAATTTGCTGCAGAGGTAGATGGAAGTATGCAAATATGTTAGGTAACAGCTAATCATGCTTTCATGTCCAGAAATATGTAAAAAGGGCAGTCTTATAAGAAGCCAGCTTTATGAAGGGTTACAGATGTTGATTATAGGTGCTGATAGAATGTGTAAAACTTTCGTACAATTTGTTTTCAAGACATACGTGTTTCTACAACTTCCAGAAAACAAATGGAAAGATTCTGAGCACTGGCGTGCTGTGGGCGCATTGAAGCAAGACAGTCGATCACACATGTTGCTCTTTTCTTTGGCATTCATCATTCTGTAATTTCACATTTATGGAAACAATTACAAACCACACATACAGTTGTCCGAGAAGGCCCGTAAGCGGTTGCCAAGGGTTACAACCCTGTGCAAGATCGTATATTGATATTGTAGCCAAGCGGAATCGCAGAGCGACCTCACGCGTGTGACATCTATGGTTACAGCGTTCATTGGTAAGGCTATATCTGCAGCTACTGTACGAAGATTACATATGAATGGACTGTATGCCCGGTACCTCGAGGTTTGCGTTCCTCTATCCGTCCAATCAAGAGGGGGCATGAAATTAAAGTGAATTGTGGGGAACTTTGGCAATTGGACTG
>BMAU01001044.1:0-98558 GCA_019973935.1 Trichonephila clavipes
TAAAGAGCGATTTAGAACATTTACAAGTTACACGCGAGTTTTGAATATCTATGTGTATCACTTTGAAGCATACTAACAATGAAGAGTTAAATTTCATTTTTGAACTATTTTTCAAGGTAGGTTTGTTTTATTTCTAACCTCGCGTAATTTTAACAGTAATTTAAATTAATTAAGTTTTTAACATTAAAAAGTTATTAATAAATTTGCAATAATCTTGAATTGGTATTAATAATGTAAGTAAATACTACACCCTTGTTAAAAAGTTGTGTTACTTTTTTAAATATAAGAACAGAAATAGAATAATAGAGCAATTAAAATTGTTTTGTGATTAAACACGTTTGGTTTAAAAATAACAAATATTATTTTTATAGTCGAATAACTTTTTCAGATCTTTTCCATATTCTGGAAAGCTTCTCTATCTGCTTAAAGTCTGTCCTCTTTTATCCTTGTTAATTTCCTTAAAATATAAATTGATTAGGCTATTCATAACCTCAAAGGAGTATTGAAAGTAATTTGTTTTGTTTTAATCAGTACTTTTAATCAGGAAATGATCTATAGATTACAATCAGGAACATATAGTGAACAAAGTTTTAAGAAGCCTTGATTTTTGAAAAATAAGTACATTATCTCGATGATAACCCTAATGTATGAAAAGAAAGTCTGTATTAAAAAAAAACCCACTGAAGCATGAAAGTTAAGTAATTGTGAAACTTTTTTTAAGCGAAGAATTACAGAAAAATGTTAGAGAATTAACCTCATGAAAATGCTTTAGTAAACAACAAAGCATTTGTTTGAACATAACAAAATGTGTCATTGAAAGCACGTACAATATCCAATAAATCTTCATATCAATATGATGAATGTTAATAACTAAATATCTCTTTCTAAATAATTGATTTTAAAGCATCACTAATACAAAAAAGTGTAAAAACTTGCATGGATTGATATTTAGAAATACCATCAATTTATTTTCCATTTTTTGTTTCTAACCTTTTAACTGTCATTGCCGGATTATCTCGGCCTTGACAATAATGCTCCAAAATGTCATGCCCGAGATAATCTCGGGCATGACATCAGTGTTCTAAAATCTCAAGCTCGAGTGCTATACGAGGTAATTTTTTTGAGTGGATCTTATTGCTATAAATGAATACAACGTAGTACATTTTTAGAATTTCGAATCCAAGTTGTATAAGAGTTTTTTTATAAGTATAATGATGCAGCTTCTGGATAAAAGAATGCTGGCAGACCACCTACAGAAGATAATCCTGTCTATCTTAGCGAGAGACATTTTATATCCCCATATTCCTCCTATTCCTGTGAAACGTGAGCCTACAAGATAGTGGAAAGTATGTCGTTTAAAAAGGATGAAAATGGAAAAAAAATTAGGAAGGAAAGGCACACAATTCTGGTGTAATAATTGTGGAGCTGATATGTGCTAGGAAAAGTGTTTCTAGTTATACCACACAAAAATGAATTACTAAACTACTAATACGGATTCATTTTTGTTTATTTTATTTTTATTTTTTAGGAAATAATGTTCCACTAGAAACGAATTTTACCACTGCCACTACAAGCGAATATGCAGTTGCTACAAAAACTTTAAAAACTTGTATGCATGTAATCCAAAATGTCAATTTTTAACTGCTCAGTGTATTTTATTTTGCACTAAGCATTTGATTTTTGCAATAAAAAAAATTTGACAGTTTATGTAGCAAAATCATCAAAATAGCTTGACGGTTAAAGGATTAGGTCATAAGAGTATGGCATTAAATGAAGGTTTTTACTTATGTTATGCAACTTCAATTTGTTAACAAACATTCTAGAATTTTAACTTTGAATCAATTGGCCTTTTAACACATGCATACATTAACAGGAAGCTTTGAAACTGTGAAGATTATGTTCTGATTAAATTTTGATGTTAATGAATGCTTTCATTTCGTGTTAAATATAATTATACTTAGAACTGTTTTGTCAAATTTTCTGCTGCTATATTTAAGCAGTCTAAAGTCGATTTCTATATCAATAAAATACTTCACAATTCTTTGAATCTTCTTTCTTTGCTATAAACCCCTTTATAGGCCTTGGAAAGATTACTTACCATCTACATGATCTTACAAAATACACCTGTGGGAAGTGCAAAACCCATTATAATATATTGGCCTTGCTATTATAACGATGGAAACACTAACTCCCATACTCTAATCTTTTATTTTCTTATTGACCTTGTCATTATAAATAGTTTCATACTGTAGAAAGTGAACAAAAGAAACAGAAGTTTAGATCAGAGCTAACATTCCGTACAGCAATAGCTAGTCAGCTAATAGACGGATATTCCTCAAGAAAAAGGAAAGGACGTTCTGCTAATTTCCAAACAAAGAAGTGTGTAGTTCTGGATGATGTGCGCTTAGCCAGTGTGAGAAATCATATGCTAAAGATTGTTTCTAACTATAGACGATGTAGGAAATGTAGCAGAAAGGGATAAGAAAAGAGGACCCGCTAATATGTGTGTAGAATGTCACATGTTCCCTTGTCCATTGCAACATACTTCTCTCGTCTTTTAATAGCAAATAATTACCCTTAAATTCAATTGTCTTTATGATGGTGAAGGGTTTTTTGGGAAGTATTCTTCCCATCCCTAAAATTTTAAAAGTAAATATATAAAATTCGGCAAAATAAAATACATTTCCTTAAATTCTATTGTTTAATTGTTAACAAAACATAAAAAACTGCGAGATATTCAAAAGAGAAATAAATGGTCCACGAAAAGATTAATGGAAAAATGGCTCGAAAGCGTATTGAAACGTATCTCTTCAAGTATTAGGGAATAAATAAAAATGTAATACATATATACATACAGCTGTGATAAAATATTCTTGGATAATCTTATTTATTATTCATTTAATAAACAAATTAAAATAAAATGTATTGAATGGCTTGCAGATATTTTTGAATAGATATTTCTTGGCATTTGTAAAAAATTTTCTTCGTCATTTCAAATAATCATAGATAAATGGCTTATTTCTTTCTAATCAGAACATCTTTGACTAAAAAGAAAAACGAAGTCTTTTGCTATAACAAAAGTGAATAACACAGAACAACAAATAATTATTGCGCATTATAAGTTTTACGTGTGTGTGTATTCCATTATAACAATTTTCCAATCAAATTAAGATTTGAGACGTTTAATTTTTTACCATTGCAAAATTAAGTGCAAACAAGACTACATATCCTTTTCTTTTTGTACCAAATCATGTGCATGCAATAAATACATCATTGTGGTCTGCGTAAAAGAATTACAGTCATGATACTGTGATTTTGCTTTTGAGATTCTTCAAATTAGAAGCTTCAATTTAAAATGTAACACTCACAATTTAGAATTTTTTGGTTAACACATTTGACTAATTTAGAAAATGGACTATTTTTATTCTGCGATAATATACAGCATTTTTTTAAAAACATGTAAAGAATAATGAATTTTAAAAAAATTAAGAAGAACATTTTTTACACGATGAAAAAGAATTATGTCTTTCGAGTAAAAACACTTTCCTTTAAAAAATTTAAGAAATAAATAATAAGGGAGTAACACACACACACACAAATTTTTGATTGCACTTTAATTCAGAGTTATTTTATATAAAAATAATTAATATTTTTTCAGGATGTATCGAGTTCAGACACAACAAAATAAAATATTAACTTATATTTATTTCTGAGAAACCCAAGTATTTAGCAACATCATGCATTAATGGTTTGATATAAAAAAAAGCTTATTTCTAATGTATGTAATATTTGAAAGAAAGAAAATGTTTTTAAAACAACTTATCTCTTTACGTTCACAGAGTAAAAGCGTTTGCTTGAGAAAAATGCTAAAATTTTGCTTTAACTTTTTTTCGTCAAAAGCACTCAGATTTTAAGTCAGTGGTGAAAAAAAAATACATTTCGCTGAAGGCAAATTTTTCGATTAAATACGCTTTGTTTCTAAAAAAAACATGTTTTTATTCAATATTCAAGTCACTGTCTTATTTATTCTACCGTTTGTATAATATTCTGGATGATTTTCTTATATGTATTGTATTCTTACAATAATTTATTTTTAAATCAAGATTATTATAGTACACAGTAAGATTCTTTGCATCTGAAACAATCAAATATATGACGTAAATTACAATCCTGAATACCATCGAATCGATTTTTTACAAATACATTAACAAAATATTTTTACAAGAGGTACAAATTATGCAAAGCAGTTTTCGCAATATTGTATGATCTTATAAATTGGTATAATTTGTATACTTTGTAAGTTCTTATATATATATATATATTCTTAGAATGACAGGAGAAATGCAACGTGCAGCTGTTAATCGTATTGTCTTTAATGTTCAGTAAAACATTCTGTACTCCAAGCCATAACAAAACGAGGCTTATTTCAGCGTCGATCAGGAGTTAGTGCGTCGTTCGTTCACGTGGTTTTTCCTAAGTTCGCCGCAGTCGAAGTCAAAGTCCTTATGCGGGAGGCGGGTTGAGTTGTTCTGGTAGGTTTTACCCCAACTGACACTTGAAGGGTTGGGGGTTCATCACAATTTACAACTGTCACTTGAAGGCTCATCATATATATATATATATATATATATATATATATATATATATATATATATAGTGTGTGTGTGTGTGTGCGATAAAAATTATAACACCATCCATAATTACACTCTTTTATTAAGGGTACCATTTATGTAGGATTTTAAATGATAAAGAATATAAATATATCCCACTCAATGGGTTACATTATCTCCAATAGATGGCGATACAAGCCCTCATATATACGCCTCCCTCGCGTACGCGGGTTTCGGTTTCTGGTAAGGGAACAGGTGAGAGGAAGAAGCGAGCAAGGAGTGGAAGAGTTCGGTCGGTGTGGTCGATGAACTGAGTAACAGTTCTGGGTCTGGTATCTCGTAATAATGTAAGGGATCCTAAAATGTGTTTGACAGTATTCTGTTTTATTAATAAATGTAAATGTTTTATTGAAAATAATTAAATAGCTATTTTGTATAAATCAGTTGTTTTTTTACATTTAATTAATAACACGTGGACACAGATCACCCTAGACGCCATAACATGCCATCAGTATACATAGTATACATCCCCTACATTTATGAGAAGAAGGCGTATGAAATGAAAATTTTTATCGTATTGATTTTGCTTTGAAAAGAAAGAAAAGATCAAATATTTTTTTCGTGCGAAACGAATTTTTGTTGGATATGAATAAGACAACTTTTGTTTTTCTAATTATGCAAAATTATTGTTATTCAAATTTCGGAGTTAAATTGTAACTGTTACGAGGTTCCAGTGTGTTACAATCTTAATGTATTATAATTACAACGTCTGAATGCTGAAGAAGTGGTGCTGTTAATATTTTTACAGCTGCTTTGTATATAGCTTGTACATATCTAAGAATAAATATGATGTGTGTCTAATGACTCTCTTAATTTTGTATTGAGTTTCTAGTTAAATTTTCCATCCCCTTAACAAATGATGAAACAGTATCTTTATCCACTTAAAAAGATTGGAAAGAAAAACAGGCAGACAATTAGAATTTAAACTAATTTTTTTGGATTATTGAAAAAATACTACGTGGAAATGAGCTGATTAGAGAGTAGAAGTTTAAATGATTTGTTTTCACAAAGGAAAATCTAAATGCGAAATAAGTACATTTCTTAATCGCTCACGCTAATAATTACTTATCTTGCTAATAAGTAATTTTTATTCACAATTTTTGTCAAAAAGTATTTGTAAAGAACACAGAAAAGATCTGACCTGAAATAGAAGCTATTTGCTAGAGATTATAAGCAGCTTTTGAATCTGGTAACGAAAAACTCCAGTTTATTCATAATGCAGCACTGAAAATAAGTAAACAAATGTCTTACCGAGGTGAAACTTGAAGTCATTTGTTTGTATTACTTCTCGGAAACTAAAAAAAGGAAATCATGACTACTGAAATATTATTGATAAGCACATTTAAAACGAACAAAGAATGATGCGGCTTCGAATTGCACGTGGAAAAAATATTTTGGACTAGAAAAATTGTCCGGAAGGCAATTACTTCAACTGGCATGATTCAGCAAGGCAAGACTCAACAAGGCAATAGTCTTGTGAGTTTTACAGCAGACAATTGACAGAGAAGCGTTTTCGTTATGGAAGTTTCTCACACACAAGAGTATGCAATCTACAAAAAGTTGAAGGCAAAATGAACTCGGTCAAATATCAACGAATGTTGTACGGGAGTCTTATTAGTAAAGTACTTTAGCATTATATATATTGAATGAGTTCCTGGGCCTTTCGGAGACAATGACTTTTGTTTGCTTTTGGAACCATGTTGGTCACCGCTTTCTGAACCTCGTCATCTGATTTTGAGTCAAGATCCCATCAGGTTCTTCAGAGAATTGAATAAGGGGTAATCCCATAGCATCTGAACAGAGAATTACAGTGGATGGGGTAGATGGATACATAATACTTAGATGTGAGATCCTAGAGTATGTACCTGGTGCAAACATTTTGGTACTAATGCGTGAAATATTATAGTATATACAGATCCAATTAACTAATGTCTAAGAGATCTATCTCTTGTGTTCTTGTGTGTGTGAATTTTCGATCGTTTCTGATATAGCACTAACCCATAGAAAGTTTTCTACTTAATGGGGACCTCTTGAGTACCCCTTTTGACCTTCCGTCTTTCGAGTAATCCATCCACGCACCTAACCTTTGTTGAGTCATAGTGTTAGTAGTTCTGTAGTGAAGTAATAGTCAACATTGGGGGTGGTTTGACTCTCTCCGATCACAAAAAGCTTACTACGGCGTGTTGTTCCTCGGTAATGCATTTGTGGAATGATTTTTCTCGACGTCTGACACTTAACGGATATTTAATTATAAATGCTCCTTCTTCCATGCTCACTAAGCATGCGTGTTTTTATGTAACACACATTCAGTTTTCATCAAATGCACCGAAAAAATATAATTATCTACAGTTTTTCATTTACATATATGTAATATGAGTAGTGTAGACATAAAATAAGAATAAATTCACGATGTTTTCCGTAATTAAATTAGATTTATTCTGTATCAGTGTTATTCGTTGAAGTTTTTGCTTTGGCTTTGAGAAAGAATAAATTCGCGATGTTTTCCGTAATTGAATTAGATTTGTTTTGTGTCAGTGTTATTCGTTGAATTTTTTGCTTTTGCTTTGAGAAAGAATAAATTCGTGATGTTTTCCGTAATTGAATTAAATTTGTTTTCTGGCAGTGTTATTCGGTGAATTTTTTGCTTTTTCCCTGAGAAAAATATGTTCTGTTATTGTAATTTTACTACCTTCAAAATTGTTTCACAGACTTCTTATTCATAATTTTGTTCCTGCAAAAGTTATATTTACCCGAAAAATTTTCCTTTTCTTAGAATGTTTATCGTATTTTTTGACTGGAGTGAAACAAGTTTTGTGAAGGTCTATTTCTGGATATAAATTTATGTATTTTGTGTTATATATAGTGTTTTGTGCTGTAGAATCTCAAGAACTCAAAAAAGTAATACTTTTTCCAAAGTGAAATTCTCGAGTTTCTTATGCATATTTATACTCATACATGTGAACAAAAAATTTCTTACTATTCATAAATTTAAAAAAAAAGAGAAGAATACAATGAATTATGCTTCCATTCTCTGTAAGTTGCATGTTATTTATTTAAATATACCATAAAAGAGATGTTTTCTCAATACTCTCAAGATAAAGTGATTCAAATGCATCAAACGAAAGGAATTTTATTGGGGGCTGGGGCCTCATAGCTAGGGTATATCTCTCTAAAAATATGATGCTTGAATTAATAGTAATTATTTTTATTCATACAAACATTTCTTACTATACAGAGGAGAATGAAATGCATTCTGCGAAACTTAATGTTATTTCTAATGTTATTATTTTAATTCTTCTGACAATAAGAATAATTTGAACAAGTATGATACCAATTTAATTTTTGTTCGATTTAGAGGGAAAAAAATTTGGTTAATTGCACAATAAGATACCAGAGATAAACTCAATCACGTAAAATGTATTTTAAACGAGCTGTGTCGAAAATTCATTGTCCTATTGCCTTGTATATATGATTTGTGTAGAAGGAACATATTGAAAAAACATCAACAAAAACCTTTATTTCATTTCTTTTTTGTTGGATGCATCCTTCTACTTTCAAAAATAAGGTGACTTTTTGGAAAGAGATAAATGATCTTCAATATAAGAAATAACAGGGAATATCCGAAAACCCTCACTTATCTCAATATTTATATCCAAAAGTAAAACTTTTATTGTTGGATTGCTTGAGAGATTGATTGAGTTTGATCGATTGCAGATATATGTATATTAGGGTTTTACATCTAAACTATTTTCTTAGTAAGAATTACTTTTAAACATTAATAATTAAGATGTAAAAAGTCATTATTTATAACTATCAAATACATCTATTTTTTAGTTAATAAAGGTTTTTTCAAGAAATAAAACAGATTCAATATAGATATTACGTAAAAATATAATGCAAAATTGAGAAATTCTAATAACGTTCACCATATACAGTACAAAAGTGCCTTCTCTGATAGTTAAATATGGTACATATTTAGATTCTAATGTTATCTGTACATATAACACTATTAAATCATTAATAATACTAACAATATATTTATTTCCAGTTTAAGTTTAGTTTAAGAAGCGTGTTAAAGGAAGAATAAATTTTTTTCAAATAGCAATTAAAACTATTAAACTTTCTACTTATCTTATAATAAAGATAGTTTTCGTTCTTTCCCCGTAATTCCATATCGTCATTTCATTTTCTTATTTAAAATGATATCAATATTTTTTTTTCTTTCATGGCTTAGACCAGAAGATTAGATTTATATTTCCGAAAAGAAGTCACGTTTTACATTGGAAGTGTTTGTATGTGTATTTCTCCTTTTATATATATATATATATATAATTCCAATTTTCAATAAATTCTAATTTATCGAAAAATTAAGCAACAACAGAATGTATTGTAACCAGTTTTCGTAACCTGATACATACTTATTTACTTTCTTCCATCAACTTCGCAAATTGGGAGCTACAAAAGAGCAATCATTGTCCTTATTTGTTATTCTAGATAAATCCTTTTTATTATAAATATGACCTTCAACCTTATATCAAAGAAGAGACAAAGAACATAATTATCTTATCTTAATTAACTTCCATGTTTGAGCCTTCTTATTAATCTGCTCGAAAACAAACTTTTTATGTTTCCTTATTAAGATAACTTTTAATGTAATACAATTATTCTATGTCTTAAACTTTATTAATTCGAAGAATCAAGAGCTTGTGAATATTCAATACATTAGAATTAACAAAGAATGGCTTTGATTCTTTTTTCTTCATTCGAGATATTAAGATTTAAAAATGAATCACCATTGTATTTAAAAATTTCCGCATTCCTTTGCTTTCGTGAAAAATGTATGATGGTCGTCTTTGATCGGATTCAAAATATTTAAGCTTTAAATGTTAGCCATGATTTTTAAAAATATTACTCTGATGAAAAGTAAGCTAAAACTTAGAGAGGAGATATGTTTATTATTTAAATTAAACACATTTATATTTTTGAGTACACTAGAAACGTGTACCTTTGGTCGAATGCGCAACTATACATAAATTTCAATTCCCCAAAGCTAAAATATATTATAGTAATTTTCCTTGAATTCCATTTGAACGTCATTAAAATAATTCATTTATTATACTGCACAACTATTCTATTGGTCCCATTTGAAAGTTTTTTTTATTACGTTACTTAAAAATATTTATTTAACTAATATATATATATGTACTAATCTTCATGTTAGTTCATTATATAAGAGGAACGTTCGATACAATATTAAATGTTTACTTAGAAGAAAAATTTACGGTCAATTTATGTATTTACTAATCTTTTATATCCTTTTCCCATTTATGTGGTTTAATATAATATATAAAGGATGTTGCAAAGTTATGTAATTGAATCATTCCCAACATACTCATGGATAGTCCTTATTTTTCTTTTTACAACCTTTGATGAAAGGATTGTGAATAATCAGACTGGAAGTTATTTCTCCTTTGTGTGTTGAAACTTTTCCAAGGTTTCAAAATCTCTTTCGGTAATGCAGATTTTGGAATAAGCTGTTTTAGTCTATTGAAGTCAAATGACGGCGTTTAATAATATTATGACAAAACTAATAAGTATTTATATAAGTATTTCATGCGAAAGTGACATAAATGAGGTAATCGAATTCTTGCTTACATAAAAAAGTTTTTTTTTTGCTTCCTACGTAACAATGACTTTTTGATTCTTTTTTTCATGTAGTAAAAATCCTGTTTTTTGCTGATTTATATTGTTTTCTAAGAGATTACGAAAAGCAATTTGCCTTACTTTTAATTTTTGGAAGGAAACCCTCAGTACCATTTTCCATGAGAATTAATGAAATATCTTTATGAGAGATACAAAAGAGCATGTCTTCGTAATTATAATTCTATAATTAATTTGGACTATTTTTACATCAAAAATGTTTCGAAAGATTAGTAATTTCTGTAAAAATTTTGAAAGTCTGAAGTTTTTGCGATTGAATATCTTTTCATTTCATGCAACATATTTTGGGGAAGGGTAAATGGGACTGGTAAAAAACTTTAAGGTTAATTACACCCGATTTTTACAACACATTTTTTTTCCCTCTAAACCTAGGTTAGATGTGCTGCAAATCTGTCGAAAATGTGTCAAATTTTGATATATATATAAATTTTTAAATCCTTCTTTTAAGCTATCCAGTGCTTTGTTTTGACTACCACAATAATGGTGATAATAAGTTTAAAAAGTATTGTCAAAACTCGCATAGAAAATTTAGAAATAATTAATTTTGAATCGTTATAAAACTATAGCTAAATAATAGTTTTATTTAGTTAGAAACAACACAGCAACACGCGTACGGTTCATAGACAGTACAGTTTTCGAAGCATCGCAGCCTTTGACACAGAAATTAATGGCCATCCTCTTTTGCAAATAAGATAAATCGCGAGTTTTGCCTTTCACAGCAACCAAATATATGTGTTCCAAGAAAGCTTATGTTTATAACTACGCTCCGATGTTGCTTTGAAGAGAGATTTTAGTGAGCAAGTAATGTCAACAGCATAAAAGAAAATTTTTCTGTTGTTAAATTTAGTAACACAAACACAGTAAAAATTAGCTTTAATACAGCATCGGTTTCTACTATTTCCTATCATATGAGTTTTAACTAATCAATGCCTTTTGTAGTAAGGATTATAATCTTAGGAAACCTTACAACCGAAATAAGGAAAAACCTCACTTAAAAAAGTGATTGATAAGTTTAAAATCTAGCTAATCAAATCCTTTGATATCTCAACCTGTACAAGTATAATTGATATATACTGCTTTTGTTTAAAAAAGACCCAGTGTCCAATTTACATTGACAGCATTCGTAACAAACCTAACAATATGCCCACAACTAGACAACGATTTATTTACTATCAGAGAGAGAGAGAGAGAGAGAGAATGTATTAGTGAGAAGAAAGACTCGTACTTTGGATCAAAAGGAGAAAACAAAGTTGAAAACTTAAAAAAAAAGCTACGCCTTAAGAAAGGAAGTTTCTAAGACTTTCTACCAATTCAGAACGACCCTGATCCTTTAGATGAAACACAGCCAAGATGTCTAGACGATGTGGGTATGGATGATGAATCCATGCCAACTTAGTCTGAAAAGTAGTTTCCGTGGCAGAGGAAGATTAAGCTATAAAAGCTGTAGAATTAAATAGGGATAGCTATGTGGTGTATCTGGCAGTGCGGTTTCTGTCAAAGGATCGAGTGTGCTTCAAAACATTGGTTTAAAAACTAAAACAAATGCTTTCAAAATGATTATTATTTAATAAATTAGAATGAAAAAAGCCACAATACAAAAGATTTATAAAACAACAGGCAAAAGAATTCCGAAAATCTACGTAATATGTATTTTAACGGAATAAAATATCACTCCTCTCTGTTATAGAAATGTTTGAATAAAATCACAGTTTGTTGAACTAAAAAAGAGAGGCATTATTATGTTATCAAATAATCTGGTTCGGTTCATGTTAGTTGTGAGACTCCGAACTCTAGATTTGTCAAAGGTTTTGCATCTAGTATTATATCTTATCTAAATGAACATGGAACTTCACTGAAAGACTTAAACATCGTTGGTTGCGATGGTACAACTGAGGGATAGTATATTACTGGTATATACAAAGTAAAAACTTTACGGACGTCCCCATCGATGGGCGAGAGAAATTGAAAACATCTCGAAACATGCCTGACAATCTAAAGTAAGTGGTTTTCCCTGTCATCGGGCGGAAACTTATTCTTTGCTCGTCCTGAAAATCTATTGATAGCCATAGATTTTCTATGAGAAAAAGCACTTAAGTGAGTTAGGACTGAGAAGAGTTTTTACAAGTAAACAGTCTACTTTTAAAAGTGAAAACATCACAAATTCTGTCACTCCAGCTTCAAACGCGTAGGTCTCAAATTACACGAAAATAATTTATAATAGCGCAACAGAGTTATTTTCTCTTATTCTGCGAAAAATTGTAAACTAAGACATTAATTCTTTTATAAAATCAAAAGGTTCTCCAGGATCGTGCATAAAAAAGTTATGCCATACACAGGACGTCGATTGATATGTAAAGTTTGTAGCAGAAATCTCACTTCACGTATGTAGATCCTAATCAAGAGATGACTGTATTAAAACAATATTGAAATCCTTGTGATCTACATATTATACCCAAGTTCCCCAAGAAAGAATCAAACTATATAAGGTCACTTCAAAAGTAAGGCTTAAAATAATAAATCTTGTGAACTAAATTATACAGATTTTAATCAACATATTTCATAATCTGAGAGACATCATTAATGCAACATGTGTGTGTGTGTGTGTGCTTCGGATGCATTTATCCATAAAACCCATGCAGCAATTAATCGAGAATTAATTTTATTTTTAAAATTTACGAAAAATGTAAAAAAATATTGCATTTTTCGTAAATTTTATGGGATCTGCGCTTTAGAATATATTCTTTTAATCGAAAAATGAATTTTTTCTTAAGTTCTTAGTAGTCATTGGGACTATTTTTTACAATAGCATTTAAAAAAAAACGGAAGTGAAGCTTTAAGAGAGTGTGAAGCTTTAAGAGAGTGTGAGAAGCTTAAGACACAGTGAAATTTAACGTTTTTTCAAATATTTAGAAGTTTTGTACAGTTGCAAAATATCGTGAACTTGAATGATATTTTTTTTACTTAATTGTACACGATTCACAACTTTTCTTGGCTGTAGCAACTAGATAATATGAACGCTTTTACTGAATTCTATTATGACTGTGATTCAATTTAACAAACTTTGACCTTTCAAATGAAATCATTTTCATATATATATATACACTCACACGTTTGGAATAGAGTTTCTCCAGCCAAATCATGAGATGATTGAATTACTTTTAAGGGGGCTTCATTTATTTTGCGAGAGAAGAAGAGAGAGAGAGAGAGAGAGAGAAAGAAAGAGACAGAGATTTAATGCAGCTACGCAATTCTATCCACATGGTTAACAGATTAGACACATTCTATTGGGTTGTTCGGAAAGTAACTTTTTTTATTTTTTGTGGAAATGAAAGACAGTTTTCGTATAATAAACAAATACTTTAGTAAATTATATATTGGCCGTTCTCGTCCAACACCTTTTTTGCCATCTTTCTGGTAGTAGCATAATTCCACGCTCATAAAATTTTTGATCTTTGCTGGCAAAAAACTGATCGAGGTGGTTTTTGACCTCCTCATTTGACGTGAAGGTTTTACCGTCTGAAAAATTTTGGAGTGACTGGAACAAATAATAATCTGATGGTGCCAGGTCTGGAGAATATGGTAGGTGTGCATTGTATCCCATTCAAGCTGTAAAAGCTTTTGGCGAGTGACCAAACTTGTGTGAGGTCTCGCGTTGTCATGGTGAAACACTACACCTTTCCTGTTGATTAGTTCTGACCATTTCTGTTGAAGTGTATCATTCAGTTTGTCCAGCTGATGACAGTAGACTTCCGAATTAATCGTTGTGTTATCCGGTAAAAGCTAAAAAAAAAAACGATTCCTTTAAAATCCCACCAAACAGACATCATTACCTTTTTTTGGTGAATATCGGCTTTGGAAATGGTTTGAGCCGGTTCATCTTTTTTGCTCCATGACGTTTTTCGTCCTCAATGATGATGCGCTTCAAAAACGGATCATTTTCGTGACGTTTGAGAAGCGAATCGCAGACGCCAATGCGGCGACACTGATTTCTCTCTGTGATAACATGGGGAACCCATACATCGAGCTTCGAAGATAATCCCAGGCCTTTCAAGTGGTCATAAACTGTTGAATTTGATACATTTAACCTCAATCCGATCTCACGTGTTGTTATTCGCCGGTTCGCATCAACTAATGCCTTTATCGCGTCTTTATCAGCTTCAACCGACCTTCCCGAACGTGGTGCATCTTCGACATCAAAATTGCCGGATCGAAATTTAGCGAACCAGTTCTGGCACTGGCGTACTGACAACACACCTTCTCCATACACATCGGTCAATTTCTTTCTGGCTTAAACAGCATTTTTACCCTTTCTGTAGTAAAACAGTAAGATTTGTCGAAAATGCTGCTTATCGCTCTCCATATTTAAAAGGGCACGAACCAAAAACTACTGCGTAGAATAAATTGGAATTTTTCACACGCAAACCTTGCTATATGAGCTCTCAAAGCATAAAAAATTATACGGCTTAAATTTGAAATCGGGTGCAACAAAATACAATTAAATCCTCTGTCGGGAAAAAACGAAATTACTTTCCGAACAACCCAATATGTGGTCACATTCCACCAGAAGTTAAATGATCAATCTTAATCTTCGTGATGATTTTTAGAAATGCTTAAGCAATTATTATTGAGAAAAGAGCTGATCAGGTTGCACTTTAAGTATAAATAGAAATATTTTGACTCCTCTGTTTGGTGTTCTTCTGTATACGTGAGTCTAATGTGTGTATGTGTGTTTAAAATAGATTGCGATTGCAGTATATAAATCAAAAACTTGTGAAAGAAAGAAATAAACTTAGATTTTGTTTAAACTTAGATTAAAACAATAATTTTTCGGTTTATTTCAATTGGCTAACAGTACACGATTTGCTATAAGCTATTTTTGTTGTTTATTTAATGGGAAAATGTGTATTTATGAGTGTAGTAAATTTTTACGGACAATTAAGCATTACTAAATATCCCTGGAACTTTAAACTACAAAGGCGTTTCAAAACGTCTAAGCAGAATACTATAAAATTCTGGATGAAAATGGATTATATAACATGGTTCTAGACGTGAAATGAATCCCAGAGGCTTATTCCAAACTAATCAACTTTATAATTAAACCGAATTTGGGACGTATTAAGAACGCGCCGCTTGCTCGAAGGGGAAAAAAGATCTATGAAGAATTTGAAAAAGGAAATTGAAAGCTTTGAAGTAAATAATACTTTAAAAAAATCGTAGTTTAAAGTAATAATAGCGTACTTTGAAAACTTACTAGTATTTTTTTAATGTTTACTTATATGAGAAAAATGAAAACGGTTTCAAACAAAAAATATATGTGCGTGTTGGAAAAGATAAAACTATTGGGTAAATACTACTTGAAAAGTATTTTTTTTAAAAAAATAAGCTGTGTAAATATTTTTCGACTCGTATTCTCGCAGTTCAGACAAGTAGAGTTTGTTTAATCAGGCGAAGTTTATGGAAGATTCTATAAATTTGTATTTGCATATATGTATTGTAATTAGGGATATTTAATGAATTTCTATCTAAATTTAGGATTTTAAGATTAAATTTCTTTAACATTTCAGTTTATGCTTATTAATAAAAACACAGACTATATCATTAAGGTGAGTTGGAAACCTCTCTCTCTCGATACTGATAATGTTAAATTGGCTGCTTTCGATGTACCTTTTCTCAAAATCTGTTATATGTACATGCTTGAAATTTTTCATACAATTAAAGTGCACACCTTTCTCATTATACTAAAATGAGCTTTTAGCTAATTTTGAATTTTTTAATAGGGTAAGGTGGGGGGAAGTGGGGGTAAAAAAATCAAGCTTTTTTTAGAGAAGGCTCTAAAATCAAACTATTAAATTAATTTTAATGAAACTTTTGATGCATTTTATATATATTGGATTCATATAGATTAAACATTAAACATAGCCATTCAATTTTGTTAGATTGTTTTCTCACAGTGATACATTTGAAAGAGCATGTTTTGATACCCCCAGTTTACCCCATGGGGGAGGGAAAGTGGGGGTAGTTCTAAAATTGGTGTATATTTAAATTAAAATAGGTAGATATTCTTTAGGAAACAAGAATACTCTGAAATAGGGGAGTGCCTTGATTTTATATAATGGTACAAATGGGCATAATTTTTTTTACAAATTATTTAATTAAAGAAACAATGACCACGGCTATCAAAATTAGATTCACGTAGCCTGCAGCATATATCACTGAATTCTACACAACCTTCATCATCAATAACAGGAAAAGTAATAGTTCCCTAATGGTGACTTGGTCAGATATTTTCTGTGATAGAACTCATTTATTTCTATCACTTGTCTAATGAATTTAGATGATTGACTTCTTGACCACTACACAACCTTTCTAGCCATGATCCTTGCTTTGCTTTAAAACTTTCTATATCTTTTATATCCTTCTTTATATTTACTTGATGTCATTTGTTCTTATTGTCACTTTCTTCAGCAGCCAACCTTTCCAAAACATTTTTGTAAGTTAAAATCTCACCAGTCTTACTCTGTATTCTTTTTCGCTTTCTCTTTGAATTCTCAATGACTAAAATGTTTTTACAGATGGGGTGGAAGAGAGAGTTTGTATTATTGTTTTCTTTAAATCTTTTAAAGGTGAGTTGAGCGACACAGCGCTTCAGATGATACAATGGTTGTGGAAGAATCTGTTCTTGTACTAAGGGTACTTGTACTATCTTTCTTGTTTCCCTTAACTGTAATGAGAATACGGTGTTGGATGGCCTTTCTGTTCAGAGGATAAAGTCTTGTTCCTTTAAATCCATTCACTGCATTTTCCAGCTACATTCTTTCAAACTTTTTCAAGAGAAATGGAAATGATGACAAAGAAACATTTTATAATCTGCATTTTCTAAAGAAATCTTCCAACTTTTTTCATAGGAGAAAACACTCCAACATCTAATGGCTGCAAAATGTTTTTCAGTATTAAAATTATTACCTGGTGAATAAATACTAATAAATTAATTGTTTTAGTCCTCTTATTATGAAATATAGAGAATTAGACATTTGCTAAAGTTAACGTAGAGGTAAAAAATGTCCTTATCATAGAACACTTAACTAAACCTAACCATACCCCCAAATAACCCCACCTACAAAACAAATCATGATAAATAGAATTGTAAAACTTATTCTTAACTTTTTATGTGCATGTGTTCCTTAGATATTGCTATACAAGTCTGAACTAAAATTAATAGCTTTTGCTAGTTTATATTGATTTTAGAAGAAAGTTCATCAGAAGCCTAAACTAATAAACCATTTGCAAACAGCATATCAAGAAACTTAATAAACCTCAAATTTGTTAAAAACTTCAGAAACTAAAATGAAAATATTTACTATAATCTCAATATCTAAAAAAGAAATAACTAAATATTTTTATTTAAAAAGAGAAAACAGACGTTTTTCAACATACCTCCGCTTTACCCCATGGGCCCACTTTCCTCCACCTGACCCTAATTAATGAAATATTTTATCAAACTTTGCGAAATTTGACCCAATTTTCACATAAAAAATTTGTAAAAAATAAATTTTTGAGTTTTTTACAAAAAACTCATTTCAGTATATATTGGTCATCAATATGAATATATCATAAAAATGTTTCATATCTATGAACATTAGTTTCTCAGAAAAGATACATCGAACATCAAAATTTACATTTTAAAATAAAATTGATTTTAATGTATACAGTGAGACTTCTAATCCGTTAGGAAAAAAAATAAAAGTATCAATTTACAATAAAAGGTACATGTTTTGGTTTATATCAGACGTTCAACTTTTAAGCAAAATCGAAGTACTTTGTTTCAATTTTTCGCCATTCAAATGGGTGTGGCCCAGTTTCAACGATCTTTTTAAAAATATGTTTTAAGGGCTTCTAATTACCCTAGAGGTTAAAGTAGGGTATTTTTAGAAAGGTTAAAATCAATACAATTTGAAAATGTAAAAATCTCAAACTGTCAAAAAAATAAGATTTTAGCTTTCCAACACACCTGAAAGTTTTTTTTTTTATAAAAAAAGAAAGGAAAATATATACATATGTGTATGCTCTCTTTTTCTTTACACAGAGGTATTGAATTATCATATTAATCGTATGATACTGTTTGATGATACTGGTGAGCTGTTTGAGAGCATATCAAAAAATACTTAATATATAATTATTTATTGCATTGTTTGCCCATTAATCAGCTAGTTCGTAGTACATTTCGGAAAATAACAATGGTCAGCTTGATCCATGAAACCAATGTTGAATCCTAAGAAAACGTAACTAGTATTTATTAAAGTTTAACTATTTTGATTAAATACTTTTAAAAGGAGATTGATAAGGGGTACATAGGAGAGGATAAATAAACTGAAATGAAAAATTACATAAAAATAAAAATTTTGAAATTTAAACGCTATTTTACCACCACTATGTTACTGATTGATTATTATGAAAACAAAGTTTCTCACATATATTTGCTTTTTTTTATTATTTTTTAATTCATTGCAGCAAAGTTAGCTCTAAGCAACGGTAGACTCCATTTTTTAATTAATTCAGACATCAATTGAGTTAAGGTATACCAGTGGTATGGATACAACGGTTACAAACTTTCAGGACATATTGATTACACCTATACAATGCGAAATAACACTAGAAATTATGCTCGGAAATGCTTTCCTGGTGCGGTAGTGACGGCATGAAGTATAAGAAAGACAGGACATGAATATCAGCCTTATCAACCTTAGTAAATCATGTTTATCAACCTAAATAAAGCAATAAATTTATAAAAAAGAACCCAGACGGAACAACAGAGGTTCGCGTTGGGGTGATAGAAGTGCACGTCATTCCTATACAGTAGGGGTGGCGAACATTTATGGATAAACGTGCCATTTTTCTTAAGAAATCTTAATGAGGTACAGATGTGCCGTCAAATAATTTTGACTTGTGATTATTGGGAAAATAATAAAACTAAGTACTCTAACTCTATTTATTTCGAAAACATACAGTTTGCTCTTTATAGTGAAATGAAAGTAACAATAGTGAGATTTCTGCTCTGCTGATTAGATGAAAAGTAACTTATATTAGGATTGCAAGATGTTACTTTTAGTAGAATGCATGCTGAATTGGAGTCATCTGTCAAAAAATCTCTAAGCGAGTTTTTAATGCTATTCATCTCTGAAAAGAATGACTCGCAGGCATGGGTAGATGAAAATATGGTTAAAATAGCATGAGCCAGCTTTTTCAAATAGTTAAATGTATCTGGAATAGAATTTCATGCTTCCGAAATTTCATTGTTAGCATTTTTACTTATATTGTTTTTTAATCCTTCTGTTTCAATCAATTCAAACTTTGTCCTTCTTTCAACAAATTTTTGAAATCATATTAAAGTAGACTGGAAACTAATCAGTTGCATTTCAAAATTTTCCAGTTTCCAACCAATCGAATTGGGACAAGTTCAGTTTATTAAATGAAATCACAACAGGGTACATAAAAAGAACTTGAACGTTTCCGATAACCGTTTGATCTGTTGCGTGCCCAAAATATCCGGGTTCGCCATCTCTGCTATACAGATCTGCTGGACCAGCGATACCCAACTTGCAGCCCGAGGACCGCATGTGGCCTGGTTATTGCCTATTGCTCTGAGAAATTCATTTATTTCTGAAAATTTGGTGGGAAATTCTATGTTAAAAAATCAAATGTATCAATTTTGCTTTTTGCTGTCAACGTCATATGGGTGCGAATTGATATTTCTTTTCTGGTTTGTGATAATAGATAACAGTGGAGTAGCAACCATTTTATGAGTGGAACTAATTTTTAACTATCTTTCACATCTTGCAAGAGAAAAATATTCAAAGAAAATGGATTGTTTCAAGACAATTGGGAAATTGACTATTTTGTAGTAAAAAAACAAGCATTGTTCTGTAATTGTTTGATTTGTCACGAAAGTGTTGTATTTTAAAAAATACCAATAAACACAGGAATCCTTCAATTTCACTTTTCCTCGAAAATCTGTTTCAAGAGGTGATATATACGCTTTCTCTTGAATAATCTTTACAATAGCCAAAAAAATATTTTGTCAGTGGTAACGTCACATCGATAACAAAGGCACCGAACGAAATTTGTTATATTATTGGTAATCATATGAAACCTTTTACTGATGCGGAAATTGTGAAAGAGTGATTTTTAAATGCTTCCAATTAAGAAAAAATTAGTGACAAAAATAAAAAATACAAAAAATAATAATTAAAAAAAGCAAAATATGAGGTTTAATATTTTGATCAATTTTCTCATTTTAAACGTTCTATGTTATCTTAGTCTTAAAGCATTCCTTCCTTCCTCCATTAATCTGCATGCTGCGGCCCACCTGAAATAGCCATCTTATGTATGTTCTCCGCATGAAATAGCTAACACTTCTATGTGGCCCGGCAGAAAAAAAGATTGAGTATCCCTGAGTATAAGAAATATCGACATGACTGGTCTTAGCTAGCATACTGTTACCGGGATTATTCTGTACTAGATACAGCTCAGTTTTTTCGTTGTTTAGCGTTCTTATTTTTTTCTCTTACTTTCCTGTGTGTTTACGATGAAGGATCCACTATCAGACAATCTTTAGTGCAAGCGTGCAAAGAAGACGTGGCTGGGAGTTTGCCTCGTGGGGTAACGTTGAGTATACGACCATTGTGCGGCTCGTCCATTACAATCATCGGCCCCGCATAACAGACGCATATCAGCAAGTTCAGCGTTCGTGCTACACTCCGTTCTATTACTACTTTGCGGCTGGCAAAATTAAACTTCATAGCGAGCTCGGCAGCAAAAACCGTATGTGCGCATGCACCGTCAATTGTTGTTTCGGCTTACGTAGCGCCATCTAACGCGTACACCAACCAAAAACTTCTTAGCATTTTTGCTGAACTAAAATAATAAACATGTTTTCTCCTCTTATTCTTGTCATGTCTTTCTTGTGTTTTGTATTGTCAGTAACACGCCAGGAAAGTGTTTCCGACCATGTATTCCTGTGTGATTTACCATCGTCAAGGTGTCCTATCTGTCCTGAAAGTTTGTAACAGTTGTACTGATGCACCCTGTATGTTTTTCATGAAATGATGGGGAATTCAAACTTATTTTATTATACGTAAAGAACTACTATAAAGGTCTGAAACTGTGTGTGAATAAAACAGAGCATTTAAATGCCTAAAAAAGCACAACATATATTATATTTACAATTAGTAAATTAAAATTCAAATCTTGAGTACGTTATTCAAAATATCACTCATTCATCAATACCAAATTAAGACAAAGCGTGAGAGTTTCCTACCAAAGTACATTACCATATTATGTCTTTGTCTATGAGAAGTTAAGAAATGAAACCTCACTAATTAAATTTGAAGTGAGCAATGGAAGATATTAATGATAAAGAAATTAAAATAAGTATTATTTTCTGTGGTAATTCAGTCTCTATTCAAAAATTCAACAATTATAATAAATGGACCTGAACATACATTATTTTCGTAAAATTATTGGAGTAATAATAATATTTCTTCCTCTAAGTATGATTATTTATCATTCACTCTATTTACTTATCAATTAGAAAGTTAATTATGATGGCTTTTTTTGTTGGATTATATTTTTCAAGAATACAGACTTTTAATTATAATCTGTGAATCTATTGGTGTAAGAGAGCTCGCTATTTTTCACTTATATACAAAAGAACTTTTATATATTATATTTATTCGCAATATATTGCTGTAATTTCTTTGTCTCTAAAGCTTGTTGAACTGTTTTTATAACTCTAGTAATCTAAATCTGTTATTGAATGACATGTTTCATAAATATATTCTTTTTGTATTATTTTCAAATAAAGTGCTAAATATTAGTTTTTATTTTACTGATTTGCTTTTTTGACTTATATCTTCAGCTTTAACGTGACTGCGAAACTTTTGACTCATATATTGTTAATTTTATTAATAGTTGTGCTAAATTATTTGACGTTGTGTACTTCAGTTAATAACTTAAATTTGTAAAATCTCTTTCATATTTATGGTAAATTTATTACTTTAATTAGGCTCTGATTGAATGAACCTCAAATTCAGGTTATACCATATTATTACACACAAATTTGGAAAATAGTTCTAACGAGTTTAAGCAAATTCTATTGTATGTATGTTAAGGGGGAAAATTATGTCGTAGATAAAGAATACCCAATACTCTTATCTTTTAAGTAATTAAAAAATAATTTTAAAATTTCTAAAACAATTTTTTCATTTTATTTCAAGACATCTCGATCTGTGAAATCTTAGTATTAAATTTCATTATACAGCCTAATCATGCTTCTTAGTCATTTGATTACTAGATGCCTTTCACTTCAAAAATAAAAGGCATTCCTACGATGTACTTTTATCTAGGTACATCAAGATACATACATAATAATTACGTTGAACGAAATAATGTTAGCAAATCAAGATGCAATCCCTCCTGAAAACAAACTGTGTATTCAGGAAAATATAATAGATAGGGAAAAGGATTTTTTGAATATCTAATTTGATGATCCAAGATAATTTAGATAATTTATATACTATATATATGTACGAAAATGATCACATTTAAATGGCTAAAGTTTGTTAAATTGGGTCACAGTCATTACATAATAGAATGGTGTAAGGGTGTTTTTATTATCTAGTTACTATTTACTTATTTGTTACGCTCATGCGGCAAGTAATATAGCCAGGGGGGGTTGTACTTTTTCTTTCGAAAAAACCATAAGACACAATAAATAAAGTATTTTTTTCACTGAAATAAAATATACATACACACAAACATATATAGTAAAAGAACTGCAATTTCAAAATCCTTCAAGGCATCAGTGGAAAACAGTTGCGTTTCTTAGTAATTGGTGAAAACAGATAAAGGATTAGACGTGGAATGATACCGAGGCTTAATCTCTACCTATTATTATACTGAGGGGACCTTTGCTCACCCACTGAGGATTAATCCTCTTCTTTCACAGATTTTCCAGGTATATTTCTAAAATGTAATTTCACATCTTCGAAATTATTAGTGCCTAAATCTGATGGCTTAACATGTATCGTACCTGTTCAATTGGAGAACGCTCAGGCAATTTTGTAGTTCGAGAAAAAGTTTGTATGTAACCCAATGATAATCCAGATATATACAAGCCATATGAATCTTGATATCGTCTGTTGGAAAAATGTTTCAAGATAACTAACCATGGAGGATAGCACAAAGAGGTACAAAACACCACTATCGTATTGATTAAAAATTAGCGATTTTGAAACTTACCCTTTAACCCTTTTTTTATACCAAAAAATTGGCCATGAACTCTCAAGTGAAATAACTCTATTTCAATTTATAATAGAAAAAATTACAAATTTATCTTTGGTGTACTAATTGGTAAATGATGACCTAAAAATAAATATAAGTAAAACACTGAGATATCTGAAAATGTACTTTTTCAGATTATATATTTTCTTTGAAATACATAACACACACACACACACACATTTTTTTCAATGAGTAAGGTAAACCTAATTAAATGATATGAGATTATTTATCTTCGGATCTTTATTGTATTAGACAGGTGATTCATATCCTAATCACAAGATTGTTTTCCCATTTGACGTTTGCGTTAACGATTCTTACGGTTTTAATTGCTCAATTTTTGTATGCTTTTAGTTTTTGGTCTTGTGTGTGTGTATGTGTTTTCATGTTTAACTTAACATTTTTAATTTTTGATATAGATGCAAAATTGTACTTTGGCGAGTGACCTGATGTAAATAAATTTATTTCCGATTCTGCTTTATGAAACCGTAGGTATCAATGATATTCAAAAAATTCTTCATAACAGTACAAAGGATAATACTGCTTTATGTACAAAACTAGGTAAAATTTGTTGGATTCCTTTTAGATCTTGAGATCATGTACAAAGCCAAGTTGAACCGTTGACTATAAATGCAAGACTCTTTTATACTGTTATATTTTTAACAAGTTATTGCACGAAGAGATGATATTCCGTTCTTATTTAAATCTTCATAGACGGCTATATCTCCGATCGGTCTGACTTCCACCATGCAACGTTCGTCATTATTTGTATTTTATATTTCTATCTATATTGTTTTACTCTAAAATTTTTAATTTTTACTCTGGAATTTTTGTAACACGTAAAAGTTGTGACTAATTTAACTTACATTATAATGGAAATGAGTCGCAAATACTTTATTTTATATTTAACCTTTCATAGACCTACTACTAACTTGTCTATTGTCTGTATTATCACAGACCCCTTCAGCCACCACAACTGCTTGGGGAACCAATGGCTTGGATGCTAAAATTATAAGCAAGACCACTAATAGAGTTCTGATGTCTTAAGAGAATGAACTGTTCCCTTACACTTCAAGAAAAATACCTATGTATCAATGCAAAACAGTCTACTTGTAAAAGTTCACAGTGCAATGACCACACTTGCTACGATACAAGGGAATTCCACTCATCTATGAACAGCAAATTGTACCAATTTGCTAGTAGACATGATGGCTGGCACAGAATAAGTATAGTTATGAGTTCTCAAGCTTTTCCGACATTGATGAATTAAAAAAAAAGATGTTATAAAGAGTTACATATATGAGTAAAACCCCTCAGCTAAAACTATTCAACATTAGAATTAATAAATATGAAGGAAACTGTATGTAAAATTGAGTTTACAATGCTGGAAAAAAGCTATCGAGAGTTGAGTAAGTAAACTATGGTTCAAAAATTCATACATTATTTTAAGATTATGTAAAGAAAATCTAATTTTTGAGCAGCGTGTGTTTCTGTGTAATAACTTGGATTTTCAGGTTTTTATAAAAAGGAATCAATTTTTTTTTTAATTTCAAAAATTTGAAATTTCATAGAATGAATTTTTTTCTTATATCATTTTTCGAATGTAAGCAGCTTCGTAGAAATACAAAATTATTAATATCAATTAATCTACTCAGAAAGAAACACAGATTTCTTTAGTTAAATGAAGCAGTTTCATCAACTTTTTACAACCACTTTGAACTGAACAGAACATGAAACTTCTATCTGTCAATGAAAAGATGTTTAGATAACAGGAGCTTAGGTTTGATGTTTCTTCCCCCCCTACAGATGCATGGGAATTGAATTCACATTTATATAACAAAAAATCTTTTATTTCATCTCTTCCAAGAGTTATGAAAAAATCAATTTACACTCATTCACATAAAAATTTGCGCACGAAGTCGTCAAAATGAAAGAAAATTTTACATATGTAAGAATTACTTTCATGTAAGTGATTTGAAAATCGAAGAAAAAGGATCATTTATTGCAGAAAAAAGTACAAATGAACGGAAGTTTTAGTACCCTGTTGGACCCCCTCTAGCTCAAATGCACGATCGGGCATTGAGGCATACAAGTTCCGTATGATGTCCTGAGACATCTCGTTCTACAGTTGCTGTAAACACACCTCTAGTTAGCCTAAACTCGTAGGCTGTCCAACTTGCCATCCCAAGTGATCCCCATGTGCTCTCTCTCGATTCGTGACAAATCTGGGGATCCAGCAAGCCAGGAAAGTGTGGTAATGTGGTGGATGATGTCTTTTGAGATCCTTGCTGTGTAGGATCGAGCATTTTCTTGTTGAAAAATGGCTCCTGGGAGCCCTGCCATGAGTGGCGACAGGTGACACATGTGGCTGAAGGATGTCACGAACGTACCGCAGGGCTGTGTCATTGTGCCATTGATCATATTAGGGGTGACCGTGTATCGTAAGCAATGACACCCCATACCATACCACTAGCTGTGGGAGCGGTGTGTCGCTGTAAAGTGATGACAGGATTAAGGCGTTAAGCGCGGGCCTCCATACACAAACACGATTGCCATCACTGCTCAAATTGATTCTAGATTCATCGCTGAAGACGACCTGGTTCCATTCTGTTGCAGACCAATCCCATCGTGCGTGACACCACTCCAAACGAAGGCGTTGGTGGCCTCATTGGCAGCACACGTGATGGACGCCTCGATACTAGATCCTTCAAACAGGTGCCTTGCGATGGTTCGGGAAGACATAAAATCCGTAGTGGAGATGCTGCCAATGTCTACACTGCTGCCAATGAGGCAGTTGGCTCTATGTATGCGTGTCACCTGATGTGACGGTCTTCTCGACGACTGGTCTGTCGAGGGCGTCCTGAGCCAGACCACCGTGTAAATGAGGTATCTTCTGTCCACTGGTTCCAACACCTCCTCACAGTCAAATCAGAACGACCTAGTTGACGAGCCACTCGCCGAGCTGACCACCCAGCTTCCATCAACGTGATGATTTTTCCCCTCTCGAACTCAGGCAGCTGCATTATTGTCTTCGATGGCGGTGTAACGGCATGTTTACCTCAACATTTCCTTTGCAAAAGATTAAGTACCCTCAAGCAAGCTCTGCTTACTTGTATTATACTCTAAGGAGAACAAAATTCAACGCCCTGTAGTGGCGTTAAGCAATGCGCAATTACGCTGCATTTCTAATCATTTGCATATCTGCCCGACATGTACTTTCATACCAAGTTTCGTTACGATCCCACAATTATTTCTTGGTGCGCAAATCTTATGGCAATGAGTGTATTAAATATGCATGAACGATCAAAATAATCTTATAATGATTGAATTTTATCCACACAAAAGTGCTTATAATTAAGAATAATTTAACGTGTTTATTTTTTATATTGTTAATATATTTTAGCATTTTTTCAAAGATAGAGAAAAAGTAGCTTTAAGTTATAATTATGCAGTAAATAAATTTTAGAAAGAATAATTCTTATGTATGTATAATTGTGTCAATTTTAAAGCTGGAATAAATTGTACTGTAATATTACGTATTTTAGATTCATAAATATATAAATACGGTTACTGTAGTAATATGTTTTAAAAAATTGAGAAAAGTATTGAATGAAAAATGAGAGACAAAAGAAATATTTAGATTTGTATACTTTTATCTATTTTTGTTTCTCTTTCTTCTGGTTAAATGTGCTTCTGATTTTAACACTCATTAATTTTCCATCCAAATAAACCAGCAACATTAATCAGATTATCGACAATTTAGTGAATCTTACAAAATCGAAATGAGTTTATATATTTTAGGGAAATATTGGGGTAAATATTGATATATATATATATATATATATATATATATATATATACGAAACAAAAAAAACACCTGAAAAAATTTGTAGCTCTTCAATAAACTATGCATCTGCATGAATATTTTTGCAAAAATACATACAAATATCGAAAGCAAACATTTTCTTCTTCCGCAGGGGGTGAGAGATATTTTTTCTTTTTCAACTTGTTGATTGTCCCCCAAAATTATTTTGAACAGTGAACGTATATATTCTAGCATGCTTAATGTGATAAATCACTTCGTCAAATATTTTTTTTAAAATTCAAAAACTGCTTTAAATTCAAAATGCCCCATGATTTGTACCGTTATGTATATATTTAAAGTACTTGTTAAATTGTTGAATTATCTGTTGCATAATAAACATATTTCCTTTAGTTCTTTGTAAGTCTCTTTTAAATGAGCAAAAGTAACAGATTTTTTATATTTCTTTCCTTGTGTGAATTTTATCATTTGTTGTATTTCTGGATTCAAATATTCAAAGCGGCATTGACTAAAATATATATTAATATAGAGAATTTAGATTTGCTTATAAATTATGCTACACACATTTGTAGAAATTATACAAAAGTAATTTCCGAGGTATTTGAAATATATTTCAGCTTAACTGAAGAATTTTTTATTTATTTTTATTTTTAATTCAAATAAATAAAATAAAATTATCTGGTGCCTAACTAAAAACAGTTGCTGAACTCTTTCCGAGCAGACATTTTATCGTAAAAGAATATTTTTGCATGTATGAATAGTTCTTTTTAAGTAAGAGATTTACAATTGTAACTTCCAATTTTGGATGGGAAAATTTACAAAGAAAAATGTTTGTTTTTGTCCGTCTTCAATTTATTTCTTCTCTTTTAAGTTGACTGTATACAATATGATGTATGAATGACCATTGCTTTTTTCTTTTATAAACTTTAAAAAGTTTACTTCTGTTCCTTTAAAGATTTTGTTTTAAAACATTAAATATATATAGAAAAAAATATATCATAGGATTGTGTGTGTGTTTTGATAGAAAAACAATCATTCCTATTTTGAATACGTTCCCTTAGAGTTAGAAACTTTTCAACTTGAATGCATTTCAAAAACTATGTATATTCTGTAGAAACTTTTTAAATAAAAACTTAATGTCCTTCTTTCGTGTTTCAGATGAATGGTCCTTGGGAAATTCAGTGTGCCAGCTACAGGCATTTATCGAAATCACTCTGCGCAACTCGTTTATCTGGTATATTAGTTTTCTCAGTGTGGAAAGGTATGTTATTTTTTTTAAATGTATCATATAAAACTATTTATGTCTGTACTTCCTCTCTCTCTCTCTATTCATGAATCTGTAAATTTACTATAAAATTGTTCAGTTATGCAAAATGTTCTATTCTAAGGACTATAAGATTATTGGTCGATATAGTGTAAGTTTCAGATAATATTATATTTTTCGATATTCAATTGAGAATGAAGTTTATGACGTTTATCAATATTTTCGTAGCATCTGCTTTTAATATAGGATTCGACTGATATTTCTCAATTTGAATTCTTGAATTTCTTTCTAATGCATAATTTTAAGATGATTTTATTCCCTTTAAAAAAAAATATTTATTTTCAAAATCTTATAAAAATTGCTTTTTAAATAATTCTGAGTGAAAAGTGCGAAAAATACTTAGCGAGTGATGTTGTTTCTTTATTTTTGTTTTAAGGTTTTGTTAATAACTGCAAAACGCACATTTTCTTCGACTCAGTTCATTTGTTTACCCACAGTTTGAATTTTATTGACTCCCTTCAATTAATGTGTTCCAGTTTAAAATTTTTAAGAAAATCTTATATCTTATTTATGAAATATACTAATCATGAAGGTTTAAAAATTAAAGATGTCCCTAATTAAAAGAATTTTTCAATATTTATCGATTTTTTTTCCTTAAATTAAGTTTTATTCATGAAGAGTTACAAATAATTACACATACAACTTAAAATGGTAACTAAAGGATTTCTCTAAATTTCTTCGAAATAATAATTGATACTTAATTTCTTCACAGAATTATTGTATTTTATGATTAGATTATGAAAAATTGATTTTGAATTAGAAAGCTGAAATACTATCATATTAGTAGAAATATCCGATTGAATTTGTCCAAAATTGTTAGTAAGTAACATTCGTCAAATGGTTATTTGATATTTGTTTTTTTTGTTGCATTTTTTTGTGTACTTCTTAACTCATATCAAGTACAGTTAAAAATGATAGGATAACCCATATTGTTACGCATTAATTTATTTTTATATCAAATTTCAGACAAATGAAATAAAATTTCAACTGTGAAAAAGCTGATTAGTGTTATTAAAATAAAGCACTGATTTTTTTTGCATTATGTTTATTAAAGATAAAAATCCTATAAAAATATACTTCGATTTTTTTGAAAAAAAATCGCAAATGAAATTTTTAATGAAAATTATAGTTACTTAAGGTATCCGACTACGTTCGGAACCGTGATTTTTAAAAGCGCATAAATGGATAGTTTTCATGATATTTAGAGTCACTTAGATTAGAATATATGCATAAAATTGTTTTAAGGACATTTTGACAAAAAAATTTATTTAAATACAATATTTTGGCAAAAAATTAACTAACAATAATCTTTTTTCCAAATGTTCTCCTTTTGTGAAATGTGCTTCTATTAGAATATTTTGCCTGTATATAGCTCAGACCTCTGCTCAGAGGCTCAACTAGAATTTTTGAAATATATAACTTAGAAGTGGGTTTATTCATATTTTACGACAACAGAGGGGAGCAATTTTAAGAAAAAAACGCGAATAATTATTTCAATTGGTGGTAACTCTGAAAATAATGTGAATTTTGCAAAACTTCTAGTTGAGCCTCTGAAGAGAGGTCTGAGCTATATACAGGCAAAATATTATTATAATAGAACCATTTTTCACAAAAGGAGAACATTTGGAAAAAAGATTATTCTAAGTTAATTTTTTGCCAAAATATTATATTTAAATAGTTTTTTTGTCAAAATGTCCTGAAAACAATTTTATGCATGTATTCTAATCTGAGTGACACTAAATATCATGAAAATATCCATTTATGCTCTTTTTTTAAAATCACGGTTCTGAACGTAGTCGGATACCTTAACCCCTTCCATGCTC
Organism: Trichonephila clavipes; assembly: GCA_019973935.1. Lineage (NCBI taxonomy): Eukaryota > Metazoa > Arthropoda > Arachnida > Araneae > Nephilidae > Trichonephila > Trichonephila clavipes. Next base: position 30,697 of record BMAU01001044.1, read on the forward strand.
CTTTTATTTTTGAATTATGGATAAAAAATGTCACATTTTTTTAAGAATGTTTTCAAACATACAAGTATTTTAAACACAAAAGCACCATTCGCATGCAAAACTTTCCAAAAATTAATATAAAAAAAAATATTTAAGAAAAAAAATAAGTAATTTATCTGTAAAGTTGGCTTTCTGTATGGCAGAAATCATTAGACTTTGGAGTCAATTCACTCTAACCTTAAGTATAAAGCTTAGAATACCTAGCTTTCATCTTGAATTACAAATTTTATTTACATCTTTTACATTTACAGAAATGATTCTGAGATTATTAATCAAAATTTGATCGTGTGTGATAAATTCGAAAACCTAGTACTCTGCACGTACCCACCATCGCAATCTGAAAAGTAGATAATCTTGTTTCTCTTCTTGTCTTCTTTTCTTTACTGTCTCCCTTTCAGTAGCAAATAATACACAGTCTTGTTAGATTAGTTTTCTTCTCTGTTGGGGAAATGTAGTCAACAAAGTGTCTTCCAGATGAGCGTGAAGGGGGAGGGGGAGTGCTCAACAGATGGACCTCCTCTTTTTGCAGAAAATTCTGTCGAGGGGTTCTTTTTAATTATTTGAAACCATAAAAAGCGCATGCAAAATTATTCGGGAAAGACCGTGTATGTTAGATTAGATTAGAATTAGAGTTAAGAATTTTGTTTTTAAACGATTAGACTTAAATATAGAATAGTACACATCAAGAATTTTCAAACAAAAGGAATTCAACAAAAGAAAGAACTAACCTCTTCCAGGTTTTCTCTCTATTTAATGTATATTCCAATTCTCACAGGATGGTACAAATCAGATATTATTCGATTTCGAATAAGAATTGATTACAACTTGTTATTTCGAATAAATGAATTACATTTGCTCAATGCAGACAGTAAATATCGTATAGTAAGAATCTCAATATCTCAGAATTAAGAGTTCGAATCCGAAAGGCGAATTTGTTTTTCTCCTCCAGGAGTGCCTGCAGATAGTTTCGGTTTCGATTCCTGGAGCCCTCTAGTGGTGGATTTCTGAATCTCCATCCTCCCGGGCGCAAATTGGCAGGACAACAATTTTGTTAATCGATCTACGAGTTAGTCCAGATCCGGTTTGTAGAATGGCTACTCTATTGGTTCCATCCGTGCATGGTATGAGTTTTAGTATTCTTGCCATGGTCCAGGAGAGAGGGGGTCTGTTGTCATCAGATATCAGAACTAGATTGCCCACTTGTACCTCAGATTGGGAAGCTTTCCATTTGGGCCTGGATTGGTAGTGATGTAGAACTTCCTTGTGCAAACGATCCCAGAAGTGTTGACGTAGCTTCAAAAGACTTTTCCATCTGCAAGAGAGACTTAAAGAAGTATTAGTTATTGATTTACTCTCAGGAACTTCGAGTAAGGGTTCTCCGATAAGGAAATGCCCTGGTGTGAGAGCTCGTATATCTGCTGGATCACTGGAAAGTGGGACCAGGGGTCTAGAATTGATGCACGCTTCTAATTGGCACAACAGAGTCGATAGTTCTTCAAAACTCAGAAGATGTCCTTTGCAGGTTTTGATAAGATGCCTCTTGGCTAACTTGATTGAGGACTCCCAAAAGACCTCCAAAATTCGGAGCATAGGGGGTATGAATTTCCATCTAATATTTCTATCTGTAGAATACTTTTTTGTATTGAGTGTTCTTTCACTAGCATATAGAGTTGTTTCAAGTAGTTGTTGGCTCCTATGAAGTTAGTGCCATTGTCCGAATGGATTTCAGACGGATGACCACGTCGAGCAATGAATCGACGCAGTGCGGCTAGCATGGTATCAGTTGATAAAGTGGAGACGAGTTCAAGATGAACTGCTTTTGTAGCTAGACATATGAAAAGACAGATATAGGACTTAAATTTGTTAGCCTTTCGAAGGTGTTGACATTTAGTCAAAATAGGTCCGGCAAAAGTCTATGCCGACGATTTCAAATGGGCGAGTTTGGGTGATTCTTTGTTTTGGTAGATCTCCCATTTTAGGGTACGATGGTTTAGATTCGATACATCGTTTTATTTCTCGTCGAACAGTCGATCGTCCATCCGGTATCCAATAGTGTTGCCGAATTAAAGATAATGTCATTTGAGTTCCTGAATGAAAACCACGAAGGTGGAATTGTCTAATTACTAAAGTAGTAATAGGATGATGTTTGGGAATGATTATCGTAAATTTTTGATCGAATGAGAGAGTAGGCTGTTTGGTGAGTCTGCCACCTACCCGAAGAATTTCATCTTCATCTAAAAATATATTTAAAGATAGTAGTTTACTGGACCCCTAGGTATGGGTTTATGATATTTTAAATGACTTATTTCTTGCGAATATTCGGCTTGTTGAATGGTTTTCACAAGAAATTTATGTGCCGACTCTACTTCTTCTGATTTTAATTGTCCTTTTACCTTAGATCCTGATTTGCAATTATTGATGTATCTTTTACATAGAGCAATAACTCGAATAAGTTTGGTAAAGTTTGAAAATTTACTGATGATAGGTTCTAACGGATTTGACTTAACGACCAAAGGTATAGAATTTAATACAGAATCAGCTTCGATTGTGCAAGTAGTTAGAATTTTGGCTGATGCTAATTCTTCTTTTAAATCATTGTTGATCCAATCTGGACCCTTCCACCAATAATCTGCATTCATTAACTGTTGGAGGGATAACCCACGAGTCGCACAATCGGCGGGGTTAAGTTTTCCTGGAATATGATGCCACTCATCGGTTGAGGTTAGATTTAAAATTTTAGTTATTCTATTTTTTACGAAAATGTTTTCTTTAATGGGGGGTTTCATAAGCCAACTTAAGACAATTGTGGAGTCAGTCCATAAGAAACATTCAGCTGGTTTAGTTCTGAGTGCTTTTTGAATCACTGATATGAGTTCTGCTAATAGTAGGGCTCCACAAAGTTCTAATCTTGGTATCGTAAGTTGCTTGATTGGAGCAACTCGGGGCCGCGGTAGCCGAGTGGTATAGGTATCGGACCGTGGCTTGCCTTGTCACGAGTTCGAGCCCAGTACCACTAAAAACCCGCCGTGTAGGGCAGCGATGCACGTTAAATCTGTCGAGAGCTGAAACGTCCTCCCGTTGGTGTGGTGTGGTAGTTAGGAGAGGGGGGTGCCAGCTCAGGTGTCGTCCACGTCACTTGACCATGGTTCAAAATTACGTGGTCCGTCGCCAAAAGCCCTCGTGTAGCTAAAACAGTGCGACGTTAATCATAAATCAAATCAATCTTGGAACAACTCGGGTTTTGGCACTTATAAGATGTATTTCTTGTTTAGATTTGAGATAGACGACTGTGGCGTACGCTTTTGTAGAGGCGTCGCAGAATTCATGTAATATGATATCAGAATTTGGATCAATCCCCATAAAACGAGGTATTGAAATCGAATTTAAATATTTACTTTCTTTAGTGAATTTATTCCAATTTTCCAGAATGGATGAGGGTATAGGATCATCCCAAAGGGCTTTAGATTTCCACAACTCTTGTAACATTATTTTGAGAGTTATAACCCAGGGTGAGAATAGTCCTAGAGGATCAAAGATTTGCGCAATGACGGGATTTTTGTTTTTACAATTTCTTCATGTACTACTTTAACTTGAATCGAATCTGTTTTCAAGTTCCAGATTAACCCTAGCACGCGTTGTTTAGATTCTTTATCACCTAGAGAATGTATCGGCTTCGAAGCTAAAAGTGATGTATCTAGATCTTGAAGAACCTTTGGGTGACTGCTTGACCATTTTCGAAGAATAAAACCACCCGATTTCAGTAAATTTTTAATTTCAATGATAATCGATTTTGCTTCAACTTCTGTGTCTGCACCCGATAACAGATCGTCTATATAAATATTTTCTCGAGCTATTTTTGCTGCTAAGGGAAAGTTTTGTTCTTCGTCTTGGTATAACTGCTGCAGCGTTCTCAAAGCGAGAAACGGTGCGCATGAAGTACCATACGTGATAGTTTGGAGTTCAAAGGACTTTAATGAATCAGAGGGAGTGGCTCGCCAAACAATTCTTTGATACTTACAGTCTTCATCCAAAATTAAGATTTGGCGATACATTTTTTCGATATCAGCTGCGAATGCTACCCTGTACGATCGAAATTTAATTAAATGATTAAATATTTCAGTTTGTAACTTAGACCTTGTCATCAAAACATCATTTAATGATTTACCATTTTTTGTTTTAGACGAAGCATTAAAAATAACACGAGAGACATTTGGTTGTGGTAGATTTTTCATTTATGACCATATGATAAGGAATGTAGCAATTAGGTGTTTCGTCATCCCGTTTTTGAGATATCTCACGCATATGTCCGAGTGCTAAATACTCGTTCATGAAATTTAGAAAATTGTCCTTGAATTGTTGATTTTTGTGAAATTTATTTTCTAAGGCATACAATAATTGTACGGCCTTTTCTTTGCTTTCACCGAGAGTATTATTTTCTTTAAAGGGAAGATTAACAATATATCTACCTTCATTATTTCTTTTCACCGATTTTGAAAAACTTTCTTCACAAGGATCAGGAATTTGAATTTTAGCATTAGTTTTAGGAACTTTTTCGAGTTTCCAAAGTTCTGACAGTTGGTCGTTTAAACTAGAATTAACTATGGATTCTTTAAGAGGAGGTGCATAGATTTTTCCAGAGAGGATATATCCCAATTTAGTAGGTATAGCTGTTGGTGTTCCAGCAGGTCCAAAAATAGGCATTCCTTCCAACAGATCTGCATAAATTTCCGCGCCTAATAATACATCTATTGGTTTTGAAATGTAAAAATTTGGATCTGCGAGTTTCAGATTTTTTAAATGTGGAAATTGGCGATTTTTAAATTGAAAATTAGGAAGAGGTGATGTAACTTTATTAACTACTATGACTTCAAGATTGAATTTTAGAGACGAGAAATGAGAAGTGAATTCGATTGTACAACTATGTAGTGAGGTTTCTGCATTTACCCCGTTGATTCCCGAAATTTTATGTTTTTCCGATTTTACAGGGATGTCTAATTTTTCTTTAAGCCTTCCCGAAATTAAAGATAATTGCGAAGCGTTATCTGTTAAAGCTCTGCATTCAATGCATTTTCCCGACTTAGACTTTATTTTTATGATCGCGGTCGAAAGAAGCACGGGACTGGTTTGTTTATTACACTTCAGCTGACAACCTCGAGAAACCGCCACTACGTTTTGACTATTTTCACTCAACGCGGAACCGTTTACGTTATAAACATGCAATAAAGTATGGTGGCGATCTTTGCAGACTTTGCATCCGATGTTTATTCTACATTCAGGCGTGGTGTGATTTTTTCTGAGGCAATTTGTACAGCAAATCCCTTCAATGGCTTTTATTCTCTCTTCAACTTTCATTCGGTTAAAAACAGGACATTTATATAACGGATGACTCGCGTTTTCTTTACAAATCGCACATGAGAATGAATAATTTTTATCTAAGTTTGCATTAAATACTAACGATTTCTTTGGTTGATTGAAATTGCTCTGACTAAACTGACTTCCTTTTTCAAACTCTACATTTTTTCTATACTCTGCGTACGATTTGTTAATAATTTGATTACTTGTTCCGAGTTTTGATTTGGGAGCGTCTGCATTTCCACTTAATAAACCTAACGCACGTGCCTCCGATTCTATAAACATACGAAATGCTTGCAGTGTTGGATAAGTATCTGGTTTCAAGGTTAACTCCCAGCGATGAGCAATTTCTTCGTGTAGTTTAGAAGTGCAGTGATTTATGATTATTAGCTCACTCAATTGATTTATTTCCAACCCTAATACAGTTAGATTTCTTACACTTTCGTTACAATTATCTAGTATTTCAAACAATTGTTTTGCCGAGTTTGCTTTGTTTGTACGTATACTAAATAATTTGTTAATTTGGCAATTTGCTAACTGATTTTTATTTTCATATCTCTCACATAATAATTCCCAGCAATTTTTTAAATTTTCTTTTTTAATTGCGAAACCTCGAATTAATTTAGCAGCGTTACCCTTTACTGGCGCAAATAAATATTGCAATTTGTCTATTTCTGTTAAATCTGAATTATCAATTACCGTCGCCTGAAATAATTCTTTGAAAGTTATCCAATATTCCATTTCCCCATGAAATTGTGGCAATTGAAGTTTAGGCATTTTTTTTGCAACTAGAATTTTATTTTCCAAATTTTCTTTTCCGGTTTCTTTTTTGAATGTATGTGTCACCTTTTCTAACGATACAGAGCAAGTTAATAATGAATCCTGCATATCGAGGTATTTTTCCCATTTTTCCTCACCTACATCTATATTCAATTCGGAAAATGTCTCTTCTAATTTTTTCTCATATTTCTCGATTTTAGATTTTAATACATCAATTAGCGCAGCCGAGCAATCCAGTTCGGCGATTGCGTCACGAATTCTCTCCTCGAATCTCTCGATCTCTTTTCCAACATTATCAAAATGTTGGATTGATTTTAAGATTTTTGCTTTAGAAGCCATTATCCACGGGCTCTTCAGCAAATCGACGGACCAAAAATATGTATGTTAGATTAGATTAGAATTAGAGTTAAGAATTTTGTTTTTAAACGATTAGACTTAAATATAGAATAGTACACATCAATAATTTTCATACAAAAGGAATTCAACAAAAGAAAGGACTCACCTCTTCCAGGTTTTCTCTCTATTTAATGTATATTCCAATTCTCACAGGATGGTACAAATCAGATATTATTCGATTTCGAATAAGAATTGATTACAACTTGTTATTTCGAATAAATGAATTACATTTGCTCAATGCAGACAGTAAATATCGTATAGTAAGAATTTCAATATCTCAGAATTAAGAGTCCGAATCCGAATGGCGAATTTGTTTTTCTCCTCCAGGAGTGCCTGCAGATAGTTTTGGTTTCGATTCCTGGAGCCCTCTAGTGGTGGATTTCTGAATCTCCAGACCGATTGAAAAAGTATAAATTTTCACAGTGCCCAAGCTACACTTGGGATGAGAAAGGATGATACGTTTCACCTTCCCTAGCTCAGCTCGGGAAAAGCCGGGAAGGGGTTAACACATAAAATATATTTTTTTAATGTACAATAAACGTCTTGCAAAGAGATACATATGATTATATCAAATGCAAATTATAATATAGACTCGCATGTATAGAAAACATTTAGGCATGGAATTTTAGAGATACTTCACTTTGAAATTAGGCAAAAAATCAAGAGAAGTATTGCGTAACAAGCAGCAATTCCTATTTTAATTTTTTCCTAGTATACATATAAATATAATCATTTAGAAATTAAATTCCGTAATCTTTTTTCTTTCTCAAGGTAATTCTAAATACCAGGAAACATATTCTTTTTTTTTTAACAAATCCTTTAATTATTAATTGGTAAAGAAATTATTTGATTTATTATGTCATTAATTGTTTGAACCACAGAAAATAGAACCAATTAAAAATAAACTAAAACTGTAAAACAAAGGAATTTCAAAGCAAAATGTTTTTGAATTCTAAAAGTATAAAAAGGCGAAAAAATTATTAGTATGAAAACATAAATAATCAATACATTTAAAAAAAAAAGAAAAAAACTGGTGGAATTGATATAATTTAGATTTTTCATGTCGCCCAGCCGGTATTGTGGCTAGCGACGCTGACTGCCATGCCGTACGGACTGGGTTCGAATCCCGAAGAAGACATGGATGTTTGTAAACGTATAGTGCCTTTGCGGCATGGGGGTACTCTAAATAGCCGTCGAGCCGCAAGTCCTCTCGTGTGGTTGGTGGGAAGCCCCTGACCCTCCCCAGAGTTTTCTCCCTCTAAATTGGGGTGGAACTAAGCAAAAACTTACTTTTACCTGCATGGTGCTTAAGGCTAGCGACAGGCGTAAATTCTAGCCCTTAGCCGCGATGAATTTCGCAGGCCTCGGCCTGACTTCCTCAGGCAGGTGGCATTAGTCACAACACAACAACAGATTTTTCATGTTATTAAGTTACTTAATTCAAAATTCTTTCAAAATTCTTCCATAATTCAGGAAATATTAAAATTAATCAATAAGGATTTGCTATCATGGAAATTTTAGAGGTAATATATTATTTTATAATTTTTAATTATCATTCCACTTAACACGAGGCGCTCAAAATCCGTAAAATATTGTGAAAAGTGTGCCTAAAATAATTTAGTAAATGGTCTAAGATGTTTTCCAGAAATTTTTCGAAACAAGTGATTGGATTTGACTGAAGTTTAGAACATAAGTTTGTGTGTTTAGACCTTTCTCTAGCTGAGCCTGCAAAAAATCTCAATGATAAGGAAAAAACTTATTTCATAAATAAATGTACTAAATTAATTAAGTTAACTAATTATTGCATTATATATACACTCTATAACAAAAATGTCAACCCATCGAGAACGAGTTACCAGATTGTAATGAAATTCTCTATGCAGAGACACTTAGTAAAAATAATTAAAATTTGGTGTTCAATAAATGAATACCGAAAGCTCCATTTAGCGCTGTATATAAGGAGCGATTCTCAATCTGATGTTCAACATTTCTGATGCATTTCGAAAGCGATTCTTATGTCGGTTGTAACAATGCGTTGCTGAAAAATTCGCGCCTATTGCGAGTAGATGTCAGAATTTGAAAGTGGTCTTTCGACGGGATTGAAACAGGTTGGTTGAACTAATCGAAGAATCGCTCGACAACTTAGTCGAAGCGATGCGACGATGAGACGAAGCTGGTAAAAGTGAGCCAACAACGGCGGTAATTAGCGTCAGCGTTAGACCGAGGACCACAACAGAGCGATTGTCAGAGCAGCTGTTACGGCACCAGATTCATCGTTATCAGCTGTCCTCCGGGTGGCGTCCCACATGTGTCCGACATGACTCTCCACAGACAGCAGAATTAACGCTCGGGCTGACCGTTATGCCGCTTACACCTAACGCCTGTACAACGCGATTGCAGTTGCGGCTCGATCAACGTGGAACTGCATTGACTGGAGACGTGTAATCTTTAGTGACGAGTCCCGTTTCCAACTGCGTCCTTATAACAACATCAGACATGTCTGGAGACGTCTTGGGGGCAGCGTGAGGATCTTGCCTTGACTATCGCAAAGCCACACATGCCTACAACAGGACGTTATGGTCTACGATGCCATCTCCTTTGATAGACGAACCCTTTTGTTATCATTTCTGACAAACTGACTGCACAGCAGTACGTTTACGACAACTTATAACAGGTTGTGTTACCGTTCCTTTAGCAACACATTCAGGATTTTTTTCCATTACCATAATGCCCGGTCACACATGGCACATGTTGCTGTGAATTGTCCTCATACTTACTCCTACACTTCCTTGGCCTGCTAGGATGTCTGATCTCTCTCCATAAAGCACATTTGAAACGTTATGGTAAAGCGATAACCAACAGCCCCAAATTGTGACAGTTTAACCCTACATTTCGAGACCATTTGGCACGAAATTCTGCAGGTCACCATCCCGGAACTTTATCAGTCTATGCCACGAAAGATGACCGATTGCATTCACTCAGGCCTGAGGTGAACCAACGCCGTATTGATTCCATCGCCTTGTAATGGTCAAACTCTGAAATAATTATTAAATTGTTCGAAAATTTTAATAGTTTGTTTTCTTTGTATGTTTTTCGCATCCACCAATTTTAAAAGCAATCGGACTATTCTTCTGGATGTGTCATTTTTTTTTTGTTTTTTAGTGTATATATAGCTCCATGATTTAGTCCTTCTTGAGACTTTAAAATTGATAGTTGCAGCTTTATCGATCTTTATTCACCTTCATTTATTTATTTGATGATTCTTTATCAGAACTTTAAATATTTGATGATAAATACAGTAAAAGCGAGTTTAAGTAGAAAATTCAGTCAAGCTGTTACTCTATTGGCAAAAATAAATTTTTTTGCTATTTAGTTATTTCACAAACTAAAATATAAATTTTGGCATAATTCAGAATTTTTGAAATGCACAAGCAATATAAGCTACATTTCAATTTCAAAATTGTTACAAATGATAAATATCTTTTCAGATATGTTTCTTCATGATTATTTTAGAGCTTTAGTACTTTAGAATAACGATTAGGCGTTCGATTTTCAAAGTTGAGTCTTGTAAATCAAGGATGATAAAGGAAAATCTAAATACAGATAAAAATGTTAAATATCGAGCACAAAAGAGTATAAATTGTTTTGTTCAGACTATGTAGTTTATATTTTGTACCTTATTAGAGACGTAGAACCTCTAAAACTATTTGAGAGGTAACTTTGTGAAACAATTTTTTATACTTGCATCACCTACTCACAAAAACATTTGCTTAACCCTTTATCTACCGCATTATGATTTACTGCATTTTTTTCGTGCAATCTTTCTTTCTGAGTCACTACGTTGAAAATTAAGGAACATACCTAAATAAAATACTCAACTTTGAGAAATATAATCCATTAGAGCTAATTAATTAAATTAGTACTGTAAAGTACCATCAGTACAAGGAGGGCTGAAATATTCTCATAATACAAAAATACCTTGAAATTTTTTTGACGAAGCTTTACTACTTAAAAATGCTGAATAAGTAGAGAACACTACTATTTTACTGCACAAATTTTTTTTAAAATTATTTTTGAAAATTATAAAATTTTAAAAATTTATTTACTTTATTTACGAACAAATACAGGTTTTACACATGCTGTAAATTAAATTCTTTAATATAGATGGCGCTGCAAGTCAGCTAAGAGTATATATATACTTTGTTTGGCTTGTAGAGTTTTTGTTTACGTAATGTTCTTTGTGTTTTGTCTTCTATGTGTTTCGTCCAATAAACAAAATTAACTAAAGAGATGGACTTGGACTAATTACTGGAAACAATTAATCATTGGATATGATCACCTATATATATATAACTGACCCATGGAAATTAGGATTTAAAGAAATCAACAACACATAAACTTAATTTTATGGTATTCAAAGAAATAGTTCTTTTTATTAACACACAAAAATACATTACACGTTGTGTGTTTTGAGTGAGGTTTCGATTGAATATTTTTTAAAGCACTGCATCCTAGGGTAGGAAAAATACTGTATACTCTTACAAGAACTGCTGCACCCTGGGTCTTGAGTCTCTTGATCGTCTTCTTCAGAATCTGATAAAAATGTCAGCAGATTATTTGTTGGGACTTCTTCATCTCAAGAATAATCTGCTAATGCATCACTGCTTTCAAATAGTAGGTTCTGTATTAAATCCAAAGCCTTTTGAAGACATTCTAAGAGTAGAGGGGGAAAATCCTAACACCTTGAAAACATCCTATTATTGTTAAATCTCAGTTTAACACAAAGAAATTAAAATGTTAATTGTTGAATAACAAATAGATATTTCATTTAATTGTGTGGCAAAAAAGCTAACTCAGATTAAAATTTCAAATTTTTTTAAAACGTTAATAAAAATAATGAAAAAAGCAAAATAAATCAATCAAACTCAAAAGAAAAGCCAAAAAAGCAAAACTCTAGTAATGAAGCTACAACACAACAAAAAATAATAAACTACACAGACGAAAAGTATAAAAAAATACTTTCTCTGAAATCCATTGTACGGGTGATATACTTATAAGTACTACAAAGTTATTCAACTATAAAATCCATTACATTCACTGTTCAATTAAAATATATAATCAAATCATTTTCTAAGGTCTTAACAAACATATTGAAAAATGAGGTACTTGCCTTTAGACTGTAACTACTTTTGCGGAACAAAAATGACAATCTGAACAATCCGAACAAAATTGCAGCTGAAAGCGCAATTTGAGTTTTACACAATTCGCCTTCGTCACTAAAATACTGGTCATAAAACCCGTGCTGCCATTTATCCTGGAAGAGTGGTCCTTCCATATACCATCAGAATATTCGTAAAAATGTTTATTCAACGTAATTTTAAAGTGGATGATACAAATAAGTACCGTCAGTAGATGAAGGGTTAACACATATTCAATGTAGATTTAAAATCTTAATTAATTTTCACCTCCCCTTGTAGTGTTTCATAGATCGTTTGATATGTATAAGTATAAAGTGAAAATTTTTATTTATACTTTTGTAATATGTGAGTAGGTATAAAAAGCCGATTCTGCTGTAAAGGCGGTGCAGGCGGTTGCAGGCGGTTGCAGGCGGTTGCAGGCGGTTGTAGGCGGTTGCAGGCGGTTGTAGGCGGTTGTAGGCGGTTGCAGGCGGTTGTAGGCGGTTGTAGGCGGTTGCAGGCGGTTGCAGGCGGTCGACGGCAGTGCAGAGTTGAGTTGTTTCGTTCCTACTGACGAGTGGAGTTGTTTTCTCCTGTTGAGTTGAGTTGTTTCGATCCTACTGACGAGTTGAGTTGTTTCGTTCCTGCTGCCGAGTTGAGTTGTTCGTTCCTGCTGCTGAGTTGAGTTGTTTTCTGATGTTGAGTTGTTTCGTTCATGTTACCGAGTGGAGTTGTTTTCTCCTGTTGAGTTGAGTTGTTTCGTTCCTACTGACGAGTTGAGTTGTTTTTCTCCTGCATTGGCTTTGATTTTCGAGCTGAGGGGGCGAGTTGAATTGTTTTTTTTTCTACAGCTAAGTTGAGTTGTTTTTAAAAAATGTGCACAAAAAAAATGGAAGTATGGGAATGTTAAACGTGCTCATGGCGCCACCTATTGATTAAAATGTACACTAATTATAGATTTTAAAATGATGGAAGTAAATAACGCTCAAATAAAAAAAAATCCAGATTCAAACTCACGGCCTCAGATCAAAATGTCTCCACAGGACAATAGTTTTCAGTTACGCTAACCATTATCCTATGAAGGCATACAGACCTGAAGAAAACTTATGTTTATAATCTCATGAATTTAATTTTGCAGGCGAAGCAGACGGCGACATGTTTTAAAATCATTTTCTTGATTAAAATGAAATAAAAAAAAATATTTAATTTATATTATTTTAATAATGTGTAAATTTTAATTCAGTATAATGATTACATACACACACAGTAAAGATACAAAGTAAATTGATTATTCAGAAAAATGTGCCGTAGTATACTCGTCATCAGCGTGAACGGGTTACGATTTAACTTGTTTTAGCTTGTCTGATCTTGATTCTACAAGACGGCGACTGAATTCTACGTCAGAAATTATCTCAATGCTTAGAGCGGATGAATACATTGCTTTCAACCACTCAGCGAACGCCGCTCAAGTGTAATTCGGTTGATATGCGTTAGACACTTATCACATTTTAGTTCACAATTCATTTCGTTTGTTAGTATTGCGGTGGGCTGTATTCAACAAGAAAAAAAAAAATATGGTGATGTCTGAAACACATAGTGAAAAACGAAAGTTTGGAAAAGCCGGGGAATCTTCTGTAAATAAGAAAGCCAGAAGAGAAGTTTCAAAAGTAAATAACAACATTAAATAAATTTAATATGTAATTTTTATAATGTTTTTACACATTTGTGATCTTTATTAATTTTGTTATATTATTTTCAGAAGTATGGAAAATTTACCGAGGATTGCATACCAGATGGAGTATTTCCAATTGGAGATGATGTTTTTGTCTTTGCAAGCACCTATTATGATTCCGCATCAGTACACATAAGACGTTTCAAGAAATATGGCAAAACATACTACCCAACTCCCGAGGAATAACATTAGACCCACGGTGGATCGAATATATCATGCGTAAAAAGAAAGTGCCGGAATCACTGGAGGAATTACCAAGTGGACTTTTCCCTCCTGAACGACACATTCAAATAACTAGTGAGAACTTCATTGATTTTACTTTCAAGCTCATTAAATACAGTCCGGATAAAGAGCCCACTTTTAAAGAAATAACCATATCCCGAGAGCAGTGGGCTGAAATGATTAAAAAATATGGTGCTATTGAAAATGCTGCTATAGACAATATGTTTCAGTGTATGGACTTTTTAACTGCATATAAAACCTTCTGCGAAGGCCCCATAGAAAATACATTACCTTCTTCTTTGGATGTTAGTCTGGGTCAACAATACTTGACGCAAATTTTGAAAAAATCTATTTGTAGCCTCCTGAACGAAAAAGGATTGAAACAGCCTCAGACTTTCGCTGAGGAGTTATGGGGAATCGCGAAGAAACATTTAATTCATATGTTTCATCACTTGAAGCTAATGAGATAGCTGATTGTTTTTATCATAATCTTTTGAAAATGAACACTTTTATTGTTAAAACCTGTACATTATGTAACTCAAGAATTTTTAAAAAATCTTCGCTTGGATATTATTTTAAGAGAAGTAAGAGACATGTTATGTCCACCTGATTGTTTTGAATACTATGAGGATTTTGTTTAAAGATTTTTATAAGATTCACACAATATTTTGTTTTTATAAATTTGAATAAAATTCTTTTTTTTTTATATGCTGAATTTGAGTTCTTATTATTTTTATTGTTTGTTAGTTTAATTTATGTTGAAATCGTTTCACATCTTAAAAATAAATAAGAGTATTTTTAAAAGAAATTATCAAAGTATGTACAAGTGATATTTTAAATGTATTTCATATGAAAGTGAGAAAATTTATGCTCATGTTTTTATACATAAACTTTTTGCCTTTCCCAAAAAGTATATAATAATATAACTATTCATTGTAATAGTCATTCAATCAAGTTCTTTTCATCGGTAACAATGCATCAAGATTTAGCAGCGTTTTACGAAAATCCTGAAGTTCCAAATAGCTTCGGGGGTGTGGAAGCATTACATCGCTCTGTAAAAGGGAAATATAGTAAAAAAGATGTGAAACATTGGTTATCGCAGAAAGAAGCTTACACTCTTCATAAACCTGTTCGACATAAGTTTCAGCGGAATCGAGTGTTTGTAAGTGATATTGATCGTCAGTTTCAAGCGGATTTAGTCGATATGCAATCTTTAGCAGAATTTAATTAAGGGTATAAGTATTTGTTAACTTGCATTGATTTATTTTCAAAATTTGCTTGGGCAGTTCCTCTGAAAGATAAATTTGGAAAAAGTGTAAAGTCTGGGCTAGAAATTATTTTTAAAGAAAGGAAGCCTAAAGTGTTGCAAACAGATGCCGGTAAGGAGTTTTTAAATAAAATAGTTCAAAATTATTTAAAAAGCTGAATTTAAATTTTTTTTACAAATAACGAAACAAAGCTAGCATTGTTGAAAGGTTTAATCGGACATTAAAAACAAAAATGTGGAAATATTTCACTGAATTTAACACTAAAAATTACATCGACGTCATTGATAAATTATAATACACAGTTATAATCACTCGTATCACCGTTCAATTAAAATGGAACCTGTTTCTGTAAGTAGACATAACCGGAAGCAGGTATTAAAAAATTTATACGGTGGTCTAAGAAATGAGAAACCTAAAGCCCCTAGATTTAAAATCGGTGATATTGTACGCATTAATAAACAAAAACTTCACTTTGAAAAAGGATACGAACAAAACTGGAGAAGAGAACTTTTCATAGTTTTTTGAAATCGTGCAAAGAATTCCGATTGTTTATAGATTAAAAGATTTACAAGGTGAAGAGATTAAAGGTACTTATTACGAAGCAGAATTACAAAAAGTTGTCGACTCTGGTTTCTACCCTGTAGAGAATGTTATCAAACAAAGAAAAAGAGGAGGAATCACTGAATATTTTGTTAAATTTTTAGGCTATCCTGAAAAATTTAATGAATGGGTGACTGATATTCAAAAAGTATAAATAGTTAAACTTTTTATTGCCGACTCATTTTCAAAATGTCTTTCTACGTAACATTACCTTCTGATAGTTCTATGCATTTCTTTCCAGAAAACAAAATATCTCATTTCAAAACTCAGTTACCCTCTCCTGTTTGTTTAAAGGGTGAATGGGAAGTGGGATTGTCTGAAATAATCTACCCTCATTCTTGGCTTAACGTAAATGAAACTAACAATTATTTTCTATACAAAGCTGGTGACGGCAATATCTCTTCAACTGTTAAGCGAACAATTGATGTAGGTTGTTATGAAACAATGTTAGATATTATATCAGCCGTACAACTTGCTTTAGCCAAAAATCCTAATCGGTTCACAATAATTTACAATAAAGCAACAAAGCGGGTGAAAATTAATGCAGTTCAAGGTAGCAGTCTTCACTTAGAGAATTTAGGCGAGTTGTTAGGATTCAAACGCAATGCAATTATAATAGGTAACATGAAAAGCGAATTCGTTGTTGATGCATGGTCTAATTTTTCAGTTTTTTACGTTTACTCCGATCTAATTTCACCCCAAATTGTGGGGGATACACAGGCTCCTTTATTGCGAATCGTTCGCACTAAAGGTAAAGACGGGGAAACGATTAGTCAATACTATGATAGACCTCAATACTTACCTTTGGTGAGACACTCGTTTCAAACTATTCAATCTGAACTGAGACTCAATTCGGGTGATTTTATTCCCTTTGAAAGAGGTAAAGTGATCATAGTGCTTCATTTTCGCATGAGGCAAATACTATAAATAAAGCAATGCATTTCTCATAACCTCATTTGGAGATAAAAGACCAAGATGAGTGTACCATACGTTTGCTGTACTAAAAGATTTGAAGACCATTATGCAGGTCAAATAGGTTCGGGTCTGACTCATTACAAGGGCATTAATTTTCAAAAAAGGGTTATGGAATCGGAGGAATATTTCGTCGATTGTTTAGAGCAGCTTTACCTTTTTAGTAAAAGGAGGTAAAACTATTGGAAAAGAAGTATTAATGACAGGGAGTCGTGTTGCCTCTGATGTATTGTCAGGAGAAAATTTTAAAGAAGCTGCAAAAACAAGAAGCAGAGAAAGTGGGAAAAAAATTAGCTCAGAAAGCTATTGATAGAGTTCAGTCTATGGTAGGAAAAGGGCAGTATAAAAGAAAGCGTAAGAAACAGAAAAAAATCATTTCATCCAAAGCACGTAAAGTGAGTGTACGTGACATTTTCGACTCGTAAAAATGGCATTTATTCTTAAAGATTCCCCTGAATGTGTTAAATCTGAATTGGAACTTTTCAACTTACCAGGAACTCAAACAGTTATTCAAGATGGGCAGTGGAAACAATTTCATCCTCTTTCTAACGTTTTCGATAATGCACCTGTAGAATTTCACATTTCCGGAAGTGCAGAAGATTACATAGATCTCAGTCAAACACAATTATACGTAAAAGCGAAAATAGTAAAAGTGGACAATACGCCTATTACTAAAGATGATACTATAGGACCTGTGAATTTATTTCTACATTCACTATTTTCTCAAGTAGATGTATCCTTAAATGATCGCGTGGTTTCCAATTCCAGTAATACATATCCCTATCGATCTTATATTGAAACTCTCTTAAACCATGGATATGACAGCAAAACTTCCCAGTTAACGGCTGAACTATTTTACAAGGATTCTGATGATGGTCTCAAGAAAAGAACCGAATTTTTAAAGAAAGTGCAACTGTAGACATGATTGGTTGTATACATTCGGATTTATTTCATCAAGATCGTCTTTTACTCAATTTAGTGGATTTGAAAATAAGATTAATACGAAGCAAACCCGAATTTTGTTTACAAGGATCTGAGGGATTTAAAGTTGTTTTGGATCATGTTTCTTTATTCATACGAAAAGTTCGTGTGAATCCTGGAGTTATTCTTGGTCATGCGAAAGCACTGGAAAAAACAAGCGCAAAATATCCCATTAACCGAGTTCTGTGCAAAGTGTATTCGATTCCTAAAAGGAAGCATGTCTTTTATTCAAGATAACATATTTTCAGGCCAAATGCCAAAAAAAAACTTTTTGTAGGATGTGTAGATAATGAAGCTTTTCACGGAGCATTTTCAAAATCTCCTTATGAGTTTAAACATTTTAATTTAAATTTTATTGGAGTGTATGTGGATGGACAACCAGTGCCTCACAATCCATTAGAACTCGATTTTTCTAAAGATCAATACATACGGGCCTATCAAACTCTATTTGTTGGGACAGATCGAATGGGTCAAGACAGAGGTATATTTATTTCTAGAAAAGAATATAAAGATTCAAATACATTGTTTGGATTTAACCTCTCACGGATTTATGTTCTTCAGGAGAACATTTAAGTCTGATAAAACATAGCAATTTGCGATTAGAATTAAAATTCAGCAAATCTTTAGAACAAACCGTATGTGTTATCGTTTTTGCCGAGTTTGAAAATTTAATCGAAATAAACAAATCGAGAAATATCTTGTATGATTTCGGAAATTAAAGAATGGATGGAATGCAAATGTATACAGTTTTATCTCAAGAGAAGACAACGTCCCCCTATTTTCAAGGTGTTTATTCTAGAGATACGCTCCCTCCTCTGGAAGAAAACATGTGTGCTATTGTGAATTCTGATGACTCATCACAACCTGGAACACACTGGTTAGCATTATTTGTAAATGATAAAAGAGAATTAGAATTTTATGACTCGTTTGGACAACCTCCTGTATTCTATAACATTAGTACTACTACCTATTTAGATGTATTATGGAATTCTAAAGTGTTTCAATCACCAACATCTAATGTTTGTGGGCAATACTGTATTTACTTTTTATTCAAACGCAGCCAAGGCTATTCTATGCATTATATTTTGAATCAATTGTATATAAATGATTTTCAAATGTATCAATTTGTAAAGAAACGATATGGTGTAAGATTTGTATTTAGAAAAAAAAAAATGGAATGAAACTAAATATGTGTGTGTCTTTTATTTTCTTTAATTTTTTTTTCTATTTTCTATTTATTTTCTTATGATAATTTTTTTCTTCTAAAAAAAATTAATATTTTTCTATGTTAAATTTCTTTTTCTCTCAAAAAAAAATTTTTTTTCTATGATAAATTTTTCACCCAAAAAGATTAATATAATTTTATTTAATTATATATTTGAAACTTTTAAATTTTATCAAATAAGTATATTTTCTTCAGCAAAAGAAAACTGTTCAAATCATAAAGATACAACTGAGACAATTTTTTTAATCAAATGAGTATCATTTATTTCAAAGTTTCAACCATGCATTTCTGCGAGCATACATTATTGGTTTCTTAATAATTTTGTTATTCTGATACAATTTTTTATTTACATCTAGATTTTTCGGTAAATTTACATCATTCAAAGCTCTTAAAAATACATATCTTCCTTCAGGTGCTGATTTTCGATTCCGTAGAAAATCATTCACAAGGAATGCAATATTGCTTCCTGGAATAACAGTGTTTTTGTAAATAATTTCACCATCAGAATTCCAACTGAAAGATTCTTGAAGCTTTAAAAACTGGAAAATATTTTTTTTTGCTTTTTCTTTATACCTAGCTGGAACAATTCTAAAAATTTCATCCTCAAACACTTCTTTTTCCGTCTTTACTACTGACTCTTTTAGATTTTCTTTTAATGATTCCGTTTCTTGATTTTCTGATAGAGATGCTGCATTTGGAACTGGTTCAGACTCTCTTCGATTTTCGTTAGAAAAGTGCGTATATTTTTGTAAAATTTGTAAATAGAGAATTGTTTTTCTTCTTCCGTTAAATCCTTATTATGGAGAATGAATTTCATGCGTTGATCAAGTTCCGATAAGTGTTCCGTTACTTGAACTCTTTCTTCGGGTACCAGTACAAATTTTTTGCTAAATTCCATTTTGAATTAAAGAACTGATGACTGAAATAGCTGCAGGCAATAAAATATTTAAGAATCCTTCTCCTTTTTGAATTAAAATTTTCTTTTCTCGTAAAGAGGTTTTTTTTTGTTAGAAAGTTTTCTTAAGCTTTCTTTATAGGGAGATAAACGATTTTTTTAATTTTAGTCAATGATATGTTACCACATAAAACATTCAGCACACACTCGCACAAAGTTTTTATTTCTTTCTTTGAACACTTTTTCAAAATAGATTTTGGGTGTTTTGTTTTAGAAATTAGTTTTAAGAGCTCTAAAGTTTGTTCAGAACACACCGGCATCTTGTGAACTATTGAATATTCATTGAACAATTTGAATCTATTTATATGCTTCAAAGTAATGGGTCATCGAGGTTGATATACAAAAAAAACATCTCCAGGAAACATACCTGTGCACACACGCAAGGATTCATCAGTTTCAGGTTTTAAATCAATAAGTAAGTATCCGTACGGTTTTGATGTGGCATCTGCGTAACATTCTTGAAAAATTTCACTTTACGAGGATACAATTGGCGACCTAAATGTGTAATTTGGGATTGATCTCTTCGATTCTTAAATAATACAAGATAATGAGCGTTTAAGGAAATTTCTCTAATTTCTTTCCCTTTATGAAAAATATTCTGTACCACAAAAATTATACTTAAATTTCTGTGATGCGAAAATTTTACAAATAATTTTGTTAATTGGGGATCATTTCCTAACTCTCCCATAAGATCGTCTATAACAATTAACGCATCCGAATACTGGTGCAAATTAGAGGGGATACCTTCATGAAAGGAAATATTCGGCATTTCTTCATACAACGCTTGGTAAACTCCATAACACCAAATTATATTTTTAGGAAAGGGTTTAATCATTTTATTTTCGATTAATTTTTTAACGAACTGACTTTTACCGTTACCAGATGGCCCAGCCAAGATTAAAGTAAATGGATGAACTAATTTGAGAGAATCCATGATTAAACTAAATAATTTTATGAATGATGTTGCTATTTATACTACGAGTCACTTAATTCTATAAATTTCATTTTGTGTGATACCGAAAGGAAAAGAATGAGGGTAGATTATTTCAGACAATCCCACTTCCCATTCACCATTTAAACAAACAGGAGAGGGTAATTGAGTTTTGAAATGAGATATTTTGTTTTCTGGAAAGAAATGCATAGAACTATCAGAAGGTAATGTTACGTAGAAAGACATTTTGAAAATGAGTCGGCAATAAAAAAAGTTTAACTATTTATACTTTTTGAATATCAGTCACCCATTCATTAAATTTTTCAGGATAGCCTAAAAATTTAACAAAATATTCAGTGATTCCTCCTCTTTTTCTTTGTTTGATAACATTCTCTACAGGGTAGAAACCAGAGTCGACAACTTTTTGTAATTCTGCTTCGTAATAAGTACCTTTAATCTCTTCACCTTGTAAATCTTTTAATCTATAAACAATCGGAATTCTTTGCACGATTTCAAAAAACTATGAAAAGTTCTCTTCTCCAGTTTTGTTCGTATCCTTTTTCAAAGTGAAGTTTTTGTTTATTAATGCGTACAACATCACCATATTTAAATCTAGGGGCTTTAGGTTTCTCATTTCTTAGACCACCGTATAAATTTTTTAATACCTGCTTTCGGTTATGTCTACTTACAGAAACAGGTTCCATTTTAATTGAACGGTGATACGAGTGATTATAACTGTGTATTAATTTATCAATGACGTCGATGTAATTTTTAGTGTTAAATTCAGTGAAATATTTCCACATTTTTTGTTTTTAATGTCCGATTAAACCTTTCAACAATGCTAGCTTTTGTTTCGTTATTTGTAAAAAAATTTACATTCAGATTTTTTAAATAATTTTTGAACTATTTTATTTAAAAACTCCTTACCGGCATCTGTTTGCAACACTTTAGGCTTCCTTTCTTTAAAAATAATTTCTAGCCCAGACTTTACACTTTTTCCAAATTTATCTTTCAGAGGAACTGCCAAGCAAATTTTGAAAATAAATCAATGCAAGTTAACAAATACTTATACCCTTTATTAAATTCTGCTAAAGATTGCATATCGACTAAATCCGCTTGAAACTGACGATCAATATCACTTACAAACACTCGATTCCGCTGAAACTTATGTCGAACCGGTTTATGAAGAGTGTAAGCATCTTTCTGCGATAACCAATGTTTCACATCTTTTTTACTATATTTCCCTTTTACAGAGCGATGTAATGCTTCCACACCCCGAAGCTATTTGGAACTTCAGGATTTTCGTAAAACGCTGCTAAATCTTGATGCATTGTTACCGATGAAAAGAACTTGATTGAATGACTATTACAATGAATAGTTATATTATTATATACTTTTTGGGAAAGGTAAAAAGTTTATGTATAAAAACATGAGCATAAATTTTCTCACTTTCATATGAAATACATTTAAAATATCACTTGTACATACTTTGATAATTTCTTTAAAAATACTCTTATTTATTTTTAAGATGTGAAACGATTTCAACATAAGTTAAACTAACAAACAATAAAAATAATAAGAACTCAAATTCAAAAAAATAAAAAAAAAAGAATTTTATTCAAATTTATAAAAACAAAATATTGTGTGAATCTTATAAAAATCTTTAAACAAAATCCTCATAGTATTCAAAACAATCAGGTGGACATAACATGTCTCTTACTTCTCTTAAAATAATATCCAAGCGAAGATTTTTTAAAAATTCTTGAGTTACATAATGTACAGGTTTTAACAATAAAAAGTGTTCATTTTCAAAAAGATTATGATAAAAACAATCAGCTATCTCATTAGCTTCAAGTGATGAAACATGTGAATTAAATGTTTCTTCGCGATTCCCCCCATAACTCCTCAGCGAAAGTCTGAGGCTGTTTCAATCCTTTTTTCGTTCAGGAGGCTACAAATAGATTTTTTCAAAATTTGCGTCAAGTATTGTTGACCCAGACTAACATCCAAAGAAGAAGGTAATGTATTTTCTATGGGGCCTTCGCAGAAGGTTTTATATGCAGTTAAAAAGTCCATACACTGAAACATATTGTCTATAGCAGCATTTTCAATAGCACCATATTTTTTAATCATTTCAGCCCACTGCTCTCGGGATATGGTTATTTTTTAAAAGTGGGCTCTTTATCCGGACTGTATTTAATGCGCTTGAAAGTAAAATCAATGAAGTTCTCACTAGTTATTTGAATGTGTCGTTCAGGAGGGAAAAGTCCACTTGGTAATTCCTCCAGTGATTCCGGCACTTTCTTTTTACGCATGATATATTCGATCCACCGTGGGTCTAATGTTATTCCCTCGGGAGTTGGGTAGTATGTTTTGCCATATTTCTTGAAACGTCTTATGTGTACTGATGCGGAATCATAATAGGTGCTTGCAAAGACAAAAACATCATCTCCAATTGGAAATACTCCATCTGGTATGCAATCCTCGGTAAATTTTCCATACTTCTGAAAATAATATAACAAAATTAATAAAGATCACAAATGTAAAAAACATTATAAAAATTACATATTAAATTTATTTAATGTTGTTACTTACTTTTGAAACTTCTCTTCTGGCTTTCTTATTTACAGAAGATTCCCCGGCTTTTTCCAAACTTTCGTTTTGCACTATGTGTTTCAGACATCACCATATTTTTTTTCTTGTTGAATACAGCCCACCGCAATACTAACAAACGAAATGAATTGTGAACTAAAATGTGATAAGTGTCTAACGCATATCAACCGAATTACACTTGAGCGGCGTTCGCTGAGTGGTTGAAAGCAATGTATTCATCCGCTCTAAGCATTGAGATAATTTCTGACGTAGAATTCAGTCGCCGTCTTGTAGAATCAAGATCAGACAAGCTAAAACAAGTTAAATCGTAACCCGTTCACGCTGATGACGAGTATACTACGGCACATTTTTCTGAATAATCAATTTACTTTGTATCTTTACTGTGTGTGTATGTAATCATTATACTGAATAAAAATTTACACATTATTAAAATAATATAAATTAAATATTTTTTTATTTCATTTTAATCAAGAAAAATGATTTTAAAACATGTCGCCGTCTGCTTCGCCTGCAAAATTAAATTCATGAGATTATAAACATAAGTTTTCTTCAGGTCTGTATGCCTTCATAGGATAATGGTTAGCGTAACTGAAAACTATTGTCCTGTGGAGACATTTTGATCTGAGGCCGTGAGTTTGAATCTGGATTTATTTTTTTATTTGAGCGTTATTTATTTCCATCATTTTAAAATCTATAATTAGTGTACATTTTAATCAATAGGTGGCGCCATGAGCACGTTTAATATTCCCATACTTCCATTTTTTGTGCACATTTTTTAAAAACAACTCAACTTAGCTGTAGAAAAAAACAATTCAACTCGCCCCCTCAGCTCGAAAATCAAAGCCAATGCAGGAGAAAAACAACTCAACTCGTCAGTAGGAACGAAACAACTCAACTCGTCAGTAGGAACGAAACAACTCAACTCGGCAACAGGAACGAAACAACTCAACTCGTCAGTAGGAACGAAACAACTCAACTCGTCAGTAGGAACGAAACAACTCAACTCGGCAACAGGAACGAAACAACTCAACTCGTCAGTAGGAACGAAACAACTCAACTCGTCAGTAGGAACGAAACAACTCAACTCGTCAGTAGGAACGAACCAACTCAACTCTGCACTGTCGTCGACCGCCTGCAACCGCCTACAACCGCCTGCAACCGCCTACAACCGCCTGCAACCGCCTGCAACCGCCTACAACCGCCTGCAACCGCCTACAACCACCTACAACCGCCTGCAACCGCCTGCAACCGCCTGCAACCGCCTGCACCGCCTGCACCGCCTTTACAGCAGAATCGGCTTTTTCTACCTACTTATGTGATTGGTAATTGGAACACACTTTTTCAGTTTATACTATTTATTTATTTTTCATTTTTTAAACAATATCATTTTAGGATATTTACCTTTGACAACCATTGGAATACAATTAATAAATCTCCGTCTCACGCATTTACTAATTGTAATCCATACCTAAAACTTAGTTTATTCATTTGAGGTACAAAATCGAGATACTTCGTCCCTTATTTTGCAAAAAATATGATACAGTAAAACAAAATTTAAAACATCTAAAACAAATATATAATATTATTTGCATAATGTATTATTTCTTAAAAAATATCTGTCATATATTAGAAAAAAAACGTATTGTACTTAATGCACAGCCTTTTAAATGTTTTCCCTTTCAAAAACTAATTTAAAATTTACTTTAACATTTAAATTGCATATACATAATAAGCCCAAATTTTATGACGAGAATAGACATTAAAAACATTTCTAAAATTTGAAAATACAATGCATCCTATGACATCATCTTATAACCTTATTTAATTCTGGGGGATGGGGGTTGGAATATTTCCTTTAATATCTTTAGTAATATAATTTTCAAATGAAGAATTTAATAAGTATTGCTGATAAATTGAATGAAATATTTATTTTTTTACACTAACATTTTTAATAATTTCAAAAAATTGCCATAACACAACAAAGAAAAAATTCTATAGTAAGAGATATATAAGAATACTTTTATTTTATTCCTCTACATCACTCACCAATGCATTTGTTGTTTTCAAATTTTGTCATTTTTTAAGATGTATTTTCGATTTTAAAGCAGACCCATTTCGTGGGTGTCTATGACGTTTTCAAGCAAAACAAATCTTCTTATGTTTGATGTATAACACATGTTATAGCTATACATTTGCAGAAGCTGTAATAATACGAACCATTTCTTTCTCAATAAATCAAATATGGGAAGAGGAAATTATATCTATAATTCTTCTATCGGTAAAAGCAATAGTTGTAAAGTGTGGTTTCTTTACCCATTTCTTCTAGAATAATTCAAAATAAAGAACTTTTTGATACAAATACATAATCCTGTTTGTATTAATATTCTCAATATAGCTACTCGTGTTTCTAAATCAACTTTAAAAAAAAATTTTTAAATTAACCGTATATAAAATTCCCTTTCTTTAAAGAAATGTACTCTTATTTTAGAAGCAAATGAATTTTTTGCACTTTTTTCTAAAATGTTATATACCTCTATGCTAAAAATACTGTTTAATCATGCGAGAAAAAATGTCGAATTCCCCCAAAAAATTACTGTAGTTTTTGCAAAAATGTTGATTTATATGAAAATACTGTACTATTAACTGAAATTATACTACAAAGAGACTGAAGGCACTCTTTTCCATGTCATTTTTTAAGTACAATTTGGATTAGCAGTATAAGATATACCTAAATTTGACAAAAATCAAACGTAAATATAGTCTTTTTTATCATAATCCCCAATCTAAAACTATTCTTAGTATGTGGTTTAATGTTTAAATAACCCTAAAAATTTGTAAAATCAACATAAGTATTTCTAGTAGTTGATTTTCTTTTGTTATACTACATTTTTAAAACCTCAGATGAGAAGAAAAGTTCAGAAAGACTTAAAATTGGAAAGAGAAATATAGAAAATATAGAGAGAGATCAAAATGGAATATTACAGCTCATTAACAGATAACTCATGACTGTCTAATAATAACGGTGATAACCAAGCAAACCCGATAATTTTAGATGGAGTCATGTATCTGTGGTTTCAAGTTTTGAATCTATCAACACAACCATATGTAATGCTGCTCGTTCAATTAATTAAGAAAGACTTCACGCGCGAGACGTCGTGTTGAAGTAGAAAGTGAAATACAACTCAGTTATCAAATTCGTCGTCTCACCCAGGTTATAAGTAATGACGTCGATTTCCGATAACTGTCATGTAGTTTCAAATTAACAGAAAATTAAAATAATCATTCACCTGTTATCGTAGATATACCAATATTTTTTATATGGTTTAAAGTAACATACATGCATGCATTTCTTTGAAAGAGTAATTAAAACTTTTATTAGGAACACAGAATATAAAGAATTATAGTTCGAAACACACACTCACACGCATGTATACTATAACCATACTTTTTCAAGCGTATTGATGGGGCCATTTTCGGCTGCAAGTAGCATTTAACTTTCAAAAGCATGGCATATGAGCATGCGTGCATTAAGTGTAAAGAAAAAATATTTGGTGTAAATGTTGCCTACAGTCATGTTAATAAGCACATTAAACAGGAAAAAATATCATTTCTGGATATATTAAACTTATATTTTTATTTCTCAAAGGAATTTTTTTTTAAAAATTTATTATCTCGCTAGACTGGAAATGTAATTCTTATTGATCAAAAAGAAGTATTGGTACAAAAATTTTAAAAAAAAGTAGAGCTCAAATCTACATAATAAGCAAAAAATGTCTCATAATACTTATTTTTTTAAACTAAAGATTTTTTATAAATATTTTTTGAGATTTCTAACATTTCTGTAAGAATTAGTTCTCAAATGTCTGGAGACTAATAATAAAACAGGGGTGCCTGTGAACTTTTTATTTTAAAAATATATTATATAATATTAATTATATAATATATTATATAACATTAATTATATTATTATATATTAATAATTTATAAGTAGAAAAGGTGCACAAAAGCTTATACGAATATCATGAAAAGACATTAGATCTACTAAGCTATGGCGTCTACATTTTGTTTCATTCGATACTAACTTTATTGTTTTTTTCACAAATATTTACTTTAAAGTTTATATTGTTTGAAGAAAAAGCGCATGGGAGATATTTTCCTTCTAAATTTAATTCCCATAATGTTAGCACTTTGAAAATTTTTTACATATCTTTATGTTCTCATTGGAAATAAAAATATCCTTGTAAGTTAACTGTAAACAATATCTTGATGTTTTATTTAAAGTAGAAACATCAAAGAAATAAATGAGTATTTCAATAACTTTTGCAATTTGCGTAGCTGCTAGACAAAATTAGCATTCTTAAGAAACTAAATCCAGACACTGAGGTATAAGTTGCTTATAGGTATTATAGTAATTATTTATTAAAGCTCAATTCTATAATTTATTTCAATACATAGCTAATTCACATAAGTAATTCTTTCAGATAGGGAAACTTAATCATTTCGGATATTAAAAAAATATATTAAATATAATTTAGAATATAAAAATATTCCACTTGAATTTACGATTTTTGTTATTCAAGTTATACTGTGTCCCTTTAAGTAATTTTAAAGTGTTTATCTTGTTTATTCATTTCTTATTAATATGTTTATTTTGTTTGGAAATAACTTTGTTATTTTGATTTCAATTTATCAGATTTATGCTTCACAACATAAAATAAAATTGATTGTAAAAATCCATAAGACTTAAGTGGAATTAATTTATACGAATTCCTTTTTTTCAGCGTTATTATAATCATTATTTTTCCAGGAGATATCCCTCTACATCATTGACTTGAAGCGTTCCATCATGTCACTGGGTTAAAAAATTAATCTTCCATATTAATATTATCCAGTCACTGCATTCATTTTGTAGGTAATCATACAGAATCTATAATTATAAAATGCATGAAACACCGGCGTATAGATCTTTCCTTTCCGATTTAAATTTTCAAAACAATACAGCTAATTTATCCCATAGTTTATAATTGTGTGCATATAACATCTGCAATTGTTCACTCTTTTTAATTTTATAAGCAAAAAGACATTAATGTCATTAAGTTTATTTTATCTTTTGATCGTTATAATTCTAAAATTACTTAACTCAAAAGAAAACGAAAGTTTTTAGATGACGAAATATAGATCAACTTGCTTAAAGAAAAAGCAAACTGCAATATAAGATTAAATTATTAATAATAAAGCTTAAGAACATAAAGTAATTCTAATAAATGTTTTAATATTCTAAATAAAACATGATTCATTTATTAAAACTATAAAAATAAATAAATAAAATATTTTTTCATTCCTCATTAATTATTTTAATTAAAATATTTTATAAAGCTTCATATTATATTTCGTTCCTATAAATCTGAAAATTTTTTTAAATCTTTATAGCTAGATAATCTTAAAATTAATCGTTCTGAACAGCACTTAATCATTTTTGTTAATCTTTATTATGATGACAATGCTTTTTGGATACACATAATTATCAAAACCACTGTAAGCTTAAGTGAAATTAATAGAACTTATTATTGGGTTGGTGTAAAAATAATTGCTGGTTTTTACTATAAATTTTTGAGCAGTATATCTCAGCATAAAATAAAGTTTATCACTCAAAATAAGAACCACTAAAATCTATGCGTCTTTGCAACCAAGTTCATTTATTCCGGGAAAATAAAAATGTGGAGTTTTGGAACAGATGAATTCTTTAAAGTAAATGCTACTGCTTTGTTGACAATCTTTTGTAGGACGATATTGAAGTGATTGAAAAAGAGTTAGCTGGTGAGAGATCTGGTGAGAGAGTGTAAGTTGGGTAAGATAGAGTTTCGTATCCCACTTCAATTTCTACCCAGTGTAGCGTTGACCATACAGAACAATTGGTCTATTTCGACTGACCAGTGCCAGGCATAAGTGTTGCAGTGTTTCACGCGTTTTGTTGATTTCCTGGCAATACTTCTCTGGTGTGATGATTTCGTCTGTACTCAAGAAGCTGTAGTGAATTTAACAATAACCATAAATTTCTTTTGATGCAACTTCAGTTGGGGAAGTGTTTCTGCGGTTCTCATCGCTGTCCATCCGCTGCACAAACGCCGTCTGTTGCCATACAGAATCTATTTTTGTCGCATATCACAATACATTCAAAAAATGGATAATTTTGTTGAGAGGAAGAAGCGCAGATACCACTTAATATCGAGGAAGTTTTCTGTTTTCAATCAATTAGCGAGCCACCCATTTATTGGGCTTATCTGATTTTCCTATTTGGTGGAAATGACGAAAAACTGTTGAATGGCAAACGTTTAGTTTTTCTGCAAACTCTCTAGATGTTTTTCTCATGTACGTTTCAATAACGGCTCTCAATAAGTTGTCATCAATAACAGAAGGACGACTGCAACCTTCCTCATCTTCAAGACACTCGTCTCCAATGGGAAATTTTTAGAGCCAATGTTGAGCAATACGTTTGCTGAAAGTTCCCTGAACAAATGCTTGATTAATATTACGAACAGTTTCTGCTACTTTACATCCCATTTTGAACTCGTACAACAAATTAGCTCGAATTTGATTTCTTTTCAGTCATCACTTTGGCAATCCAAAATACACAAGGAAAAACATTGACAACAAAACTAAAAGCATAAGCCGGTAGATCAAAATGTTATATTATATAAACATAAATAAACAGAATGTTATTCCAAAATAAGCCTCAAGGCTTGAAAGAAAAGCCGCTTTTATTTTTGCACCAATCTGATATTAAGTTAACTACGCTGGTGTTCAAAATTAAGAGAAAATGTATATTTAGCCGAATTTCTCCAAAAGATGCTGAAAGAAAGGTAAAATTAATGCTTTCAAAGAGCTAATGGTAAGTTAAAGTTAATGTGGGCTGTGCATTTAGAGGAAAGTATTCGGTAAGCTCTTGTGAAAAATTTTCTATTTAACATTCACTTGCACGCCTCGATGACTTTTGTAAAGATTTTAGCAATATTTACTGGAATTTAGAAGAAAACAGTTAAAATGAGTAACACCAACGTTTTAATGTTGGAATATGGTAGCAAATAATCGAGAGACGATGTAGTGCATTGCCAAAAGCAGATTAGTGGAGACTTATGTAACTCCCAGGGTTATGTTCGACTTATGGAGACAAATTACTGAGACTAGATCCTCAAAGAGAAAACTTAAGTAAGTCCTAAGAGTTATGAGAATCAATGAGGACATATATACTTTTATTAAAGTGAGACTTACCAGGAATGCAACAGATTATCAGCTATCTCGGTTCAGACACCAGACGGCCGCAGAAACATATGCTTCAAGGTTTACTATTTACAGAAGGCTACTTGAGCTAGAAGAAGACCTGCAGCTTTCACATTTGTTACTGCTGAGTATAGAAGAGCCCGTTTAACGAGGTAAACATAGCCGCGATGTTGGAGCAATGATTTGTAGAAGACCGTTCTATTTACTGATGAGTCCCAATTTATCTAACCATTGATTCTCGACGTACCTTCAGCTGGGAGAAATAAAAAACTCTCTTCATGTTCTCCAACATTTTAGAAAGAGAGCAGAATAAAAAAAATTCTAAGATGTGAGAAAGTATCAGGTAGGGCAGCGGATGGACCTACATGTGTTTGACAAAGGTTTTGTGTCTGATGTAAGGTATAGGTCTGAAATCATGCAGACCTATGTCTGACTTTTCAGGAATGCATCTGTCACTGATTTAATTTTAAGGATGATAACGCTTGTTCATATAAGGTGAAATTCGGCGATGAATATCTAGAAAATGAGAACATTAGTTGTGGACAGATCGTCCATTCAGATATCCAGATTTGAACGCAATCAAGTGTGTATAGGAGGATTTTGGGAATGGAAGGGCAACGCATGTTTTGACGCCTGGAAAAATTTATGACCAGAAAACTACATAAC
The DNA here is from genome assembly GCA_019973935.1 of Trichonephila clavipes. Taxonomy (NCBI): domain Eukaryota; kingdom Metazoa; phylum Arthropoda; class Arachnida; order Araneae; family Nephilidae; genus Trichonephila; species Trichonephila clavipes. The sequence continues at coordinate 61,884 of BMAU01001044.1, forward strand.
TGTAGGGTTAGGATTATAATTACTACACAGGAACTCAAACTGTTTCATTTCTAGCATGAATTTATATTATGAAGCTATAATTGTAAATGGGGATCATGCCTCATATTAAAACCTTTTTTTTGTTCCATCTTTTAAACTCTCATGACGATTTCTCTAAGCAGATCATGCCTTTTTGTTCGAAATGTGCGAAAATTACATTGAATGGAAATACTTATTCGGAAATTCAGCCGGAATATTTCAAAGTACCATTTTCTGGTGATTTTTTTAAAATGTAAAAATCTGATCAAAGATGCAAATCTTAACCATCCGATATTTGTTAATTTACAGAAATTGATTGAACCTATTGCTAAAACTAATTTAGACCATTATAGAAAAATGCTTTATGGTGGCGTAAGAAGGCAAATAGAAATAGAGACCTTAGTAACAGATGTTTTTTATTTTTATCTTCGAAACTAAGGGGGACTGATTTGAGGGTAATTGGAAAATATGTTGTTCACAAAAAGTACTGAAAGAAATATCATATTAAAATTAATACAAGATTGTGAAATATATTTTTATAAATTAGTAAAGTTAATTTAAAAAATAAGTTTTAATAAATAATAAATTAATAAAAATTAAATTAATAAATCATTAATATAGTTATATAGTAGCAATACAAGTATTTATCAAAAGCGAAAGAAATTACCAAAATTATTAAAATGTCTCATCTTTTCCTTTCCTTCATCCATGTTTACATAAATTAAAAAATATATTTTTTCCAGTATTCATTTTTCGAAATACATTCTCTTATTATTCTGTATTTGAGTTTCTATTCGCTAATAAATGTTTACTGAAATAAAACTAGTAAAAAGTTGTTAACAGAAGCTACTACTTCAAAAAAAAATCATAATTGAGTAAGCCAAAATTTTAGTGCACATGACTTAATTATGAAGAAAGACGAAATCGATTAATATTCTAGCTGCTTAGACAATCAGAATGCGAACAATAGAGTCTGAAAACTGGCGTAATACTTTAGGGAGAAGGTTGCAAAAACTAAAAATTGTATTGTGCGTGTTGGTAAAAATTCAGCTACTTTGTTGTGGTAATATTTCTGTCTCGTCATATAGAAAGACAGCATTATGAAAAATTGATGGGATTCAAAGAGGAATAATAGGCAGAATTAAGAGATTGGAATTTAATGCCATAGGAAATCGCATCATGTATTGATTGGGTCTCTAGTAACATTACGAATTTTATCAGATAATGGATTGAAGATTATGATCTTTTTTTGTGTGTGTTGTGATGTGCGGAAAGAATTCAGGAGCGGGGTCTGATAATTTGGTAAGAAAAAATTTGGTACGTATGACAACCACACCATCTATTGTGTAATAGCTTCAAGAGCTCTAGGAAAACAATGGAAGACGGTAAAGTTGAAAAAAATCTTATACAGTTTTGGAACATTGATTTTTTTTCGTGAAATTATGTGATGAAATTGTGTGCTTTTTTCAGGTACACTAAGCATATTGTACCACATGACTACCTGGTAACATTCAGTCCACTGACCGTCAACGTTATTTTGCCAGGTCTTATGCTCGTGGTGATAATTCAAGTGACAGGACCTTTGTACGGTTGGGGCAAATATGAATACATGAAAGGTAGGTATTATTGAGATTACTATAGATATGCATAAAATTAATTTATACATTTAAAATTCTACTAAAGGGTAATATAATGAGGATAGGGAGAAGACCTTCGAAAAAAATTCGGTGAGAAATCAAAGGTATATCTGGTAATATACATTCTCAATAAAAATAATTTAAATAATTTATGTTCAAGTAGACCCTATAAGTCAAGAATTACCTTAAATTTAAGGGTCTCAGAGTTAGTTTTGTCTCGAGAGCTGAAATTATAAACAGTTTTTGACTAGGTATAATTCTTTGAGGTTAAAATTAAATAATTCGATTCTTTCACACATTTTTATTAAAAAAATGAGGTTTCAGAAAGGGTAAAATGTTCAAAATATTATCATAATTATAAAAATTATAAACATATGAAAATAAGAAACATTTCGGTAAGAAATATTAAGTAAGCTTTACTTTGTGCATGATATTTTCTAAAATGGTAGCCTTTGATGTGTACAACTTTATAGAATTATAATATGTATCATGCTCTGTATATAAAACATACCTAATTTTAGTATTACATATCTTTTTTATTTGAAAAATATTGAAAGGAGGTGAACGAACGATTTACAAACTGTACTTATTCCTAACATATGAATAGCGCGTGAATTTAATAAAAATAAAGTAAATAATTAAAGGAAAATAAATAATTTTCAGAGTAAAGGATATTAGAAAATGTTTATAAAATTATAATTAAAAATCTAGCTTTGTTTTTTATTTAATACAATGAAATTCTCAGGAGCTGACTGATTTGATTAAAAACGGATATTTTGCATATATTTTTTTAAAAAATTATCCTTATTCTGCTTCCATTGTACTGTTTGAAAGAAGTAATGAAAACAAGACCTATACTTATATTTAAGCAAAATAAAAATCTCACGCTGGTGGGAAAAGCGAACATATTCCTTCAGATTGAATTATTTTTCTAATTTTAATTTTAAAATGAAAAACCAAACAATGAAAGTTACCCGTTTGCTTAAATATTAACAGCTTAGAAATCATTGAAACAAATATTTAATTAAAACCGAATTTTCCATTCATTATTAAGTAATGATACGTACAAGGGTATTTGTTTAAACTATTTAAATAAGGTTAGATATATATTTTTAAAAATATATAGACTGAAAATCTGTGAGATTCCCATTGTTTAAAAAATACAAGGATATTATATTCGAATTGAATAACAAAAAAATAATAAATAAATTAAAAAAATGAAAGATTAAAAACGAAGAAAAGTTACTGGCTAAATTAAATTTGTTAAAGTACTTATTGTACTAATTATTTTTATTTCTCTATCAACTTAAACTGTAATGCTTGTAAAATGTCTTAATAATTCACCTATTAACTTATTCAAGTGCTGCATATTAAATAAATAAACATCATTGATAACATAATTTACTTCGATTCTTATTCAACGACAGTTTTAATATCAGCATAGCATTTCTTAGAAGTCAAAAATGGTTAAAAATGATAGAGACAAATAGAAGCTTCTTTAGCCTGTAATATATAAATATATATTTAATTTAACGAAATACTTAGTCCTTATAAATTAAACTTATAAAAATGCATCTCTTTCAAGTACATATTTTTCTTTTATGATACAGACTTAGAAAATTACATTTGATTATATATTTTGAATGTCGTAAGATAAAAAGAGCTTACGTGTGTCTTCTAAGCAGGAATTAGATGTCATTATTCTTTCTAGCATTCGAGTAATGTGCTTAACAGCAGACCCCGAAAAGAATAAAATTCCCTAGCTGTTACTTTATTTCGTATGAAAGGAGAGATAATCAATGAGTCAGTTCTTGAATGTCTTCCAAAGAAATAAAGCTTTTATCATTACATAAGAAATGTGTAAAGTGCTTGTAACATTTACGAACTAAGTTCGGTTTTGAATACGCTGAAAGAGAAATTAACTTTATATATAAAATATATTCAATGAAACATTTTTCATAGTATTTTTAGATATTTATAATATATTGATGAACACAACTTTTAATACTTAATGATGAAATTTTACATGCATAAACACACACACATATATGTACACACACATGTGTATGAGTACTCAAACATACATTCCCTTAATAATTCCCTTTAACTAACTTCTGAGGTTATGCTGTTGTTCCATATGAGAATCCGAAACCTTGAACCAGGTTCAGGCAAATACTTCCAGGGTACGGGCAACTTCTAATTTTTAAAGGTGTTACAGTCCACCCAGTGGCGTAGGTGTGGTGAGTTAAGAAAAAAAGTCTACAATCTTTATTATAATTTAATAATAAATACGCACGAAATATATGCTTATACCTACAAAACTACAATAAAATAAGCTTACACATTTAAAACCGCGTTAAAGCAAAACGCAAGACTCAAACATAGTAATAGTACCTACAAATACAATATTATCGAATAATGCATTTGTTACGAAATAATTCAAAATATATTAAAAAATAAAACATTTTCATCTAAAGCTAGTGCTCTCTCATAGTTATAATCAGTAGGAAACTTAGTCTGCCTACTGCCAGCCAATCTTGAATATTTCGATATATATTTACTAACTGCCAATCTTCAAGCGGTCACCCCCAAAAGTATTGGTGGTCTACCGGTCAATCGCGATCGACTTAAGGCCCATTTCTTAGGAATTAAGGCCCATTGTAAAGGAACCACGATAGGCAAATAGGCATTACTATTTAAATACATCAGACGGTAGGGTAAGGTGAGGTTTGCGTAAAAAATGTTACGTAGTTCAGTGGAAGTTGTTGAAGCTTATTATTAGTCTCGCAGCAAGATTGACTTAGAAGAGGGTCATGAGTAAACCTTTGAGAGCATTTTTCAAGCTTAACTAGGATAATGCTTCATTTAGAGATAAGTAAGATTTATATTTGCTTGAATCAGAGGTTAGGTAAACCGTTCTACGCATTTCAGTATCTCTGATACTTTAATTAAGATGAATAAAATAGCTATCGAAACTTCTGACATGCCTGTCTATGCTACGGATCCAATGATATCCGTGATCCTAGCGCACCATAATATTATTGATATTAGAGGTTTGATCAAAATTCTCATTCAAATATATAGAAAATATAATTTAAATAGTTAAAACATTTAATTAGTATATTATTAGGTTAGTTTTACAATTCAATTATATCACATTTAGTGGTTTTTCACCATCAGTAAAACAGGCAACTACCCCAAGGTGGACCAGCAAGTAATAACCTTGTAAATATTTATTGAAATTACTATAAATTTGACAATATTGATTTTAATTCTTATCATACACAAATAAATTGAATGATTAATAATTCTTGGCAAAATAAGTGATTTTATGTAAACCTAATTTTATATTTTATGCACTCAGATTTTTTAAATATAATTAAGACCAATAGTGATATTAATAAAAGTGTTTTTTCAAGTATCAAACTAAAAACAGATAATCAAATAATAATTAGTAAAAAAATAATAAAAAAAAAACCAGATGACTTTCTATCTTATATTACCAAAGTAACGTACTGGAATTGTTATATTCACGTGTCAAATTATAGAAATATAATACTTAATCAGTTACAATGAAAGAACAGTCTAGGAAAATGCAAAAAATAAATTATTAAAAAAGTTTTCCTAGGTATTCTGTTGAAAATGACTAGCTATTATTTATTACAGCTACACTTATAAAAAAATACGCAAGAAATAAGCTATAATATCTATTTCATAGTTTTATGCGTCACTTTCTTTCTCATATTGATTGATATTTTAACTTTTGTGCTTCACTTTAATACATTCTAATGTTTTCCCCTTGAATTTTTAAAAAAAATATGATACATTACAGTGTTATTGTGCACAAATAGCGTTACCATTCTTTTAAATTTTATTTTAATATACTTTCTATTTCATATGGTAAAAAATTAACATCATTCAAAGAAATTACCAAAATGTTTCTTTTTAAAAATTACTAGAATATTTCTTTTTAAATAATATTGCCTATATATATATATATATATATATATATATTATCTTTTAAATATATATTAAAATATATATTAAAAAAATTACAGTATAATTTTGCAATTCGTATATTATTGAATTTATCTTGAATTTATGCGGAAAGTTCTTTCTCAGAAGGGTGGCAGGTGTCTCAATTTTAATGCACTATTAGACTTTTGTTCATTTTGAACTATTCGCGATTGGATCCATAGAGGTTGTTTAATCTCATGTTATTGTCTTCAGTCAGAAACTGCTGTAGAGAACATAGTGGTCTCTTAGCTTTGGTCCAATTGACCTACTTTATTATTATTTTTGTTTTTTTCATGAAGTTTATATATTTTAAAGTTTCTTATTTCATTATTGTTGCGAGGATTACATTCTGACTTTATTTTGCTTGGAATTATTTTTAAATTGCATATATAAATAGATATATACATATATAATCTCCTTTTTCAAACAAAATGTTACGCATATCATATATCATAAATTATGAAATTATTCTTCGTGTGGGAATAATTATGAATTTTGACTTTAAGTTTTAAATTTTCTCTCTGTCTTTATATATATACTTAGCAATTAATATTTGAAAATGATTTTTTCACAAACAAGCAATTTAAGGAGTTAATTTTTTAAAGTGTTTTCATATTTATCATTTAGCTTTTATTGTATAGCTTATATCAGTGCTTCTCAAACTTTCAATACTGGCGCCCCCCTTATACACATTAATAATATACAGAATTCAATAATAATGCACTTTGATGCTAAAGCTACAATAGGCGATCTTAATTATAAACTATACAAATTAGTAACATAAGTATTAAATTTTGTATACTACTTTTAAGCAAAAATAAATAAATAAATAAAATAATAGGATAATTATTATGTTATTTATATAGAAGACAAAATATAAATATCTGCTAAATATAGAAAAATAACTCAGAGGGTCAATTTCTAATCATAAGCATTCCTTATAAAAACTTTCTTTTGCAAGACACGCCCATGGAAGTCGTTAATACTTATTAAACTTGTTCTTAATTTAGTATTAATTAATTAGTTATAAAATACTCTGCGCAGCACTGATACATTAAAGGTATACCGGCTGAATTGCCCGCTCTTTGCACGAGTTCATTTATAAGAAAATAAAATATTATTGATATAATAGCTGAATTGTAAAAAGAGCAAAGCCAAGTGCTCAACGATGTTTACAAAAATGTAAAATGATTTTTTTAAAATGGTTGCTCAAATTATAATTAGTTTTAAGCGAATTGTAATTTTAAGCCTCACAGGATTAGCATTTATAATTGATGTTAAATAATGAACAATGATATAAAATTCCGATAAAGAATAATTGTATTATTTGTAATATTTAAAGCGAAAAGGCTTCAACATGTTTTAACCCGGGAGCAGGCGCGCACTCGATACGGTCAAGCGGGGCTATTGAGTCACCCCAATCCTTTTTTTTATAATTATTTTATTGTACACAATACAAATCGTGATTCCAGTGAATAATTTAATTAAGAGAAAGTTTACTTACCTACTTTCAAGGACTTTTCAATTTTTCTTTGGTAACAAATAAACAGTTTTGCCAGAATTAACGATTTCGTAATCTGTGTGTCCCGCGTGACCACTTCTGGGTAAAAAGTATATTCATTATGATAATATGTATGTTACTGCTAAAAAAATTATGTAAAACGTTTTTAGTTGTGCTTTATATGTTTGAGAATACTCATAAAAATAAGTCTTGGTCAAGTAATCCTTCAAAGAGCTCTTCGTAGTTTTCCAAATATCATAAAACTCTTTTGCATGGAAAAAAGTGCAACAGAGAAATACATTACTTACAAAATCCCTAAATGAGAAACAAACACATAAGAGAGAGTCATAACTAACTGTACCAATAACTTAGAAGGTCAAACAGATTACAGCTATTATGTGCAGTATTTCAAAAATAATGACAGTGATGAAATTTTTATGTTCCAAAATTTTTTCGATTCTGGATCTGGGATCCGTTTTTTCTTTGAAAGCGTAGTATGTTAGGTTTAAAAAGAAAGCGTAATAAAAAAAATCTCTCATCATGGGATTACAGCAAATCAAATCAAAGTTTTTTTATTTGGTTATAGGATCAAAGATAGCTAATTAAGTATTGAAGTTTTTATTTTTGATGACTTAATATAGCGCGCGCGTGCCTATAAATTATATCAGAATAAAAGTGCATATTTATTATGTCTGAAAGTATTTTGTTTTAATTCATTCCAGTAAATTAATAATTTTTTAAATTTTTTATTTTCGATATGCTCGCGCCCCCCTCGTAAGGTTATCGTGCCCCACAGGGGGACGCACCCCACAGTTTGAGAAACACTGGCTTATATGGTTCTAAGTACGAATATAATGAAGTGAGATTTGATGCTCACTTTTCAAACTGAAAAAATTATATTATAAATATTTTTAAAAGCTTACATATTAAAAAAAAGAAACCATCATGTATTGCATATTTTTCAGAAATCACAGAATTCTCTCAATCATTTGAAAAGTCTAAGACACAGTAATGAAGACTAGATAACTTCTAAAAAATGTTATAATATTTTGCATTTTTGGTGCTCACTTGTTCCGTTTTATTAAAAAAAATTAAAATATATCTAATGAGAATGAAACAATGGATCAAGTGAAAACAAAAATCAAGCTGAAAACAAAACTGAATCAAAACTGAAAACAAAAATCAAGCGAAAGACATTAAATTTTACAAAAACCTTTTGAACAAGACAACATAATTCATTTGAGTGGACCTTAACATTCAGTTTGATAAGATAACACTGTTCTTGCAGAAGTTAATAGAAAATTAGAAATTATAGTGAATACCTATATATATATATATATATATATATATATATACATATATATATATATATATATAGGAGAAAAGATGTCTATAGGAAATTGTACGGAAAAACTACTTTACGAAGAGTATATGTTATTGTGATGTTTCTTTATTGTATGCCTGAAATAGCAGCTTACATATATATTTGTCTTTCCATATTTGTGTTTTGATTTAACAACGCTAACTTTAGGCAAATTAGTCTTTATGGACTATATGCTTCAAAAAGAATTTTTAAATTTAATAAACTAGAATGTGTTCCATAGAAGGAATTTTTAGAAGTCTACTGGCATATATATCCTCGTAAAGTATCATACAAAAATACATCAAAATCTAGATAAATAGATTTAACACATTTTCCAGTGGGTCAATAGAAACTCAAATTTTGGGACTGTTAAATTGTTAGAACGATTCAACATATCATAAGGAGACTACAATTTACGTTAGTTATTATTTTCTTTTTTTTTTGTGATGTACATTAAAAAACCTTACTTTAAGCAAAATTAGTTAAATTTAAAGTGATGATAATTTCTTTTTCAGATTATGGCTTGTGTGGCGTGACTGCGTCATCCCCCTTGGGCTGCTCGTACGCTATATACTTGATCATATGTCTCATCCTTCCCCCTCTGTCTGTTATCATTATAAATGGTCTGCTGCTGTCCGCTCGAATCTGCAAAAGAAGCAGAACCATAGTGGTCCCCAAAAGAAACATCTCTTCTGGAAATTCTCACATCTTGAGCGCAGATAAAGAAGTTATGTCTCTTGTAATCTTCATGTCGCTCGTTATAATCCTCAGCTTACCCAGAAGCATGCTGGATGCCGGCGTTATGTGTGAAAACGTGAAATATTTACAGCCTGGAACAACCTTTTCCGCCTACTTCTTGGATAGTCTGCTGAACATTTTGCTTCCTGTTATATGTCTTGGTCTGCATCCGAATGCTCGTCTTCTCCTATGGCAGACACTTGTGAGGAGCAACAGTGTATCCTCTGACATTGACTTGGTCGAGTTGAATGTATAAAAAACTTTTCATTCAAACTAAATGTATTTGAACTTCATATTATGCATGTAAGATATGTTTTTTTAATGTACAAAATAATTTGTTTTCATTTATGTAAAATTTATTTATTACGCTGCAAAAATCTATGTAATAAGAAAGTAAAGTAAAAAAGGAAACTTTTCCGTGGGCAGAAATGAAAGATTGTATAGTGCACATTCTTCATATGTTTTCTCTAGGCTAATTTGCTTAGAATTTGAAGCATGATATTTCTTTGTTTTAAGAATGACCTACTAGAAATATTTTGTTTTCTGATACGAATATGTTAATTTTTTTCGGTGAAAAATTAAACTAAAATGGAAGATAGTCTAAGAATAATATGAAAAGCCATTTTTAAAATGGGGAAATTAAATGAAATCTAAGCAAGTAAAGAAATATTTAATTCATCACTTATACATAAAAATTGATATGATTAATATTATATGAGCTTAATCAGTAATATTTTGTATAAATTTTTAAAAATAAGAAACACTAAAGTAAATCATGATAAATATATTTGTTTCGAGAGCTCTCGAGCTTATTTTGCTCATCTTTTAGTTTAGGTAATTTTTCGTCAATAATTTAGTTTTTCTTAATATAGAAAACAATCAATACACTTTATTTATATTTTGTATGAAAAATGAGCTTGAAAACAGCTATCTGGGAGATATGTAATAGTTTTAATTTCTATTTTACCACAATACTTCAATATAAATACATTTAACAAATAATTCCAGTAATTGTTCTCAAAATAGGCTTAGGGTGTTATTCATAAAATACAAGTGTAAATATTTTCAACAAAAAAAATGCTTTGTAATATGTAAAAATACTTAAATAGTGTGAGTCAATAAATGAGTACCAAGCTTGTTTGGGGACTTAAACACTGGGGGCATCGCTTCAGATTGACTACCTGATCGGGACATCTGCTCATGCACCTCAGCGCCCAATGGCCACGTATACTGGGAAGGGCACAGTAGACCCTGGCCCTCATGAGCTGTTGCACCACACACACACACTGAGTTTAAATACTGAAAATAGTAAATATAATCACTTCCATTTTAATAATCATCCATTCAATTAATTACATTTTTTTGAAAGCTGAAATATAAATGTGGTTAATTTAAGATAATATTAATGACTGAATAACAAGAAAGCACTAAGTGCAGTGATCATTACATCAATATATTTGATATAAATTGTAAAATATTCTGAAGTATTTATCATGCAGATATCAAATTTACATTTGATTATTAGTACCAATTTAGCTCTTAAGAACAAAGAGCTTCGGCTTAGCAAAAAATTAATTTTTTTTAAATAATTATTTTTACCTAATTTTTTAAAAATTAAAATTACGTAGTCTTACTAAAATTATATAACATATTTAATTTAAGAAAATAACGTATAAACCAAGATACTGGCAGAAGGAATTAGAATTCGAGATTACTTTATTAATGATAAATTTAATACGCGAAATATAACGTTTGTTAAAACAAAAAAGATAAATGCTAACAAAATACATGTATTCACAAATTTATTACACACTTATGTTCAGATAAATGTACATTTTCGCTGTAAATATTTTGCAAACGAAAAATTTCTTTCTTACGCAGTTAGAACAATTAAAACAGAAATGTTTTAGAAATCAATTATTCAACTTAATTTTGAACTTTTGTAATGCTCTGTAATTTGAGTTACATATATTTGTTTTTATTAAAGGATTATGCAGTATAAAAATGGAATATACTCCAAAATATTTAATTGCACATTTTTGTTCTAATCGAAATATTTTGTAGTGTTGAAATAAGTGCGTACAAAACTAAAGAATATTTGATTAAAGGAAATCAATAATTTATGCAGATCTGATTACTTGATTTGAATGAAAATTTTCTTATGGTTTTTCCAGTTACCTAGTCACATGCAAGTTTTTGCTGATTAACACAATTTGAAACGAAAACCAGTTTTTTTTCAGCAGTACAGTAATAAAAAGAGTTTTTCTAAGACATATTCATTATTATTTTATCTCATATTCTTGATGTTCATATATATCGGTGTATTAAATGTGAAATCGGTGTTTCAAGCTATTCTTCTTAACTGTGAAATAAGTGTTTCAATGTACCTTTCTGAATGTTAATCTCAATAAAATTTGCTGTGAAATAAATTGTTTCGGATGAATTAATTTTTACTTTGAAGAATAATATATGTTTGTAAAATATTCCAACTATATAGAACCCTTAAAAAATTACTGAATTTTATTATTAGTTTTCATGACTACAGTAAAAATAATCTATGACACTTTTCGAGAGGCTACGGTAATACTAGAAAAACTTATTGTTTTTAAGCAGAAAATTTACAACAATTCATTTCAACCTAATTCAGCATAATAGTTAAAAGTTAATTTCTTACTGTTATGTTATTCTCTGGTGATACACTTATTGTTAAATATTTCAAAGGAGTCAGTATATGTATATACATAGGTAGATTGATTTAAAAGGTCACAAAATATATTTAAAAAATTCAATGTATGAATTGGTGAGAATATTAATGTCACACTGTTCAGCTACTCGAGGGCATTTGGCGACGGTCCTCGTAATTTTGAACCATGACCAAGTGATGAGTATGACACCTAAGCTGGTACCCCACTCTCCTAACTTTCACACCAACGCGAAACGTTTGAGCTTCGACATATTTAACGCACATTGGCCCACTCTCCACGGCAAGCTTGGGGCTGTCAATCCCTCCCTTCCTGCGCTCTTCCCTTCTCGCCCTCGTGACGTCACTCCAGTTTCGTCCTCGTCGTCCGCTCTCTTCCTCCAGCCTCCCCCTGCGGGGGGAGTGAATTCAGATATCAGTCTTTCTTTTTTCAACCTTTCTCCGCGATTCTGGGTATAAGCGATTTATTTCGCTGGCACCCGTCATCTGATTTTCGTTTCTGCACGGCAAGCCTTCAGCGGTACTAGACTCGAACTCATTACGCGCCGGCCACGAGTCCATTACCTTGACCACTGGGCTAACGTGGCCACAAATGCATGAATTTGAAAAACTCATTTAGTGACAAATTGTCCGGATAAGACGAATTTGTAACAATATGAGAGTTAGGACATTCTGAAGCTTTTTCAAACATAGAGAACTGAACTTAGATTCATTAATTTTTAAATTATCTCCTGATTAGAGACTGAGGAAAAAACATTTATATTTATTCAATTTTTAATGTACTGAACAGCAAAAATAAGTACGACTTTTGTATACTTCAGACAACACATCCTTTTCTCAAAAGCCATTTGGATGTATTTGTTACACATTAACATCTTTTGATTCTAGATAAGCTTATTTCAGGTGCTAAAGCATTGGAGATATGTTTGCATTTTTTTTTTTGGAAATTTGGAAAAAAAAAAAAAAATGATCTGATAAAGCGATACTAAATAAATGAAAAGATAAAAAAAATAATTTTTATCAATAATTTTTTTGCCCTTATTTTTCTATAAATTGAAAATAAATAAGCGAAAAGAGATAAGATTAGAAAAATCAACAACAGTTCATAAAGGAAAAAATATTTATTCCTAAATCTTCAGAATTGAGAAAACTCTATACTATATAATCTATAGTATTATAATATATATGTAGTAGCCATATATCATGCACTGTAAGTATGCTAGTTTAAAAAAATCCATGATTAATAATAATTTAATGAAAAGAAGATTCCTTAAGAAGATACTCCCAAGTTATATTTACTGCAAACATTTCAATTGAATATTCATTCCCAGAAAATCCGAGCATTTTATCTTTAGTTCTTCGAAACGATTGCGAGTAACTGTTTTATTTTTCAAAACATAGAAAATATTTTTATTTCAAAGAACCACAGTATCAGTTGTTGATTCTGAGAATGATTCGCAGAAGTCCGATTCATTTTCATAAATTCAGATGATTTTATATCACGATATATTATTTAAATATTTGCGGGGTTCAATTATTACTGATAAAATCTAATGGAAATCTTCGCAAAAATATTTCACAAATAAATAAATAAATGTGGATTTCTCCAATTGTTGAAATTACAGAAGAAAAGTAGAATTTTAGCCAATAATGGAAATAGATTCTATTTTAGTTTAATTTAGAGAAAAGTACTACAAAGAGCTTACGTTACATATTAGGGTGGATCACGATTATATAGGGAGAAAAATTATTAATAATCAGAAACTACCTATGCGGAAAAGATGTTTTATGGTATGGAGATTAGAAGAAAAATAATTCAAAAATATAATTTCAGAATTCAACATTGCCACAAAGGGATTGAATTTTCAAAAAAATAATGGAAAAAGAAACAAATTGAACTAGATGATTTTAGACTCTAAGTAATTACTTTTCTATAATATAAATAACCAAAAGTGATGATTATTGATTAGTGAGTATTGTGTAGTGAAAATGTATAGGGAAGTCTTTCATGACTCACACATTTCTCCCTCCCAGCAACTTCGAATCAGTCCACACACACACACACAATTCAAGCTTCTTTTTCTTTTTATTTTTGTCTTCTGCTTTATGATGAACTGCAATCTCAAAAGTAGGCTTTTTCTGAAAAAAATAATAAATTCTACTAAATGATCTGTTAAATATACCTAAGATTTTTTTTCTTGTAACTATTTGGTATGTGTCCTCTCATCGCAATAAATGTTAAAGAGCATTAAAATACTTGTTTCACTTTAACAAAAATTACTTTGACTTTTTATCATAAGAATGGTCAAATTCTTAAAAGTCCATTCCTCTTGTAGAGGTACTTAACATAAAAATTGATTTTTTTAATTCCTATTATTAGCTCACTCTCACTCTATATATATTTATTTATGAATATTGTTACATTGATCGGGGCTCGAGGATTTTATGAAGATCAGTCACAAAGAACAAGACATTTCTTTAAGAGCGATGAGAATTTATTGTAGAAAATCCAACCCTTTAAATACAGGATTCAGCAGCAATATTCACAAAGTAAATCTCAGAAGTTCTTCACACCTTCAACAGCACTTAGAGACAATTATAGGTATCTAAAACACACGTATATAAAAGATTATTAAGCAATCACTCGTTCAACAGCCGAAGTAATCACTAATCGCTTCAATAATCAAAGCAATACTAAATGATCGCTAGTCAGAGTGACAAACTTTCGGCGAGCATCTCTCTATTTATATCACTCGCAGATAATTCGAGAAAGATCTACTTGCGTCATAGGTCGTGAAATTAGTGAATTTCTCTTCTAATTTCTAGAAGAATCCAGAGGGTCCCTAACTCGCCAAAAATGACGTTAATTTGGCTCTATAGCCAAGATTTCCCCAAGTTCCCACTGAATCCCACTTATAATGTAAGGGGGACGGCATTGCTTGTGAATATTACAATTTTAACGTGAATTAAATCTAATTTAGAGTAAGATAGAGGCATTATATACACATCCAAATGCAAAATATTTACAATATTTTACATAAAATTTGTAAGGGCTGCGGTAGCCCAGTGGTCAAGGTATCGAATCATGGCAGGCATGTCACGAGTTCGAGCCGAGTACCACTAAAGACCCACCGTGTAGGGCAGCGATGCACGTTAAATCTGTCTAGAGCCGAAACGTCCTCCCGTTGGTGTGGTGTGGTAGTTAGGAGTGGGGGGGGTGCCAGCTCAGGTGTCATCCCTGTCACTTGACCATGGTTCAAAGTTTCGTGGTCCGTCTCCAAAAGCCCTCGTGTAGCTGAACAGTGCGACATTAATATTCACTCACTCACTCACAAAATTTTTAACAATATATTTATCTTGTTTAAATTTTCAATCGTTAATAAAATACTTTCTATTCACCCAATCAAGTTCAAATAAATTTTTTAAAATTTATAGTTGGTGACACTTGATGTTAATACAGTTTTTTAAAATAATTATTCATTAATTAAATTTAATTTAATTAATTACCGGTTTTTGTCGCCAACTTAGATTCGTCTCCATTGTTGTAACAATGTAACTGTTAAAACAATGACAAAAGTTGGCGTCAAAAACCGGTTTCTCAGCCAAACTAGCCAAACCGGGTATGCATTGTTACATCAATGTAGACAAATTATGCTCTTTTTTCAATTCCTATTATTATTTCACTCCCTCCCTATATATATATATCTTGTTCAAATTTTCAATCATAATAAAATGTTTCTATTCATCCATTCAAAGTAGGGATTGACTTAATTTTTTTTTATATTACTTGTTTATTTCATTGTTCCCTGCATTTATATACCAAGGAACATCCTTTCCACATTGAAAAAAGAAATTCGATGAAAATTTTCTGAAAAAAAAAAATCTGATCCACCTTATCATATATAGTAAAAATTCAGATGGAATTTTTGCATATTTTTGTTAGTAAAGGTTTGTTTTCATAGATATGACTGTTTTTTTCGTATTAAAGTCGTACTAATGGGATACAATTTTTTTAAACCTTCTGAAGCCTTATTGATGATCAAATTAATATGTGTCTAAACTCATCCTCTCCTCATCCTGAAAAAAAAATGTCCATTAGGAATTGAGAGTCCGCTGAAGCTTCAATTTGGTAAATGAATCATAAATTCAATTTCGTATAATTGAATTCTTGCATTTAATTACTAATGTAAATTCGTAATTATGTACTGATCGATGATATTTACGATCATAACATTGTAATAAGTAAAATCATCATTCCTTCTAAAATTATAAATTAGGTTTGGTAACCTTTGTTGTTAGATACTGAGTATCAAAGGGACCAGATGAGCATGCAAATTCAATCATTTGCATATGTTTTTTTATCTATTTCCATAAATTGCATTTAGCTTACACTTACTTTTTATGGTGTTGTCATTTCACTTTTGAAGTGTGTATAAGAAATAAAATAATAAATTAACTTTGAGAAATATCGGCTCTTTATACTCTCAAAAAAACTCTAGGAGTTTTCTGTAGAACATTTTGTTCTCAGAAAAAATGAAAACATTCTTAATTTATGCAATTTTAAAATACCATAATGATTAATTTCATGTTATGATGCTAAGAAAATATTTTAACATTAGTTTTTATTTTAATTAAATAAATTTTAAGAAATTGAGCAAGATACGTACTCATATACTAAATAATTATGTAGTTTATGGTAATGATGTATTAATTATAAAATTTTGCTACAAATAAGATTTTTGTTCTTACAGATTTACAAACTACAGAATTTAAACAATGCATTAAACTAGGAAGCACATGTAAGAAATTCATCAAAAAATGCAAATCTACTTAAGAATTTATATTAAAATTTTTTAAAATTAAAACCCAATGTTCAATTAAAGAACAGATCTGAAACAAGATGGACCATAGGGATGCAGATGTTATAAAAAAACTCCTGATTATTAATGGTTTTCTGAAAAATTACATGTAATTTAGAAAATGCGAACTCTCTTTTATTTAGAAATTTTTAAAAGGTTTTTTTAAAATTAAAGAATAAATACAAATATAAATATTACATAAAAGAAAAAGAAATTTATCTACGTATTAAATTCCTCGCAAATGTAAACAATTCTTTCAAAAGTTTCCTGAGTACAATAATAGTATCCAGAAGCTACAGTTAAAATCAAATTTATTTCACTTATAAACACTACCTAATCACATGTATGCAAAATTTGTAAGAGGTTCACGCCTCTCTCGCGGGTACCTAGATGTGTGTGTGTGTGTGGGGGGGGGAGAAACACTCGACATGATTCAACTAATCTATTTATTTCCACACTAAGAGCAGACACAATTTCAACTACTAATAGAAAGAGAATGTCTCAATGTTAACCGTGAAAGGAAAACAACGACAGTAAAACGTATGCAATTTGGAGACTAACAAACTTGAACCTTATCTTAATTAAGGATCTAACCTATTAACCGATTTAATCTAAGCTTAATTCAATCTTAGTGAACAATATCGCCACTTTAAAGTTTCCTTCTGATAAGAATCAAATCACTATAATTCTAATATTATACCTTCAGTAGCAATCTCGCCTGGCTCGAGTATATATCTTCTTTCCTTCTCTCTTTTAAGCTAGAAAACCTCGCCTATTTATACTAAGTTAATTTACATATCACACGATTTTTCTTCCGAAGGGTTGGTTGGGAATTTCGCGAATTGATAGCCCAAAGATTTCCCAAAAGGATTAGACGGAAAAACGCGTATAGATCCGTCACAAATTAATCCTGTAATAATAAGAAACTATTATCTTTTTTTTTATTTTTGAAAAATTTCGTAATTTCAGATTATTTTACTTGAAGGATTTTAATCATACAGGAAATACGTAGCTACTATCATAACACATCTACTCTATTTGTAGAATTTTAAATTTGATTGTGAAATTTTTATCAGATTATTTAAAACAAATTTAAGTACGCATCTATACTTGAGAATTATGCAAGTTACGCGAGCTCAGTTAACCATCATTTCATTATGGTAATTGTCTCTTGCAATATTTAATAGCGATTATCTGGCATTAATTTTTAATGAACTCTTTTGAGCCTTTCACAATCTACTTAATTAGAAATTTTCTTTGTTGAATTAAAGATAACTTTAATACAAGATAGAACTACGAATTAAATATATTATCAGTAGAGTTTTTAATGTATTCTTAATTTTTGTACTCTTGATAAATATTTTGAGTCATTTAAAATTACAACTCGAACACAAACGTACTACCTAAATACTACCTCAAGCCTAAATTGTTTATTTTTCAAAAATTTGACACACAACGTATTTTGAAATGATAAGACATTACAGAGGATAATATTGTTTTATTTAGATTTGTGTGTATTCAAGTTATGTGTTTTTAATTCCCTGGAATTTTTCACTCCCCGAGTCCCCAAGCATTGAAACTATGTAATAACTATATAAACTAAATGCTACTTATAAGCATCATGCATTTGATTGTGGAAGAACGAAGGAGAGTTCGTCTACACTTAATTATAAATGAATGAGTTTCAATCCTGTTACTATTGCTTATATGTTCTTAACAAATTACTCTCTAAGAAATATATTTAATGAAGACTGGGTGTGGACAGCTAACTAATTCTAGATATATTCAAGTTGTCTAAAATCTGCAATTTATGAATGCATCGGTGGTTCAACTTCTATGAATGTAATTTTATCTAAATTTTAATGTATTCTAGTATGTATTGTTATTCAAGCGACAGGCTCAGCTTCATTTTAAAATTTTTAATGATGTGAAACAACAACAAAAAAAACCACGGATGATACAAAGAGAAAGCTTGTGTAAATACTAAAATCCCCCAAGAAAAACAAGTAATATAAGATTTTTTTAAGAGTCAATTCCTACTTCGTTAGCAAAATTTAATGGCGAAATCTGTTGCAGATAAATCTAACTTCGTCAGTAATAACACAGAATAAATTTAAAATTCAAAAATAAAATTTATTAATGAATTAATACTTGAAAAATTGCATTAACACCAAGTGTCATCCACTATAAGTTTAAAAAATGCCTTTGAACTTTAATGGATGAATAAAAAGTATTTTATGAGCAATTGAAAATTTAAACAAGATATATATAAATATATATAAATAAATAAATATAGGGAGATAGTAAACTAATGGCAGAAATTGAAAAAAACTGCGCATGGGCCCGTTATCGTGTTCAGTCAGCAAAAAAAAAAATTCTTTGATGTAATCAAGTGAGGACAAATGTGTATGTATGTGTCCATTTTTCAAAATGTTTCAGTTCTAATCAATCTTGGAAGGCAATTAAAAGGAGTTATTAACGTGCAACCTTATTGCAACATAGTAATTCTGAGGCAAAATAAAATTTCTGAGAAATTTTGAAATATATATAAAAATAACATTTTACGAATTATTTTGATTTTTATTGAAGATTAAAATGTATAGCTGGCTAACCCATTTTATATTTACCAAACAAATTAAAAATATATATATATTTATGAAAATGGAGGATTTTTTCACCATTAAATTTGAGTCCCACTGTGGCCTAAATTGGCTCTTGCCATAACTCTTAACACTCCATTACTCAATCACCCATAATGATTGAAATTATTCTAGATGGCTCAAATTACAAGCAGTAGCATAAGGGTGAAATTTTAGTTTCTGTACAGAAAGCATTTTCCTTTCAGGTACAAATGAGTACTTTACCATTGTTAATTTATTACTCATAGCGATAAACTTACGATAATGTTAAATCAATGTTGTTTGTATGCGCACATTCCAGTAAATGCAGCCTACAAAGAAAACAAACTGTACTTCTTGGAAATTATTAAGATGTTATTTATTCACTCCGAACTTCTTAAAATTAGTGGGATTAGTTTGATATCACTGTAGAAAGTTTAAAAGGAAGTAAATAGCAATGGGCTAACGAGCTAACTAATGAACTTAATAAACATAGCTCACCGACTTCAAAAGATTTTTCACATTACAAAATGCAATATGTCGAAATAATTAAGTAGTAAATACTTGAAATAGAGTATGATGACTTTCAACCATTAGTTCGAGAAACATTAGGAAAAATCGTGATGAAACATGTGTTGGGAGATGTTTTGAATGGATAATTATACTTCAAAACTCGTAACATTATATTTAATTAATATATAGAATCTTATAAATAATATTTTCCAATAAGTTTCTGTTTTAGCATTTTTATTACTTAAATTTATTCTCATCAAAACAAATCTTATCTTCTCAATTAATACTATTTTGATAAATAAAACAGAACAGGAAACTCTCCAATTTTTGAACACATCTCATGATATAATTAGACTCATAGTAATACATTATAAAAACTAACCTATAACCTTTTAAAGCAGTCTAATTTAAGATGGTAATTTCAATTTTAAAATATTTCTTGAATTATATGAAGTAAATTTCGCGAAATCTTGGATTTAGATGTCCTACGATACGAAAAATTCAAATATCTAAAAATTTGGTTTTGCATCTTATTCAATTCCTACTATTAGCTCACTCTCGCTATATAGTTATATGTTTATTTATATTGTTCAAATTTTCAATCGTTAATAAAATAATTTCTATTCATCCAATCAAGTTCAAATAATTTTTTTTTAAACTTGTAGTGGATGAAACTTGATGTTAATACAGTTTTTCAATTATTAATTAATTAAATTAAATTAATTACTGGTTTTTGACATCAACTTAGATTCATCTCTATTATTGTAACAATGTAAATATTAAAACAAATATACAAAAGTTGGAGTCGAAAACCTGTTTTTCAGCCAAACTAGCCAAACCGGATTCGCATTGTTACAACAATGCAGACAAATCATGCTCTTTTTTCAATTCCTACTCTATTACTTCACTCGCTCCTATATATATATATATATATATATATATATATATATATATATATATATATATATATATATATATATATATATATATATATATACATATATGTCAGGTTTGAAAAGTTTAGCTTCAAAATTAAGTAAGTAATAAATAAAAATAGAGCGAACTCTTTACCATCGCGTAAGGATTTGTGGGTAAATAAGCCTATTTAAAGGTGGAGCGAGTGCTGACGAAGGAGAAGCCCCGAGATTCCTGCCTGAACCACGTTAGCGTCAGGACGCACTGTCATTGCTCCTCATACGAGTTCCTGTGGTCAGGCCACGGCACGCTACTTTCGCCGGCTGAAAACGCTTTCAGCCCGGCACCTGCTACTTCTATTCAACTGAATTGCTGAATTGACTTTCCTGCTTTCTTCATCATGGTTCGGAAGAAACACATACCGATTCCCGAACAACAACGAGCGAGGAAAACCCCGACTCCCAGGCGCAACTGTAATGACTCTACTGCCTCTGAAGAGCCACCCGAAGTGACCGAGATGGACATTCCACTTCCCGCATCACCTCAAGCCTCACGACCCGGAACGCCGGAGAAGGCCGATCCCACGCTGCTCAACTGCAAGAAACTTCAGGAGCTTGCCTACCTCATCGAAGCGTATTCCAGGAATATCGAGACCTCGCAAAAGATACTACAAGGAGTCATCAGCTCAGGAATAACAGATCCGACCCACCCGATTATACAGATGGAAACACCCTATCTGGAACTCAACAACTCAAGACTACAAAAAAGCGGTAAGTGAGTACACCTCTCTACCCCCTGTGGCATCCCCAAATGTTCGCGACACGACATTCAAAACACCCCACTTAAGCCTAACGCACGCGGCCCAACTACACCAACACAGATTAAACGTAAAGATGATACCGAAGGATTTACTACCCCCATCTAGAAAGCTAACGAAAAACTCGAATGCAACCCCCGAATCAAACTTTAAAATCAATCTTAACAACGCCTTTAGTGCTCTTGAAATTACCGAAACGGACGAACCAATAGAAACCCAAGTTTTAACCAATAAATCACCCGTGACGTCTCCTAGTAAAACTAATACCACACAACCACCGAAATTGCCTCCCCCCATCATGTTACTGATAACTGACGAACTACGAATGCACACTAAAACTCTCACTAGCAAAATGCCCATACTAAGAATTAAAGCCGCTGGAAACTACGTAAAATTGTATACAGACACTCAACCGCAACACGACACACTCAAACAACTACTCACTGAGCTAAAATACCCTTTCTACTCTTTTACTCCGAAACACGAGCGACCCATCAAAGTCGTAATTAAAGGCCTTCCCCGCACAACGAAAACGACGGAAATACAGTCCGATCTTCTTGATCTGGGCTACACAATTAACAAAGTCACTCAACTAACAGGCAATATCACAAAACAACCACTTTCAGTTTTTACAATCTCACTTCCCAGAAACGACTATAACATGAGTATTTTTAACTTAAAAACATTAGGATATTTATCCATCACAGTTGAAGGCTTTGAAAGCAGAGGAGTAATCCAATGCTTTCAATGCAATCAATTTAATCACACGGCAGAACACTGCCACTTAACTCCCAAGTGCTTAAAATGCGGTGAGAATCACCAAACCCGAGACTGCCAGATTAAGATGCTCGACACCCGTTACTGCGTCAACTGCAAAGTTCACGGCCACATGGCCAATTACAGCAAATGTCCCCTCTTCCCTAAACCACGCAAAGGCGCTAATATTAATTCAAAATCAATTTTAACGAATAACTTTATCAGGCCCAATATCTCTTATGCTCAAGTAACGCAAAAAACTAATCAGTCCGACACGACGCACCAGATGGCACCACTCGTGACTGCCCCGATCGGCACACAGACTATCAAGGAAATACCCACCCCCACTATCGTATCGAATCAAATTCCCAACACCCAAAATGACTGCCTCAATCTAATCACTCAAACGCTCCAGCAAACTATTCATGCACTCGCTACACTCGTTCAAAACATAAGTTTAATGACATCCCCACAGACAGTTACCGCTCAACCAACACCAGGCCCCGCCAAAACAACTTCAAAGTCACCACTCACAAAGTCGCAAATTATAGCGCAAATCAATAACCTTCTCAACCATTACGATGGTGCGAGCGACTAAGATTTCTTCTTAGTCTTAATTTTTAAAGTGCATTAAATTCTATTATTTTTGCTTCGCCTAACTCTAACATCATTACCCCTCCCCGTTGCAACTATTGCGGCAACATGCAAACCAATAGAGAGGTTTACTCACTTTTCAGTTGGACCAATCACAGTGCTTCTTCTACTCCGACGACGGGAATTGACTGCTTCTGGACTTTTGGATTCTTCGCCTGCCTGTCACCTCTGCACCCCATCAATCATCCTGACTAAGAGCCACCGGTTAAGTGTCGCACGGCTCCCTGTGAACTGTCGCGTGAATCATGAATGGACTATGCTACTTGAACTTTTTGTGCAAAATGTGTAACTTCAAGGGACTTTTACACAACCAAGGATTATTTACATTTATTTTTCACATATGAAGATCTCTGTAACACTTTTTATTATTTATTACTCCATTGTACCTTCCACTTTCCACAGTAAGGAAACATATACAATATTAGATATGGGACGGAGGGTTAGCAAATAACCCAGTTTCCCAGTAAACCCCCCAGCTGACGAAGGAGAAAGCATACTCCAAAAAGCTTAGCTGGTGACTCCTCGCCGAATTGTTGTCTATTGTTCTACTCGGTTGCGCGCCAAAGGACCGCCATGTTGGATTTTATGTGATTGAAGCAAAATAAAGACGTTATTATAGAGATGATGCCCTCCTCATTTTACCAGCAGGCCTGGGGCCTATCATATATATATATACATATATATATATATATATATATATATATATATATATATATATCTTATTCAAATTTTCAATCATAATAAAATACTTTCTATTCATCCATTCAAAGTGGAAAGTGACTTACATTTTTTTTATATCACTTGTGTTTTTGTGATAATTTTTCTTTTGCATTAATGCTACGTATAATTTTTTTATCTTTAAAATCAAAAAATGGCTAGAGGGATATCTTACACGAATTCAGTACAAAATATGGATGAATTATTATACTTACTTGATACCAAAAGGGAAATAATAATTGTATAAGTTATTGAGTTGTTATGCTTTCCTATTTTTTCTTAATTTCTTATTTTCTACATTAACTTCTTGAGCACCATGTGACGACTAGTGGGTACATTCTATGTATAGGGCAAAATCTCATTGTAACGCATGGGGATACAAGGCTTATTTAGATGTACAACAAGTAAGAAGCACAGAAAACATTATAGGGTAGATTTTCTTTTATTGGGATTATATAAAATTACAATGCTGCCCCACCTAGTATGGTGGTTATGACACTCGGTTTGTAATTGAGGAGGCTCGGGCTTGAATCCCGAATAAGTCATGGATGTATCTTCGAGAAAAGAAGATACATCCATAAAGAAGTCGGACTTTCATCTGAAATAGATTCCCGTGGAAAGCAGCGCACCCCCTTCTGTTTTATGCTGGGATCATCGTTTGTAATAAAGTCTATATTCTTCTGTGTTTGTATTGCATGTTTCTGTTCATCTATCTTTCGTATGTATCCCAGTATGGAACACAGGACACACACACAACAACATATTACAAAAGTTAAATTATACTAAATGCCTTGCTTTCAAACATTTGAAAAATAGGAAAATTAGAATTAAAATTACAAATCTTTGTGAAATTGCTCGAAATGTTTCTTGGATCAAAAAGCTTTTCTACAGCGCTACATAAGTATATTGACATTTTTGTTTCACTTTTTCATCTTATTCAGCAGAAATAGATAAATCCGTATCAGAGATACTATCGTATTCATGTGTTTTTGGCAAATATTCTCGTTCAGTATCACTTTTGAGGAAATCCACGACGATGCCATATTGACAAGAAAAAGTAAAAATAAACAACAAACATATTATACAAACTTTAGAAATTGAAACGAAACATGAACGAACGTGCACTGTGGTCAGAGTCAAAAGGAAAAATGAAATGTTCGTCGTAACGTAAGGGTCAGTATCCCCAGAAATCTGGGATTTCTGGGTACATTAAAAAACGTAGTCTGGTGCGCAAGGGGTTAAACTAAATTAATTCAATGTGACTAAAATTTAAAATAATTTTCTAATGAAATCTCAAAAAACATTTTTAAAAAATCTTGAGCTTCAAAAAAAAATATTTTTCTCCAAAACTTAGTATGACATCAGTGTATTAATGTTACCAAGTAGAGAAGACCGAGGCAAGCGATGATTTTAACAGCTGAATATTTTTAATGTATTCATTGTTTGAGTTACATTATTTTTCTTTGCTACATCTATCATTACAACGATTTTTTGCATTGACCTAGTTGGGTGGAGATTTTTTTTAAAAATAAAATCAAAATTATTTTCACATTATTAAAAAGTAATGAAAAAGTTTCCTTTTGCCTCAGCACCGGGTAAGATGACAATCCTCATAGAAATTGAAAATACACTTTTAATCTCAGAAAGTATTAGACAATATATTAATTAATTAATCATTGTAATACATTTTTCATGAACGGTATATGTTATAAAGGATTATTCTGCTGAATATACTAATTAACAATAAAATAACACATATAACTCAAAATTAATGTGTTTATTTTAATTTATTTTCAAACATTTTTCTCCCTTAAAGTTTGAGAAGTTTGCCTTTATATAGGGCATTTGAAATAGTTTATCCGGTGTTCTAATAGAAGATTATTGATCTCATCATACACAAAACACTTCACTTTGCTTACGGCATTTTCCGTAACAGAACATTTCCCGCTGTTCTCGCTTCAATAAAATCATGAGCATTAAAACACAAGAGGACCATAAGCCCATTTTGTGATTCATCAATTACAGTAAGGAGTTTCTTATCCAAACAGGCACTGCTCAATAGCTCGCTAATATTTTTGTCTGTACTGGATTGTCCTGGTTAAGTGACCATAAAAGTTACCTCAAGCTTGGCTTACACAAGTCATTAAAAGCCCCCAAAAGAAAGTATATAGTGATATAAATAAGAAATGTATATAAACATATAAAACAACAGTATAATTTCACATCGCCAGAGATCAGTGCCTCCCTCTGGGGAGAAAACTGGGTGTCAAAAATTAGATTGAGGCAATTGGAATCTACCTATATGGTTTCTCACTATAAAGAATGGCAGCTCCCGGGGAGTGTACTAGGTTTGCAATGGTAATTACCAAACCATTTGAAAGAAAAAAATATAAACAACATTTGTAAGGACTTGGGACAAGATAATGCCAACCGCAATCAACTTACATTGATCGACAATGTTAAAAGTTTTTATATTTGAGATAAAATTTTAAGAAAAGAACAAGATAAAAATAAATGGTAATTGCAAAAATATTTAGTATGAAGTAGTTTTTACGACAAACAATAATTAACTTCCTTGCTAGTTATTCGAATGGATTTAACTTTTACAGTCTTTGAAACTACAGGATATCCGATAAAGCGCACGAATATCATTTAGAAAAAAGCAGAAATTAAAGCAGAGTTGTGCTAGAATTTAATGTTTATCAGTATGAGGAACTTGCATGATACTTGAGCAATGCTATTTACTCGAAATTAGTCGAAAATTAGTCGATAAAAGTACAACACAAGTTGCATTATTATTAATCAAAATTGAGCTTTCCAAACCTACAATGGTTAATTTTTTAATAAAACGAATAAGGAATTTTGAACCTGTTTATTTATTAAAAAGTGTAGTATCTTATAATGGTGAAAGTTGTTTAATTATTTTTTTTGATTACACATCCCTCAGAAGAACTTTACTTTTTCTCGGTAATTAAAATACACTTAATGAATAAGTGGAGAACAGTTATTATAGGAAGGATTGTAATAAGAAACAATACTTAAAAAGAAGGTTATAACGCAATCTTTTTCTGGATATGTAATTAATTCCACGAAAGTATTTCCTTTCGCCCGAAAGTAATTGATGAAATATTACCTAGTTTTCCAATATTAAATCTTCTCAGGGTGGCTTTTTTTCAAAAAGGGTTTAAGTATTCATAACAAGATTATATATTTGTTAGAGTTAAATTCTTATTTGAATAAACCGACATATTTGTGTTAAAATAAATTTAAGGATTTTATTAAGGTTTTCTTACATTAATGATTAAAATGTTTTCATTTCATTAAATGGAAAGCAATTTGTAGTTTACGTAAATAATGAGAATAAATATTAATGTAACGTTAAATACACATTGAATACATATATTGCTAATACAAATAAATACACATAAAGTTTTCAATTTCACATCAAAGCTTTTCAAACAATAAATTGAATAATTTCCCTAATACACATGCTTTAACTCCTTTTATTTAAAAATCAAAACTGTAATTTCATAAGTTTTGGAAAAAGACAATTCATTAAGAAGACAATTTCAAAGAGAGAGAGAGAATCAGGTTCATTATTCTATGTTATTAAGCCTGATTTTCTTCAGAGAATCATTGAAAAATACAAATTATCATAAAAAGAGTTGTGGAAATATTTTTTTTAAAAACTACAAAAAGTAATTTTCAACTTTAAATTTTGTCAAAGGCTTATTATGTGATGAGTATAGTAATTGGAATGATGACTTATACGATTCCAAACAAAGAAATATATATATATGAAAAAAAAAATATTAACTCAGAAATTTTTATCTGATTCAAAATAAAATTTGAAGACTTAAAATAGAAATTATAAAACTGCATATTGAACGAATCGGTTTTACATGCAATGCAAACATTTACAGAAATTGAGTCAATATTATTAATACTTATAAAAGTTCTGCAAAAATTATGAGTACTGGTAATAAACTTCAAGCTTCTCCAGTTTTCTTTAATTGAAAATAAAGTTGAGTATTTAAATCATTGAGTCATAAAAAGCAGTTATTTTCAAATCTAAACCCTTGAAAGTTTGAATTCAAACGATTTCTTAAGAAATATATTGTTTCTATCAGTTATACAAATTCCTAAACTGATAACAATTTATAGACAGCTAAAAGTGCATTAAAATTATCATAAGAATATTTTTGTAAAATATATTGAATAATATGTAGCATACTTAAAACATAAACTATATATAGTTTGGATTTGGACGAAACACAATGAATTACAAACCTTGTGTTGAAGTTTATATGCTCAATATCTTTGACAGTCAATATTATGAGAAGCTGGTGAAATATGATATTGCTGTATATATATTATTAATCGCACCCTTAACTATAGCTTTAATATAATATATAAATAGGAATAAAAATGTTATCTATAACATATTTAGATTAACATTATGAAAAACCTTAAATGTTAACTTAAGATATTGAAGAAAATGAGAATAAAATAAGTGGAAAGTCTTATGTTTGCACTACAAATTTTATACTTAAAATATTTTATAATATCACAAGGAGTAAAATAAATAAGAAAAATCAAATTTATGGATTTTTACATAAAAATATTTTTTATCAATACTAAATCTCAAAAAGCTAATATAATTTCTGAAAGATATAGTTCAAACGTCAATCGGCCGGTCGGTAGCATGTATCCATTCACTGATCCAAAGAGTTCTGCTTCAAACACAAATTTCTGTACAGGCAAAAAGTGATATAAAGAATTATTTTAGGATGAAAGAATTATTAAAAATGGATAAAATCATAATTAGATATTTGAAAATAGAAAAGCCGAATCTGTTGTTTTTATTTAATATTTTTTTGTACTAAAAAAACTTTCTTTTCTTCCTTAAATATGTACTGAATTTAGTTTTTTCTATTCTGATTTTCAAATATGCTAAAAATATTTAAGTATGCATATTTTTATTGAGAAAATATGTATTCCTACAATCGAAAGTGACAATGTACATTTATAGTTTGTAACAATATGTAAAAAGTTTATACTGAATGGATATAGTCTTAACTGATTGAAAAACAGAAAACCTTGTTAAAATTAACTTTCCGAGCAGACTTATACAGAAACAAAACGCACTTTGAATTCCTTCTCTCTGCAAAAAAATTCCAGTAGTTAGATGAAAATTGTATTATTTTGTTAAAAAAAACAAAACTATATTGCTTCCATGGTTTTAGTTGACAAGTCAATAAAACAATAAAAATTTAAATTAAGCTACAAATTTTAAAGTGTTCTTTAGAATAACTTTTTATAGAAAACGTTCACCAATTCTTACAAATTTATAAAACTTGTAAAAATGTTCATCGCTTGTTTTAATAGTTTATTGTAACTGGCTCGTGAAACTGCTTTAAATTTTGTATTTTTTTATTTTACTTTTAAAAAAATATATGGTACTTTTCTGCAT
The DNA here is from genome assembly GCA_019973935.1 of Trichonephila clavipes. Lineage (NCBI taxonomy): Eukaryota > Metazoa > Arthropoda > Arachnida > Araneae > Nephilidae > Trichonephila > Trichonephila clavipes. The sequence continues at coordinate 91,181 of BMAU01001044.1, forward strand.
CCATAGATGCATTATTTATGAAAATGCGATAAAAAGAACGCTAGGAAATTGAATTTTAAAATTGTAAGCAAATGTGATGCAAGTATGATTCAGGTACACTTTCTTCAAAATCCATTTTGTATGTAATATGCATTGTAAAAAACTAATTTTTCTATACAAAGAGTGTAATTTTTCTGTATTATATGTTCAAATTTATTGAAAATTCAACATTTTTTCTGCAAAAATTACGGAAAATTTAAACCGTTAGTTACAAAATCAAAAAAAAAAAATGGGGTTTTTGAAATGTTAATTATGTTTAGTTTCTTACGTTAATAAATACTCAGTGTAGTTCTTAAATTATAAATGAAATGTATTTAGTACAAAATGGATCTTCAGGATTATTCTAAATTAAGTGCACAACTTGTAAAACAGACATTTCGTTTTACCTAACTGCTTATTGTTAACATTTGAATACTCATGAATAACTCTATATGTTTATATAACTATTGGTTTTACTTTAAAATAAATATTCATATGTTTGAGTAAAAATAGAGATTCTTTTGTTATAATTTTTATAAACAGAGTTCCATTTAAATAAGACATCAAATTAACTTTTTAAATTAATCAAATACATTTTTTTGTGTATATTTATAACAATAAAAATATGTAGAAGGAATTCTGTAATATCCTGTAATGATGATGTTCAAAGTGAAATAAGAATACTAAAACTATAGACATACATTTTTGGTATTTTAAGCGGAAGGTGTGAATCCTTGACAACACGTGTGGATGAAGTAAAGAAAGAGTAATTAAAGAAAGAGTAAATTCTAAATAATCTAAAATTTTAAACTTACAATTTAAAAACTGAGAAATGTTGCAAAAAATCCAATTAATTACGGTATGACTATATATTACGTTAAAAATATTATTTTACAAATCATAGATGAAAATATCTTTATTTGCAGTTTTCTCAAAATGCACTTTTTGTTCATTCCAGTACACTTTTCTCAAAATCTACTTTACCTATATTGCTGATATTTTGCATATTATAAGATCCACAAATTTTCATAAAAGTGAATGAATTCGTTTTCAAATAAACATTCACAAATTTTAGATGTAGCACAATTTCTGCTTAAAATTTATAGGAAATTTGAATCACTAAATTCAAAAGATTTTAAAATTTTTATAAATGTATTTTTTTAAATTTAATTTCATTCATTTTATAGGTTGTCATGTTTGCAAAAACTCTGTAAAATTTTATAGCTATATATGCAGTGGGTTTTACGCAAAGTGTTCCTAAATGTAAGAACATGTCTCGAAAATAAAAAAAAGTTATTGATTGTTTATTGCTCATACAGATTTAATTCTAATTTAAAATGGAATTTTTTTACATTAACAGGTGCATAAATGTACAGATAATTCAACTTAAAAAATTTACTTCCGTTGCTTTTAATTTAAGTAAGTGAGTACCATTTAAATTTAGTGTAAAAAATTCATTTTTCCTTCTCGCAGATGCCCCAGTTACCTTAAATTATAATAAGCGCAACTCAAACGTTTGTTTTCCCTATAAATACTTTAATTTTCGTAGAAAGCATTTTTTTTAATTTAAGAGTCTATCAATTATAAATGAATTTAAATTAATTATAAGTTACACGAATTAATTATTGGTCTAGAATGTTTCCGTAGGTTTCGTTAAATTTCCTTTTACTAAAAGCTGAGAAATAGTGTTTCATTTATTATTACTATCAAAAACAAAATTAATTTTCTCTTAGAAGTTATTAATGATTGCCTTTTTGATTAGCAATTGTATATTTTCGTATAATATAATTAGAAATATTCAAGAGAAGTTTAAAAATTCCTCTTATGCTTAAATATTTATCAAGAATGAAAGAATTATTATATTAGAATTATTTTTAGAAAACTGTTTAGTTAAAATATTATTTCGCTCGAGACGAGATTGAAAATTATTTACAATCGGAGATTAATCAGTATATTAGCATAAAACGGCAGCTGTGAGTAACCTCGTAACATTTATTTTGTCAAAGAAGAAATAACTTTTATATTAATTTCTATTATAAAAATGTTTAGATTTTCCATGAATGAAATAACAAATGGTTACTAACAGCAAACAACAAAAATTTGTTCATTGCTTGCATTTAATAAAACTAAAACTTCTACTTAACATTTTATTAATTCTTTTCAACTATGAATTATATTTCCTGATTAGAATGATTTCCATAATTGCTTAATTTGTAAGGTACTTTTCTTACATTATCGTAACACTATTTAACCGTAATTTATAACTTGAATTTTGTTTTCAATGTAAATATAGAAGATAACCACATTATATATATATATATATATATATATATATATATATATATATGTTGTATATATATATATATATATGTATATATATATATATTTATATATGTGTGTGTGTGTTTATGTATATACAATCTGGATAAAGTGTGCTCTAGGCTATCCAGATTACTCAAAGTCCATATTAAACAAACAAATAATACAATAAATTGGGTGGATCGAAAATTTTTTTTCCAGAATTTCAAAATCTACCTAAGCGGAAAAGGTGTTCGATGGTATATTGATAAAGGGGAAAAATAATTTTTATGTGCTAAGTACTGTCACAAGAAGAATGAAGTTTAGGAATTTGAGTTTCTTTTAATGCTAAAAATGTAACGTAATTTTAGTCAAAGTGGAACAGCATTTTAGTATTTACTGTTGAAATTGCAGTGTGTGATAAATTAGAGGACGAGAAAAAGCTTGGATTGAACCAATTTGACTTTGCTGGGATGTTAAGAAAGGCTGCACTTTACATTGTACTGCCCTCTACACAGTACTCACTCTGATCAGTTATAATCGCTTAGATTGAAGAAACATTATTATTTAGGGTCTAAAATAATATCTAATTAAAATTGTGGCTTTTTCCAATTTTGTTTGGAAAATTTAACCCTTTGGTTGAAAGATTAAATTTTGAAATTATTTTTTAAATTTACTTTCCTCCTAATCACCATACAATAGAACAACTTTTCCACGTAGGTAGACTTCGATTATTAATTTTTTTTCACCCTATAATCGTGATACATCCTAACATATAATGACCCAGATACACAGCTAAAACTCTGGATCATGTATTTTGAAATAAGGCAAATAAAAAGTGATCAGAGTATCACGAAAAAGGGCTCAAATCACATATGTTCGGTTTTAAAACTTTGTAAACTACAATCTTGCGCTCTTAAATCGACGTTTTATTTGCATTTATTAATAATGAAACTTTTATAATAACTGTCTGGATTATGCGAATACCAATTACATGGGGCCAGGTTTTCTCAGGATATTCTATTTATGTAGAAAAAGGAAATTTATTTAATACTAGAACGTACGGGATTTCAATTACCCTTAAACCACTCAATTGTTCGACTCCATCGGAATCTAAATTAGAGCAAGACAGCTAACCACCATCCGATTCATTCAGATAAATCTCTAGCAACAAATTAGCAACTTCATCAGGGCTTAGACTTTTTCTACGAGTCATCGTTTCAGTGCGTCTGCTCTGCACAAGGTTTGAAAATCGAATGAAATTTTTTGTTATGAGCAGATAAACAAATGCTATATAACGAAACATTTAGACACAGCGATTTTAGTATAAACGACTCATTTCCGCTGTGAACCCAATAACACTGCATTCTAGGGCAAATATAAATGTGCTATATTACTTTCGGAAGTTGGTTTTACTAATGGTATCTACTTATTGAACTATTTATTGCTGAACGACAGCTATTTATAATGATAAATTGCCTTGGTGTCGAAACGACATCAGCGGATTTTCTAGGTACATACAGTTGTAAAAATTCTCCAAATTAACCTAGAACCACAGAACTTTTTCTGTGTAATCACTATGGAAAATGATTACAAGTCACGAAAAATTTTCATATTCCCTTCAAATGTGGAAATGAGAACAAATTGAAAAGGCTCCGGTATCCAATTGACACCGACGGACATTCTAGTATTAAATTGAATCGACTTGATCATATTTATATTAAATATTTGAAAACTATTTACGTTGTATTTCAATAAGAATATATGACGACTTGATATGATAAGAAAATATGATTTATAGGAAAATATAATTATTTATCATAATGTATATATGAGGCCTATATATTAAAAATAAAACACCGTTTAAAATACTTATTTAACTATCCATAGGTTCTTTTTCTCGAATTTGTCACAATTCTTTTAACTAACGAAAGTTTGAAGCGTATTTATATTTTTCAAGAAAATCATACTAAATGCTAAAATTCTCATATCAGAGAGCGTAACTAAAATTTCGAAAATAACACATTAATTCGATTTTAAGATCCTTCACTTCCAAGATAACAATAAGCATCCTCATTTATTTTGGGATTAATGCAATATAGTAATAATGTCAAGAATTATGCATAATTCTTAATTTTAAGATTATATACTTATTTGCTATAAAAATATGGATACCTGACATGGAACTTCAGTACCACAGCATGTGTCAGTGATTTGTGAATACTTTAAATCAGGGATCTTCAAACTTTTTTGACTCATGTAACCCCTAGAACTATAAGGCGTTTTCGTGGGACCTCATCCCCCCATATACTTAGAAGAATGTGTCCTTAAAAGGATGTCCCCCCATATACTTAGAAGAATGTGTCCTTAAAAGGATGTCCTCCCATATACTTAGAAGAATGTGTCTTTAAAAGGATGTCCCCCCCCCATATACTTAGAAGAATGTGTCCTTAAAAGGATATTTAAAGTAGATCAACACGTTATAGATACTTAATGTAAAGGTAATTAAAAAAAGTTTTGCATTTTACATTACAAAATTTAATCTAATTTTAATGTAATTTACTCATTAATAATAATAATTTGTAATCCAAGTGTCACAAACCCATGCATTATATTTAATAACTGGGATGTACTCTTATATTATTTACACAAACTATCGAAGTACAGGTCTCTTGAAATTATCTGCTGTCGTATTTCATATTCTGTGTTGCTTTTATGCAACATTATATTTTTGTAGTAACTCGTATTGAGAAATAAATACATTTTTTGAATGGCATTAAAATGCTTTTAGGAGCGTGAGAAATCTTGTATATTTCATATGAATTTGCAGCCTAAAATTAAGGAGCCGTTCTTGCTGAAATTTAGATTTTAACGTCGAATCTGTTAATGTCGATAAGTTGCTCCCTCTCCATCATAATAGGTCCCCCACCCCCGCAAATGAAAAAAGGTACATTTTCCGTTAGAAAACTATTAAGTTTAGCAAAACATTGTACTAACAAGTATGAAATTATTTCGTGGAACCTGATGTTGTAAATAATAAAATAATCACAATCTAATGGGTAGTACACATAAAGAAAAAAATTGTCTTAATACTCTTTTAGTATTATAATAAAAGTTTAAAAAGCGTTTCAAAATAAAGTTATATTATGTATAAATGAAGCCCAGTAGCTTGGTGGTAGTGTATTGCGCTTTTACGCCACATTCTGGGCTCAAATCCCGGGCTAGGGAAGGTCGACTGACCACTTGACCGAAACATCTGCACATGAGCCCCAGTGCCTAAGGTCACGTATACTGAGATAGGCACAGTGGGCCTTGGCTAACATGGTCTGTTGGGTCACTGAGTTCAGTGCAGTTCAGTTATGTACAAATAAAATTTTCTGTTTTAATGACAGGGATGAATTTAAGATACTTGTGAATGTACAGATTTCCCATAGAGAACATGAATCCATTTTGCATACATATTTATCATTTTCTTTTTGAATTTATATTGTGACTCAGCCTTTCTTTTTGAATTTATATTGTGATTTGCCTTGTGGAACCGCAAGGTTCCGCGGAACACAGTTTGAAGACCACTGCTCAAAATGAATTAAAATTTCTAACCGAGAAGGAATAAAAGTCTAAAGCACATAAAGATTTAATCAAAAATTTTGGTCAATACGTCCCCCCCTTTTATTAAAAAAGCATTTCATTTAAAATTAATTCTATAAAAGAGAAAAACAATTATATATCAACAGCAGTAAATGTGCTTTGTCATTGGTGATTATAAATTTGTGTTTTCGTTAAAAAATTTATAGAAATAAACACACATATACATATAATTTTCACGATTCTCGAAAACAAATTTTAATAATTCTTTTTATAAAAATAAAAGTTTTGGTAAGGTTTTTTAAAAGTTAAATAACAATGAAGAATGTGTCAGTTTACTTACGATTCAAATTTATATTAACAAAATATAATATTTTAATTTTCATTTGTTCTTATATAATGTCTAAAGAAATACAGAATGTTATGAATTATAAGCGTTACATTTTATTTAATTGATTATTTAGTACTTTCTGTAAAAACACGCTTAAAAGCTCTTATGTCAGCCATTCTCAAAGATCTTACGCTTGTTTTTCGAAAATGAGAAAGGTAATTATCCAATTTAAGAATGAATGATGAGTGAAAACTTCAGTTTAAAGCTAAATTATAACTCGAGCCATTAGAGATATCCTTTATGATTTCCAAGCAGAAAAAAATGTAGACGTTCAAGATAGCTCAGTTGAAACCATAATTTATCAGAAATAATTTGTGTTCTAGGCATTATTTAAAAAATTCTAAAGCACACTTACTTACTTCTACAGGAAAAGAAATATATTCACTCATGGACAAAAAATTAGCACACCAAGAAATAATTACGAGATCATAACGAAACTTGGCATGAAGGTACATGTCGGAGAGATATAAAATGGTTAGAAATGCAGCGTGATTGTGCATTACGTATAGCCGGTAGAGGGCATTTAACATCGTTCTCCGTGTAGTATAAAACAAGTAACCACAGCTTGTTTAAGTGTGCTGAATCGTTTACAAAGGAAGAGCTGAGGTAGGCATGCCATTACGCCGTTTTCGAAGACAATATGAGCAGCTATCGCAGTTTGAGAGGGAGAGAATCATCGGCATGATGGAAGCTGGGTGGTCAGCTAGGTGAGTAGCTCGTCAAATAGGCCTCTCTGAGTGTGTTGTGAGGAGGTGTTGGGACCAGTGGATCCGAGAGATGCCATTTACACGAATACCAGGCTCAGGATACCCTTGACAAACCAGTCATCGAAAGACTGTCACATCGTAAATAACGCGTACAGCCAACTGCTTGCATCGGCCGCCATCCGGGTACAGGTAGCAGCTGACGTTCCGCAGCGGCGTCTTTCGAACCATACGAGGCGCTTGGCCGAAGTACATTTGGGGATCACGACGCCCATTACGTGTGTTGCTTATGGCGCCCTTCCATCGATGCCTCCGTTGGACTGGTGCCGCGCACTAGGAGACTGGACTGCAGCGGAATGGAACCAGGCCGTCTTTAGCGATA
>BMAU01001045.1:25000-26570 GCA_019973935.1 Trichonephila clavipes
TTACTAGTAACGAAAACAAAAGGAAAACTGGTTGTTAATTATTACAAAATATTCTCTCATTTAAGGGAACTAAAACATTTTAGTTAGTATAACAAATACTGAGTCATCAATTTTTTAATATTTGCTCTTTTGCAAGGTCTCTTTCTAAAGTAATTGTCACACATTTCTTCACGTATTCCATAGCATCATATAAGGTTCGATTTAGGTTAATTGTCATTTTAATTATGCTTTGTATTTAAAAACTTACGGTAGCAGCTTGTAAATGAATTTCAAGAAGAGACATTAGATAAAGTTCGAATGCATTGTCTTCATTTGATTGCCTGAAAAGGTGGTGCTGTTAATTTATAGCTCCATACGCGATAAATTAATAGCACCACCTTAACCCGTCTGAATCAAACGAAATTGCATCATTCAGAAAAATAACAGCCATTAAAATACAGTTCTAAATGAATGATAATTAATAAATATAACAACGATTTAAATGAGCAGACCACGTTGCCAGAATGGATGAAGATCGCACAACTAAAAAGTCTTCAATGCCCAAATAATTGGAACACGAAATAAGGGCAAGCCAAATATCTTAGATGGATTGATGGCCTAGAGAAAGATCTCCCAGTTTTGAGAACTAAGAATTGGAGAACACACTAGCAGGAAGAAGTCTGGCCTGGAAAAGGCTTCTTGTGAAGGGCAAGGCCCACGCTGGGCTGCCGAGCCACCGAGGAAGGAAATATAACTCTTGGGAAATTTGAATATGTTTTAAGTTATTCACACTCATGATTAGAAAAAAGTAACAATTTTAAAAATAATTCATCCTTCAACTACGACAAATCCGTAATTAAAGTTATACATTTCATAAGGGGTGACGAATAAACCAATCATGATTTCGAGTCCCGATTACTTCCAAATAGGGGATAATCACGTGCTCGGGGTCGATGTGTTATGAGTTTCAGGTAAAGACCCACCGCAAGGCACAGCTGTCGAGACCCAGAGTCCTCCTATTGCTGTGGTAGTTTAGAAAGAAGGTTGTCAGCTTAAGTGTCGTTACCTGACCAAGGTTCAAAATGGCGTCATGAATAGCCTTCGTGTTGTCTTATTAGAAAGACGTTCTCACTCCTCGGTAGCAGAGTAGTTAGAGGTGACGAGCAATGTATATGAAAGTTCTAATATCACTAAATACATTTGTCACGTGGTCTATTGGAGGTTTCTGCACACACACATGAATGCTATACTGAATCTTATAGTTAGTAACTGCTGTGATGTGAAATGAAAGTGTTTTGTAATGTTTGCAACATTTTAAAAAGAAATTAAAGAGTTCTATGTGAAATAAAATATACGCGATTCACACCAAATGTAATACTTCCCACGATTATTTCATTATTTGATATCATTTCTCCTGATCTCTATTCGGATAAGGATATGAGCTTGCAAAAGATATAAACAGATAAAATTAGTCGAGGCAGTCAACTATATATTAAGCTAGAAAATCCTAATGTGGATAGCAAAAACGAAACATTCCATCACTGATGAATACCCAAATACCTGTTTCTATTTTAATTTAGGAATATATCTG